>VZRX01012904.1:267080-390792 GCA_013398075.1 Notiomystis cincta | reverse complement strand
GACTTTGAGCAACCTGGTTTAATGCAGGCTGGCCCTGGCAGGGGGATTTGGATCTGGATGATCTTGAAGGTCCCTTCCAAACCAAACCATTCTGTGAATCTATGATTCTGTGCATATTTCTTAATTTTATTATAAAACAGCTCATTCCTTTAACTGTGAGTAAGATAAAAAGTAAATAAATGGAAATAAACCCTCAAGAGTTTTCTCCTCCCTTCTGGTTTATACAACTAATATGCACACTTATGGGCATTTACATTACAAATTTTAACTATATTTAAGAATTGTATGAGGCTGAGAAACCAGTAGGGGTTTTTTGCCAGACAGGCCAGCTCCCAACCCAGTCCCTCAAGCCTCTTTACTGATATTGTTACAGTGTACAGGGCTGGAGAGAAAAGCCAGGGATGAGAACACTTTAATTGTGTATTGCTTTTGAGGATTTAACATTTCCAAACCCCATCCCAAAGGAGTGTCCCATTGGCAAACTGCAGGCCTGAGAACCTCAAGGGTGCAAAATGTATCTGCCACAGTGAATGATCCTGGCCCTCTCCAAGGAGGGCAGGAACAGGACAAAGGAAGGGAAAGGAAAGAACTGTTTAACCTGCAGCCTGTGGTAAAAGGCAAACACAGCACCACACACAGACTGTTTTGTGGCTGAATTCCAGTTCAGGATCAGGCTCATGCCATGAGGTGGCTGGTGGCAGCAGGACACTGCACTGATGATTTACAAGCTTCCTTTCAGTCCCAACATTCAGGATTGCCCCAGTCTATGTGCTGCCAAACTTTTATCAGGATACATCCCCAATCCTGAGTATTTCCTTGCACAAAAATAATAATGGATGTTAAATAGTAGCATTTATTTTAAAATAAATAATAAATATGAATAAAAGCAGAAGATAAAAGGTTTGTTCCTCAGTTGGGATGAACAGGGGCAGCTCTGCTCACTTCTGTGGCCACACTATGCCAATGAAGGATTTGGTTCAGATAAAATTAAGCACCAAAAAAAGGACTTGATCTTCTTTTCCTCTAGGAGTATCATTAGCTCCTTCCTTAGTCCTTTCTTCCAAAATTCTGCTGAAGAAGAGAGGAAAATGGATGAGTCATTGCAAAGCTGCAAATATTTGGCCAGTCTAACAGAGTAAAAGCCATTCTCCTATAGAATCTCTTCCTCTGTGGGCTCACTGCGGTTTATTTTAGCTCGTGAATGAATGTATCAAGTTGTCTCTTGAAATTCGAGACAAATACTTTAATTCAGAATGCAAAGGCAAAATAATGAAGGATTGTTGCTCTATGCACTTAAAAATAAACATCATCAAGCCTGTATTTAAGGATGTCAGATATTCCACAGGTGACTTTCCGGTAATTCTAATACTTCACACTACAGCTGCAGCTAAGAAAGACAACAGAAGCCTGAACTCCTCATTTATTGTGGCCAATAGTGTTATTTTTCTGAGGGGACATTGTTCAGCACAGTAGCTTAAAAATAACACTCCTATTGCTATTGAATTTGTTCTTTTTCATTTTTGTTTCCTGTGAAGAATTTCTCAGGCAGAGACTGACTGAAGTGGGGCAGGGACTGGGTCTATCCACAGAAGAACAAGTGCTGAGGACCTTCTCCTAATTTCTACTAGATGTAAACAAAACTGCTGCAACTCTTCTCCAGCCCTGGACAAAGGGTGTAGTCTGCAGTATAGGGAAATTACAGATAAACTTGAAATTCCAGAAGTTGCACTGTCAAATTTCATGTATGTAGAATTCACTTTTCTACCTTTCCACAACCACACTGCTTTCAAATAGCTCAGTGGTTAAATCTCTGCATTAAAGGAACTTGTGTAAGAGAGCAACCCTATGCACAAAATTAGTTAGACTGCTTTTGGGATACCATTACCTAGGAAAAACATAAATAATTGCTTTGAAACTTTTCAACTCACAAAGAGAAATCCATGCTCATGGTGAGAGTGAACACATGCATTTGTGATCAAAATAATGATAACTGGAAAATGAATAACTATTTTTATTAAAAGATAAAGTTCTGTAAAAGAACAGTCCTAATTTATACCATGAATAGCTTTAAATTGAAAGATAACAGATTTAGATTGGACATTAGGAAGGAATTCTTTTCTCAGAGCATAGTGAGGCCTGGCAGAGGTTGCCTGTGGATGCCTCATCCCTGGAAGTGTCCAAGGCCAGGCTGGAAGGGGCTTGGAGCAACCTGGGATAGTGGAAGGTGTCCCTGCCCGGGGCAGAGGAGTTGGAACTGGATGATCCTGAAGGTCCCTTCCAACTCAAACCACTCCATGATTCCATGATTCTATGAATGTGTACCTCTACAGACAAGAATTTGTATTTTTAGCATGAAATCTGCCAAATGTCTTAACAGGCTTTTTAAAATGGCATATTTATACATATTTTGTAACATATTTACTGCTTCTCTTTATTACATTTTGGTCACATTAATCTGATTTAAATCATAGTGTAAGACAACACTTAACAGGAGCATGAAAAATCTCTACACTTGCTGCACCTGCTTGGTAAATAAACAAAGCAGCTCAGCCTGTAACTAACTCAACATAAACAGATTTTTAAAGAAGTCTGACGCAGGAGCTGATCTAGCAACATCAAAACAAAACAGTAAGGAAATCTTTGCTTCTCTGTTACACACAGCTCCAGTCCCTCACTGAAACTGTAGGAGGGTTTTTATTAAGATACAGATAAGAGAGTTGGAAAACAACAACTGTAGGAAGAAAGAGAAAAAATCTGGCTTGTACACTTTGTTTCCAGTGTTCAGCAGCTTCGACCTCTTTGCTGAGCCTCTCTTAATTGTAACCCTGGTATCTTCCCATAGGATCACATTGCTATGCCAATTTTGCAGACTAGAACCAGAGGCATCAAAACACTCAATGACATTAAAAACCACATGAAGTTCAGAGCAGATAAAAAGACCTAACACTGTCCTGCTGGTTCTAACTTGTAAACAATGTGGTAGTTAAAATCCTGTATATTTGTTATGCTGAGAAGTAAAACTCTTACAAAGTTAATATTGTGATGTGTAAAAAACATGTTTCTAAATAAAGAAGGTAGCACTTCAAGAACAGAGGGAGAGAAACATTTCAAGAACAAATTCTGATTAAAAGCTGTATTGTAGAAGATATGCCTGCCATCAATTCACTTTTCTATGCCTAATGATGACGATGCAAGAATGTCAGATTGCCCCAAAGAGCAAAATTTCAGTGCAAACTGAAATGCACTTGGCAGGATGAGATGATCTTTCAGGTCCCTTCCAACCCTTAACATTCTATGATTCTGTGGTTCCACAGGTCTTCTCTCTCACCTTTTTTGGGTGTACAATATTCCTGCTACAAAGTAAATAAACTCCCGTGAGGTATCGAGGCAGTCAGACACAAAGGCACTTCACAGAACACCTCTGAAAATTGTTGTGCCTGTACTGAGAGAGCCAGGGCAGAACTGTGTGTAACATGGAAAACAATGTCTTCTAAACATTCCTGCTATGGTTTTTAACTCCATACTTTATCTGTTTCAGAGGCTCTCTCCAAAAATGTTGTTTTACTGCAAGAGCCATATCCTTTTTCTGCAGAATCCTAAATGAGAATAAATGATCAATTTTTAATTAGGCAACTGAAGAGCTCAAGAAAATTACAATGCTCTTTTATTCCATTTTTATTCCAGCTGTCAAAGCAACACAGGATGAAAAAATTAGTGGAATGAGAGAAATCTTTCTACCTCCTGGCTGACTTAAATTTATGAGGTCACTGATTTCAGTGGTTCCCAAGTAATGATTTCATGTGGGCAGCAGGGACTCTACACAGCCATTGTAAAATGAACTCACACAGGTCAGCAGCATCTTGCCTATAACTTAGAGAAACCCTTTTTACCAAGAGGGAAGTGTAATGCAGGAGGATTTTCTCTGAAAGAGGATAGAGGACTGGAACACTCACCCCTGAGAGCTGGAGAGGAATTTTTTCTACAGGCATGTACAACAGGAACAAGGAGAATTGGCTTCAAATTGACAACCCTTTTTGTAGGTAGTACAGATGAACAGACAGAGAATGGAAAATAAAGAAAACACTGGAAGGATCAATATTCATACACATCCAAAATAATTCACTAAATATGAGACTGATCGGCAATGACCACTAATTCCCACAGGAAACAGTCTCTCTACTTAATGTACTTGGGTCTGTGTTTGACAATGCATCTTCAGAAAATGATTCTAAAATGTCATTTGAAGTGTCCAAAAGAATTGCAGAAAGGAGAACTTTCATTATGCTGTTTGCTCAGATGCTGGGAAAAATGTGAAAGAAAAAAAGACAAGTTTTCTCACGTGTGGTCATTGTAACCTTTCAGCTGATGGGTGTTCAGAATATTGGCTAAAATTATCATAAATGGAGAAAGCTTAACAGAGTCTTTAAAAGAAAGAAGCAGAAGTGTTCTGCACCACCTCCCTGCCCTCCTTGCTCGCTGGATTGATGCCCCCAGGCCAAGTGGAGATGGGAGGACCTGATCCACACACTCACAGCCGACTGCTGAAATTTGCATTAAGTACAAGAACCCCTTTGATCAAAACATCGCACACGTTTTACACATCAAGGGGCTCGAGGAAAAGTGTAAGCTTCCAGAGCAGCTGGAGGGATTTGGGGAGGGATTTGACAGAGAACAGAGTATGATGCAACTGTCACAGTTCCTGCAAAAACCTGACTTGATGTTTTAATGACAAAGAACCGGGGCTGAATAAGGACAAAATACATTTTAAAAAATGAGATTTTTTGATAGCAGTTTGAGTAATTAAAAATAAAAGGATCTGGGGTTGTCTCAGAGCTGAATGAGCTGAAAGGCTGTGTCTTTGCTGGGAAAGCCACCAAGTGCAATCCTGGAATGTAAGCCCTGGGGCTCCAACCCTGGCTGTCCCAGGAGCGTGCTCCTCTGACAGGGCATGGTCCTGAACACCCTCCTTCCCTCCTGAGCCTTCCCAGGAACAGTGGGCACCACAGCTCAAGGCAGCAAAATAATAGAAAATAGCAGAATATGAGTCAAAGAATTCACGTGTTTCTAAATACCCTCAAGACCTCCACTCCTTTGTGCTGCTGGGCCTCAAGGGAATGCCATTTTAAAATACATGGTTCGGTTTGGCTCAGCACCAAGTTTGCCTGAGGTTTGGTTGGGAAAGAGGAAAAAAAACAAGATGGTTACTTCAGTCTTGGAAGCCAAAATAAAATGTGAAGACAAGACCCTGTGATGGGAAGTTTGGCCCTCCAGGATACATCATGAATTTTGCTTCCCTTGCCATTGCACCAGGGCTCCACCTGAGAGGGTCCTGACTCCACTCCTTTCTTGGAACCAGTCTCACTAAGCCAATGCAGGAGCTTTCCTTTCTTTCTAGGAATCAAAGCTGCCAGGCAGGAGAGGGATTTTGTTTGATTTTCTAGAAAGATAAATGAACTCCTGGGTCCCACTGGTCACGCTGCAGGGCCAGGTAAGTGTTGTATGGTACCACTGGGCAGGGATGCTGCAATCCACATCAGAAAATGCAGACTCAGTACCAGGAGGGTTCCCTTCACGCCAAGTTTGGTTTCAGCCAGTTAAATCCAGAACAGAAATTGTCTTGTTTTTGTTTTGTTTTGTTTCCCACTGGGAAATCTAGGAGGTTATTACCCTGCCTCTAATTAACACATTAACATTTGCTTTGGAGGTCTTAGTTAATAACAGCAACTCATCAAGTGGGTCCCCCAGCTGCTGATTTGCTTTTTTCACACCAAATTTTCTACCTGAAATTTCCTTCCTGATCCTGTGAGTGTTTGCCAGTTTCCCTGGGAGCTTTTCTTAAGAATTTCTTTGTGTTTTGTTTTGTTTTGTTTTGTTTAATAAATTAGAAAAACCTCCATTGGCAACTTTCCATTCAGCTCCTACTCCAGGCACTGCCCAGAAATGTTGATATAATGCTTTATCTTTTTTTTAAATCCAAAAAGAAGCAGAGATGTATAAACATTCACATTTTGGTGCCTTTAATCATATTTACTGTCCTTTTCCTTCACCAGTGGAAGAGTATTATGTAGACTCCTTACAAATGCAGTTGAATTCATCTGAGGTTGATTTAGGTGATTTAAAAAAAATAAATCCTCTTACAGTGAAGCATGTTACTGTGGATAATGTGAAATATTTAGCATCTTGCCATTTTCTCCTATATTTTTGTTCCCCAAATCCCCCTGTATTTCCTCAGCACAGCTTGACACAGCTCTGCAGTTCAGAGCTACCTGCTCGTTCTGGTTCCTTTAATGAATATTTACCATCCTGCAGAAAGGTGGAGGATGCCTGGCTGCAGCTGTGCTCCCAAACACCGGAAAGAACTCGCTCTCTTCAGAGCCATCAGCCCCAGCTCTGCCACTTAATAGAAGGAAAGACAATACATGCTACACTATAATGAAATTTCCTACCTTTTTGTTTATACCAGGTTTAATAAGCCCTGTAAATTAAATGAGGTAATGGCATGGACTGCTCAAATAATACCAGTAGTATTAAACTAAATGTCTTCCCTCCATATTAATAATTCCATAATAAATTATAGGGGACAGTTGGCTTTTCCACCTATTAACCTCTGTATAGACAGAGAGAGCAAGAAAATAATTTTACATTTTTACCCAAGTTCTCAAGAATCAGAAGAAAACAAGGATCTTAGAAGACAAAGGAGCAAGTCACAATTTATAAAAGTTTATCTGAGTAAAGATTTGGGCCAATTACCAGGGCTCTTCCTCAGTTAATTGAGAAAAATAGGGGTAATCAGACAGAGATTCATTGGATTCTCAATAGGCAGGATGGATGGATGGATGGATGGATGGATGGATGGATGGATGGATGGATGGATGGATGGATGGATGGATGGATGGATGGATGGATGGATGGATGGATGGATGGATGGATGGATGGATGGATGGATGGATGGATGGATGGATGGATGGATGGATGGATGGATGGATGGATGGATGGATGGATGGATGGATGGATGGATGGATGGATGGATGGATGGATGGATGGATGGATGGATGGATGGATGGATGGATGGATGGATGGATGGATGGATGGATGGATGGATGGATGGATGGATGGATGGATGGATGGATGGATGGATGGATGGATGGATGGATGGATGGATGGATGGATGGATGGATGGATGGATGGATGGATGGATGGATGGATGGATGGATGGATGGATGGATGGATGGATGGATGGATGGATGGATGGATGGATGGATGGATGGATGGATGGATGGATGGATGGATGGATGGATGGATGGATGGATGGATGGATGGATGGATGGATGGATGGATGGATGGATGGATGGATGGATGGATGGATGGATGGATGGATGGATGGATGGATGGATGGATGGATGGATGGATGGATGGATGGATGGATGGATGGATGGGCTCGTGCCTCATAAGCTTCTGCTGAGATTATCAGTTCAGATAATCAAGTAACTTTTCACTGGACATCACCACAGCTCCCCTCTCCCAGCCGAGAGCTCAAATCATCAGCTTTGATGAAACTTCCTCTACATTTGACTAAAACTTGCATTCTGTAACACCAGGGAGACTCCCTCATATTTTTATCAAAGTCAGTACGTTGCTGAATGCTTCTGCTTCTACAAGAAAATTTCTGATGAAGGGAGGGAATAAGAAACCAACAAAAAACTGTCACAGGACCTAAAATGGAGAATGTTCAGGATCTACTACAAATCACCAAGCTGACAGATTATTTTGGGCTTGCCTTCATGCCATTAGAACCATGGGAAATCTCCCACAGACTTCAGACAACACCCTTTTTTCCCCCATATGAAAAAGTGAAACTATCAGAAGATAGAACAGAATGTTGGAATCAGATTCACAGCTCTACCACTGCTCTGGATTTATTCCCTCCCCTCCATAAATCACCTAAAGAACTCTTTAATAGTTTTTCCACCTGTAAATTGGAGAGAACACCGATGTTGTCCAGAGAATCTGCAGAGCATAAAGTTCTAAAAATACAAGAATAACAACTATTTACTAAAGCAAGGACATTTGAAAAAATGCCTAAATGAAGAATATTTATGAAACCTTTATATGAAATCAATAGTACACTATGCATGACAGAAAGTAGGTGTTGCTGCTGTCCTGAAGGCACAGGATACAGCCCTGGAGTTCCTGGAGAGGAGCTGTTTGCTTTTAGGCCTTTGCTTTCATCCAGTGAATTATTTGTGTTTTTTGCAACTCAAACACTGTCTCAGCTTTCCAGTGTGAAAAATGGGGATAAGTATCTTCTTCACAAGTTTGCTCAGAGGCACTCTGACAACTTTGGTAAAGGCAGAGACAGAGGAGAAATGATCAGTAATTGGGATCAAATGCTGGGAAGGGTCATTTAGTGCAATTCTCTGCTGTTGGTAACAACTGTATCATAAAAATTTATGAAGCTCCATTTCCCTTTCATTTTCTGTTTCCAGTATTTATACCACCCTTTCCCTGTATATTAATCAGAACACACACTCCTATTTCACTCAGTCATTTCCTTCCATTTTTACCATTCCAGTCCTTAGGAGCATTTGATTTTTCCTGTGTTTTACCATGAGAATCATCTTTATTGAAGTCTCCCACCTTTCTGTCATCAGTAATTTTAATTAGCACATTTCCATCTTTTCTGGCAAGAGCATCAATAGTGATCCCAAGACCAATAATTATAAAATAACTGAAATCATTCTTCCCTCCTTCCTTCCTTCCTTCATTTCTGCATAATGATCCAGCTTCAGTAGAAAGGGTAGAGTGTATTTGGTATTCTGTCTCCAGGATATCCAACAGCCTGCTGGTTATGTCCCAGCATTTCTGTAAAAGATGGATGGGAATACTGGACTGCTTTTTAGAAGAGAGTTTCTAGGAATCATTTTTATGTGGTGTTCATTTATGTCATGCTCAGAGCTTACCTAATGGATTGGCTCCTGGTGGGGCTTGGGACATTTCAGGTGGGATTCACCTGAAAAACTCTGTTTGCAATCTAGGTCTCTACTTGTTCCACGTCTCCCTTGAGTTTCCTTATGGTGCCTGGTAAACTAATAAATATAGGTAAGTTTAAGAGTAGGATTTATCTTACCCTGAAGTAAACT
The DNA here is from genome assembly GCA_013398075.1 of Notiomystis cincta. Classification (NCBI taxonomy): domain Eukaryota; kingdom Metazoa; phylum Chordata; class Aves; order Passeriformes; family Notiomystidae; genus Notiomystis; species Notiomystis cincta. The sequence goes on along the minus strand of VZRX01012904.1, from coordinate 381,652 downwards.
GCCCAGGTTTGATCAGTGAAATTCACATTCCAAATACCATTGATTACACTGAGTAGTTCTCCATCAACCCTTGTTAGATGCAGTCCAGGAGCTGGTCCTTGTGAGTGCCATCCAGCTCAGGATATTCTGTGATTCTGTGTCCCTGCCTCCACTTTCCAGACACACAGTAACTTCCAGAGGTGGAAGTCCGGGATCTGCTGCAGCTCCAGCTCCCTGAGGCAGGCAGGAGAGCAAAAACTGAGTTCAACTGCCACAGGAGATAAGGGAAAGATTAATAGAGACATTTAAAATGGCTCTTTCCCAGAATCACAGAAACATTAAGGTTGGAAAAGACCTCCAAGATCATCAAGTCCACACAACCATGTCAACTAAACCACAGCACTGAGTGCCACATCCACTCATTTCTTGAACACCTCCAAGGATGGCGACTCCACCGCCTCCCTGGGCAGCCCCTTCCAATGCTTGACAACCCCTTCCATGAAAAAATTCTTNAAAAAAATGAAAAAATTGTCCTCCCTTGGTGCAGCTTGAGGCCATTTCCTCTCGTGCAGTCACTGGCTGCCTGCGAGAAGAGGCCGATTCCCACGTTTCATCTGGAATGGCCCAGCTCTGGGCTCCTCAGTACGAGAGCTCCTGGAGCTCCTGGAGTGGGCTCAGAAGAGATGAGGAAGGACTGGAACATCTCTCTTTTATGAGGGCAGGCTGAGGGAGCTGGGGCTGTTCAGCCTGAGAAGAGATGACTGAGAGGGGACCCTGTCCCTGTCTGTCAGTGTCTGCAGGGAGGGGGCAAAGCAGGGACCAGGCTCTGCTCAGTCCCCAGCAATGGGACAAGAGGAAGGGGCAGGAACTGATGCCCAGGAAATTCCACCATTGCCCAGAGAGGGTGTGGAGTCTTTTTCACTGGAGATATTCCAGGACTGTCTGGATACAATCCTGTGCCTGCGTGCTGGGTTGGCCCTGCTGGAGCAGGGAGGTTGGACCAGGTGTGTTGGACCACTGTGGTCCCTTCCAACCTCTCCCATTCCATGATCCCGTGATTTCAGACTTACATTATTAAATATACGCAATGACTGATGGGCACGCAAACGCTGTGGTCATTTTAAAGCAAATTCCAAGTATTTCCTTGAAAGAGACTATCACAGAATCACATAACCACAGACTGGGAAAGGTTGGAAGGGACCACAGTGGGTCACGGAACACAGAATACTCCGAGTTGGAAGGGATCCACAGGGATCAAGGAGTTCAACTTGTAATGGCCCACACGGGGATCGACCCCAAACCTTGGCGTTATCAGCACCAGGCTCTGACCAGGCTCATCCGCTCCGACCCCCTGCTCGAGCAGGGTCACCCCAGAGCACTCGGCCAGGACCGCGTCCAGACGGCCCCGGGACAGCCCGGGCAGGGAGACTCCACAGCCGGAGTATCCCAGCCTTACAGCAAGGGAGCAGCTCTGCCAGCCGCTGCCACTGACAAGGGGTTAAACTTCGCCTCTTCCCGAGCAAATTCCCCACATCCCGCCAGGATCTGCACTGCCCGCGGGAAGGAGAGAGGGAGGGAGGGGAGAGCCCTTGAGGCGGGCGAGGGGACGGGACGCGCCTTCTCCACCTCCCCCGCCTCGCTCCCTGAGGGGCGGCACCGTGACCCCCCCGCAGCCATGTTGGGGGGGGCAGCGGCGCATCCCATGGTGCAGCGCGCCGGGAGGGCGGGGAGAGAGGACGGAGGGAGGGAGGGGAGGAGGGAGAGAGGCGGCACTGCCCGCGCAGACCCTCCGGAGCCTTCTCCTCCTCTTCGTCCTCCTCCTCCACCGCGGCTTCTCCTCTTCGCCGCGGCGCCCGAGGCGGCCGTGCCCGCAGCGCGGTGAGTGCCGGCGGCGAGCGCTGCCCAGGGAGGGGGCGGGCGGAGCGGCCCCGATTTACATCACGGGGAGGGGGTGTAGGGGGGCAGCGGCGTCTCCTTCCGTGTCCCCCGCCCCAGCCCCCGGCTCGGGGAGCGGCGGCGGCTCCGCAGGGAAGGGAGGAACGTCCCTGGTGCCGCCCGTTCCTGTGTCCCCGGGGAGGGGCTGCTGCGGACACCGGGGCGCACCGCGCCGTGGGCTGGGGGTCTCTCCGGACACAGCCGCTTCCCTCCCCGGGAAAGCAGGATGGGAAGGGGATGGGAGAGGAGGAGGCTGCGGGGAGAGGTCATCTGGTGTCCCGCCTGCTCCGTCCCTCTCCCCGGGGGATCCGGCCGCCCCCTGCGCCCTGCCCGCCCCGCAGCCCCGGCCGGTCCCACCGGATGTGTCGGGAGGCGGCGAGGTGGAGCGGGACGGTCCGTAAAGTAAACAAAGGGAAGGGAGGAGGAGGAGGTGTCCCCTCGCTGCCGGAGCCGGACCGCCTGGCTTTGCCCCTTCCCCTCTTCAGGCGAGCGCGTAAATCCGCGGCTGCCTCTTGGAGCCGGGGCGGGAGCGCTGGGCAAGTGGTTGAGGTTTCTTCTCTTTAGGGTTTGGGGCTTTTTTTAGGTATGTCGGCTTTGGGGGTTTATTTTTGGCTTGTTCTGGTACTGCGCTCGCTGGGACCGTGTGATCCAGAGAGAATCGGGGCAGCGCTCCGCTCCCTTAACCCGGGGACAGCCCCCGGCGTCTGCAGCGGGGAAGGGGAGCGAGCGTTCCCTCGTTCCCTCCCCCGGCGCGGCTCGTGGTCGGCCCGGTGGTGCCGCAGAAGTTGGAGCACACAGAGGAGCCTCTGCACTTCTCGGAGAAATCTGATCTTTTTTCCTTTTCCGCTTGTAAACCTGATTTTGGAGTACAGTGAGAATTACAGCTGTAACAGAGAATCGTTCTCCTCAAATCCCCGCGACTAATTCTGAAGCATATGCTGTACATTGCCAGTTCTCACATCTATTCTCTTCCCAGACCTCCTGTGCTCTGATGATGCTTTTTTGGGACAACGGGTAGTCTTTACTCTTTGATTTCCCGTTCTTTTTTGGTTGTTTTCTGGCTGAGACAGTGTTGGCTATGTCGTTTCTGTGTTAGCTGCCTCGCAGTGAGCCCTATTCCAGTGCTCTGGAGCAGAGTATCCTGCAGGCCCTGGCACTGGAGCAGCGTCAGCCTGGAGCCCAGTTTTTGGCACTTTCACTGGGATAAGAGCAGTGCTGTAGTAAAGGCATTAAATAAAAAGTTCACTTAAAAAGAGAAACATTTGGGAATTCATACTGAAGTATTTAATGCAAATGTTAGTGTAAGAGTGAAGTGGTATTGCAGTGTCCCTTTAAAATTCATGCTCCTTTGGCATTAGGTTGTTTGATGTATTTTTTCCCCCTCCTGGATTAATTGGAAAAGTCCCACATTCCTCGAAGCTAATCTGCTTTTATCGTCTCTGGTTCAGTTAAACCTGGGGTAAGGTCAGGAGTGCAACTGGATTTGGGCCAGAAAATATTAAATGTTACACAGTTATTTGGAACAGTTTGTTATCTCACTGATGTTGTCCATGTCCAAAATTTCACTACTTCCCTTCTCTACCTGGCCCTTTTTCTGTTACCCCTGAAATCAGGCTGTTACCTGCCCCCTTTGGGGGAACACCTTTGCCTGTGTGGTGTGATTTGTAGATGGGGAACACAGCCCTCGGATTTCTTAAAGCAGGGTTTGTGGCTGAGATTCCATACAGGATGTGTGTGTGTATCTTCGAGATTGACCCATGCAGGAGATCTAATGGACCTAAAATCTGGGATCCTTTCAACAGAGCAAAAAGGGAAGAGACACTGGCTGCTGACAAAATTGTCTCTCCCAGGACTGTAAAACTCTACAGGCAACTCAACAAGAGAAAAAGAGTTGTGAAATTAATTTGTCTTTTGTGCTATTATGTCTTAAATGCCGTTTTTGTGGAACATGGCTGGGATTGATGACTGTGTTGGTTGACCTTTTATTTTGCAGGAAGGTTAAAATGTATACATGAAAGGAAAATGACACAGTGCTTGTTTGTCCAAAGCTCGATGCTGTTTTTGTCCTCAGCTGTGGGTATTATTAAAGGTACTAAGCATGTGTAGTGACACAGCAATCAACTAGTAGCCATTGGAATACTTCATCCAGAAAGGAATATTCTTAGAATAGCACTCAGGTCTTGAATGTGTAATTTGCTGAAATAGCTGTAAAAATTCTTTCAAGATGTGACTTTGCTTCAGAGTGTGTTACCTGTTGTGGAAAGGGCTTTTCTTTTTTTGGTAATGTAATGGTTTATGAGTAATAACTGAATGGGGGGGGGTCTCAGTATTGTGAGCTCCACCAAGCTAATGGATATTTTGGGGAGGATGACAGGAGGAGAGAAAAGCAGGAGTGCTTTCTAGAGATTAAATAGTACAAGAAGTGGCTTTGATGGTTTAGGAGATTATGTTCTGTTTTTTTAAAGCATCTGTAAATGTGGTGGGTTGGTTTTTTTTCTCCACTAGGATGGTAACTGAAGAATCAATAATTTATTTCTTGCCATTTGTATAACAAAATGATTTTTTTTGCCCTGGTAGGCGCTGCTGTGTGTAGTAGTATGGTCTTTATTTTGATATAAAATTTGTAATAACAATACAGGCTTTTCCCATTAATTTTACATCTTTAAGGATTTATGGAAAAGTCTTTTCTATGGATTTATGGAAAAGAACTTCTGTCTTCTCAAAGTGTAGTTTTGAAGAATATTGGTAACTATAAATAGGTTGTAATTTTGCTGTTAAATCTCTATAAAAACATACAAGATTTGAATAGTCTCATGTGGTTTTACTTTTCTTAAATTGGACCTTTGTACCTTTACATTTTATGTAGATTATTGCCTAAAGTGTATTTTCACATTCTGGATAAATGTCAGTAAATGGGCAGAAGGTACTTAAAAGGGACACTCTAGTACTGGAATTCTTATTCCAGATCTGTTTCCTGGTGTGACTGATATTTAGTCCATTTATCCATCAGATGCAGTTTCCAGACTAAATGTGTGTTTCCTCTCATCTTGTGTTAGTGTAATTCTAAAGTTTCAAGTACCACTGAAAACATGGACATCTTGACTTAATTTCTTGAAAAGGTTTTAATTAGAGGTCAGAATTTTAACAACTGCAACAAAGAACTCCCAATTGCATCACTCTGAATTCCTGTATGGAATAAGAGCAGAAATGATGGAGAAACTGAAAGTCAATTTAAAATGCATTTATTTAGCACCTGAACTATAGTGATCCTTGTCTTGCTGAATGGTAACTTTTGCAGGATGTGCTAAAAGCTGTCTTTTATATTCTCAGTGTTTGGGGAAAAAAACAGAACCAAACAAACCTAGAATCTCGATGCAGATTAATGCAAGAGCAGAGTTTGTAAATTGTTAGCAATTTCAAGTGAGTCTCTTGGTTTGTGTATAATGCCACTTAGGATCCTTGGAAAATCCAGTGTGTTCGACCAGTGTTCAATGAATGTGGTTTATTGTGTCTGTCACAAAGACATGAAGCTGAAAGAATGGGAAATAAAGTGGAAAATGTGATATCCAGATAGATATGTGGTTTTAAATAGGAGATTTTTGGGTGTAGGAGAGAAAGAATTTCTGTGGAGATGATCAAGTAGATCTTTCTGAAAGCTTTTGTTCCTCATGTCCTGCTCTCCATATTCAGACAGTGGTTGATGCCTAATAAGAAAAATTGTTGAAGGAAGTGGTTATTCAGGGGCTGAACAGTTTAAAAACCTGCAAGTTTCGGGTTAAATTTTTAGCCTACCTGCAAGTAGGCTTAAATTTTTACTCCCTACCCTATTCTTGTGTGATTTTTGTGGCTTTTTCCACAATGTAAGCTTCCTAATATAGGAGTTTATTGCTTGTTCAGCATTGTGTTCCTGATACTGGGATACAAATCTTGTATTTGAGTAGACTTCTGAGTATTAGGTCTTTTATTAAAAAAAAAAAAACCCACAAAAATAATCAAACAACCAAAAGCACAAAAAACTTCATGTGGCTTGATCTGGTTTCCTGGATTTGTATTAAAGCAGATACAAGAGAGACAGCTGTGATTACCCAGGTGTGTGGTAGCTTTCCAAGCACCTCCATGCAAATTTCAGCAGTTCATACACCTCTCAGCACATCAGAGGGAGGTGTTGTTGGAGGGAGTTGACTCAGGGAATTGTGTATGGACGAAAAAGTTTCAGAGGTGGCACAGAGGAGAAGCACAGAAACTGATTCTCTCTGGCTCTGAAGGTGCTTGAAACGTGGAGTTGCAGCTCAGCAGTGGTGTCAGTGGTTCATGGATTAAGAAGAATATGGAGAATAGTTTCTGAAATCTGGTTTCTGGGTTTGAATGCAACTTCTGTCAAGTAAAAATCAGAATGGAAGAGGTAATTAACAAACGCTGAAGGCAACAGGCTTTGTTAGAGATTGTCACATTCACTTGCATTACTCTGAATTCTGGGTGCATTTAAATGTTCAGCTCTGCAACAGTCCACGGCTGATCTGGCAAAACTCTCCTGGACTGAATTTCCTTTTTTGCCTATGACTTCAAGACTTTCTGTTCTCTGATTTTCTGCATTACTCTCCTGCCCCTTTATATCATGTTCAGTGCAGAAGAGGCATAAGGAAGAAGTTTGAAGTAGTTTTTGTTAGCTTCCTGTCTCATGGAAGCATTACTTTTTCTTCTCCTTTTGGGAAGGGGGCTGACAAGCACTCAACTGTTTCATTTTGCTGCAAGATTTATAAGAATGTAGTATAAGTCAGTTTAGAGTTAATCCCTCTAATGTTGACTCTTTCCCTGCCCATGGAACTGTAATTTAACTCATTTCAAGACCCCAGACCAATTTCCTTCCTTTTGCCCAGAAATATATAACCAAAACCTGTGCATCAGTGTCCTGCAGACACTGCTGCCATTCCAGCTACGTTGAACAGTGAATTTGGAAGATCTATGTGTGTGTCAAGAGTCCTCAAATGAGGCACTTGTTGCCTTTGCAGAGATAGAAGTGACTGAGCTGAAGCTGTTCCAGTGCTTGGGACAGTGAGAAAGGGGTCAGAGGGCTCTGCTGACTCTGAACTGCTCCTGCTTCCTGCTGCCATGCTCAGGCCTTGCATTGTTTACCCACACATAAAAATGTGCAATTCCTGCTTTTGTTTTATTTTGGTTTGGAGGAGGGGAGAGGGAGCAGACTATCTGAGCCTCTGAAGTGCCTTTGGAAGGCAGAGATAATTTTTCCTGTAGTCCCATTGAAGTTCGTAGGAAGGATCTGAAGCAGCAAATTTTTTTTCCTTTTTTTTTTTCCTGTTTTCTTGCTGCAAATAATTAGGTTTCAAGGGGATACCAGAAGTTTAGTTTAGCAGAGGCTCAGAATGAGTTAAATGATGTTTTTTGCAGCTGTGAATGCACCTCTTTAACCAGGTATCCACTTCTTTTCCCAGGCCTTAAGTACTGCTTGGACTCTTTACTGATATAATCCATGAGATGTTCAGTAGCCAGTAAGGTCTCTGCTCCATCAGCATTTAATAGGTGATTTTCTAGCAGTGCATCCAAGATTACTTCTATTGAAGGTACTAGAGAGAGACTTAGAAATCCCAATGTCTGAGTTACACCCAGTGGTGGAGATTTACATCAATCAATACCTGTTTCATCCTGTCTGCTGTAGGTTTTATGTTCAGCATGAATGCTGAGGCAAGTTTGTTCTCAGTAATACTCTGCAGCTTTGAGTTCCAGAAATTCTGTGATCTTCAAAAGAGAAATTCCTCTTACTGATTTCAGGCAATCTTTTAAATTCCTTTTCTCTGAAAGATAGTGTGAAAACATAAAGTCTGCCACCATTTTCTTACTTGCACATAGGTATCTGCTCTTGATTTCTTCTTTTTTTTTGGGAACTGGGCAGTTTCAATCTTTCTGTTCTCAGAGGGGAAAATAGGCTGTGTTCTGGGTTAATACGTTGGAATTTTTATTGCCTACTTTTTTCAAGTAAAGGTTAATACAGAAAGAAGAAAAATAAAGTTAGTGTTTAAAAGAGTACAGTTCCTTTTTATTTTTGGTTAACCAACCAAGTTGTTTACTGTTTTTCCCCCTGCTGCTTCTAATACACTTTTCAAGCAGAGATTCCTTTTGCTGGTGGCTGAATGCTCTTGTGGTTCTTTTCTGCCTGGGTGTACCTCAGGTTTTAGCAGTTTCCTCCTCCATCCCCTTTGCTGCTTTACTGATGCTGTTGTAATGGAAGCTGTTTACAGGCAGAGATAATTGTTCATAATGGATCTCCCAGTGTAGGCACAAAAGGGATGTACAACAGGTACCTTTGTCAGTCAGTTGTTGGAACTAATTTTTTGTAAAGAGGTGAGCTTCAAACTTCATTGCATAAGTCCTTACCCCTTCCTTCTTCAACCCTTTTCCTCACCAAGTTCCAGAACCTTGTATTCTTGTATATTAACCACTGTCTAGGGCCCTTCATGCCTGATAATGCTGCTTTTGTCAGCCAGTGGTGGGGAGAGGTGGGAACCACTGACACAGCCACAATATCAGAAGTTGAGACTAATTTTATTTCTCCTCTTATGGCTTCTTCTTTTCCTTTCAATGGCAGAACTAATTCACCTGCTGTGCTCTTGTTTGTTTCCCTCTAATATAAGAACAGTGAACCCTGGCACAAAACCACCTCAGTTCTGAGGTGCTTCCTGTGGAGAGTTTGAAGTGTCCATCACCAGGAGAAGCAGAAAAGTGATGTTGGAGCCAAGTTGTTAATTTAAGTTGCCATCTGACAGCTTGGAATGAGCCTTGACGTGGTCGTTGCAGTTAATTCATGTTTGTCAGTGTGCTCGTTACCCCTCATCATACCTGACTTAGAGCTGCATTTGCTAAATAAATTACATTTTATTTTACAAGTATGGCAGAAAAAGGACTGATAGATAATATGTATATGGAATTGTACCTCCTGAATGATGACCCACAAGTTGGAGAGTTTTAATCTCTTGAGTTCCATTTTCAAGTGTACGAAAAGCTATTTAATATTGTTACATTTTTAACTTGTTTTCCATTGACAACTTTCACGCTGGAAACCTTCACAGACTGCTGACATGTGTTGGTCTCTCGCTCTCTGTGAAGCTCTTTGCAAATGTTACAAATTACAGTTTCAGTTCTTTCTCTGGTGTTAACAGCTCCATTATGGGCACACTGTTAATTAATGGCTAAAGAAGTAATTCTGAATTTTTATCAGCTCTCATTTTCTATTTCAAGCTTAAGCACTATATCCTAGAGGCTTCTAGATTTCAGTTAGTTTATTAATTATCTTGTCATTTCCACTTCAGTTTGTATAAATCACAAACCCGGCTGTTTTCTGCACTTGTTCAGCTCTACAGCCTCTGTTCCTACTCTGTGCTTAGTGCATTTTGAATTTTGTTGTTCAAATGTTCTGCTCAAAATAATACTTTTGAAATCCTGCAAGAGCTGAGTGAACTGGAGTGTTCAGGTTATTGATTGATGGGTGTGCATGTGTGGTTATTGATTGAGCTGCTGGTGCAGGTAAAGAAATGCTCTGCTGTGGTGTAGCAGCTGGAATCAGCAGTGGTAGGATCTAATTAGAATTCTGTGTTCAGTTTTGGGCACTGGACATCAAGGAAGGGTTTTCCTTTTTTGGATGCTGTTAGTAGCAAATGCTTGAGAATATGACATCCAAGAACTGAACAAATTAAGATGTTAAGACTACAAGGAGATAAGAAGTTAAGTTATTCCCATGCATGAGGCTACAATGAGGATAAAGATGATAGAGGATTACAGGGACTAAAATGAGAATTAGTTGCCTTAAATAATAGGACCAAAGACTTGGGTTGCTACCTGGGGAGGAAGGCTTCTAATTCCAAGAATAACAAACCTTTGGAATAGATTAGAGAAGGGACTCATCCCTGACAATCTTTAAGAACAAATTAGACATCTGTCAGAAAGGAATGCTGCTCATTCCTATCTCAGGAGTGGCAGCTTGATAAGGTGACCTCTTGAATCCTATCCAGCACTGATTTTAGTGATGAGAACAGGTAAAGAATGTGGGGTTGTTATTTGCAGGATTATTGTGATAATCAAAAGGTAGCTGAGAGTTCTCTGTGAGCTCGTGTGCTCTCTGTTTTCTCTGCAATTGCCTGAGACTCTGCAGCTTTGATGGGAATTCTGTTGCAGGCAAGGGAGTTGGGTTTCCTTTGTGGAACACTGGAAAGGTCAGGGGGAGAAAAACTTTTCTGCAAATGAAACTGTCATGTTCTTCTACAGATGCAGATGTTACCTAGACATGGCTTGGAAAACAGAATTATAAACTGGTTACTGATATTACAACTACTACTTTAGCTGCTGTTTTATCCAATTTCAAGGAATAAAACAGGTGAGACTTCTAAACTGTACAAACAAGTTGATAAAGTGGCCTTAGGATGACTTTTCTTATTTCTTTTAGTATTGCCCTTTAATTGATTACAATATATTATTAATAAGATGAGCTTTATTTTCAGAGTAAAAGGAACTTCTGTTGACTCTTTTCTTTGTTTTTCTGTCAATCTTTCATTCTTCAGTATGATAATTTGTATTTGATGTTTTTTACCACTAGGCTTTGTCTTAATCATAACTCACATTAATCTGCTTAAAGCAAGTCAGAATGTTTCTCAGCATTTTGCCATGGAAGGAACAAGATACTGCTGAGATTGGGAAGCAAAATTAGTAACTTTACTGGAAATGTGTATGAAGACAAAATGTGGTAATCATGGCTGGCTGTACCTGGTACAGCTGCTGCTGAAAGCTGGGATTAATGGAGCAGCCTGCATTTGAGATGATCCTCAGGAAAGAGTAAATGCATGGATCTGGTAGTTTTTTAATCACTGTGTTAGAAATTAAAGGCAGAAGCTGTTGAAATTAACACTTCAGTGCTGCACCTAAGTCTTCATGGTGCCTTTAGGCTAAAAAGTGAAGCTAAGGCTGTGCATCTGTGCAATATGTGTGAATTGGTGTAAACTGCTGTGGTCTGGGGAAATAAATGTTATTTATGAAACCCCCAGTTGGTGTGGAAGTAGAGAGAAGCCTTTTTCTTGTTGTCTGCATTGAAACCTGTTTAATTAGTTCTAAAAACACCTAGTCAGAATAGGTACCAACTCTTCATTCTCAGGATAATCTAATAATTTCAGATTTCTGTGGTTTTCTTGTTTAGGATTGCCTTTGTAAATTGTGAGATTTTGACTTGTGGCTGGGGGGAATCTCCACCAAGTAGGAGGACTGCAGTTACTGTAGTCCTTAGTGCATATGTACAGAAATTGTTTTACACATATTAATCAATGGTTATCAGGAAAAATCAATCAATTTCCATAAATGAACAATACTATTTTTATTTTGCCCATGTATTTTGATGGTACAATTTGAGGACTGAAATTATAAGAGAAATTGTGCATAAAAGTATATGGGATGTGATTTTCTGGGGAAATATTCTGACTTGGTCTCTCCTCAAACTCTTTGTGAATATTAGATTGAGTTTAGTACCTCTGTTTTTTGTGTTGTGGATGGAAAAAAAGTATCAGTCAGAACTTCTGTAGAACTTAATCAAAGAGTTTAGTCAAAGGGAGGAGTGGGATGTAAAACTGAATTCACTTCTGTTCCATTTCCTGCCTGGAGTTCCTGACAGTATTTCATTTGTATAAGAAACTGAGCTTTGGTACTCTGGAAATTTGCTACCTACATGAATTTATTAAACAACCAAGTGATTTTTTTTTTAGAAGATTAGTCCCCTTTAGAAGAAGCTGGTGTGCAGCACACGATTAATCCTCGGATGGGGATTTAAATGAAGTGAAAGTTTAGTTGTGTCATAGGCTCCAAGCCCCAGCTCATTCAGCTCAGTGAAGGGGGGGTTTCTTTGTGTGATGGCAGCACTGCTCGTCTCACGCTGTTCCAGGGCTTCCAGGCCTTGCTCTTTCCTCACAAGAGGAGAGGGAATTCTTCAAGACAGGAGTGTGTAACATTGGCTTCATTTTATAACTGAATCAGCTTTTTCTTCTCTTAAAGGCAAACAAAACCTTTAAACTGTTTCACAATCTTAAGAGAGTATTGAACAGATTTTGGAGTTCTCTAATGTATTTATCTGTGTGGCTTTTTGGTGTTAAATGGGGATTGCATTGAAGTTCTCTCTTTCAAAAGCCTTTGTTACCTCTGTGGAAATGGATACTGAGCCTCAGTATTCTCAAGTGTGAGCAGGAACATTGGTCATATTATACTGAGGAAGAGATCATAGAGTGAAAGTGCAAGAAGGGTGAGGACTGCAAAAGTTGTGAAAATAAATTACATAAAACACATTTCTGTTAATACCTTACTCTTGAAGTTGATAGAAGTAGAAAAACAAGGCAAGACCTTGTGGGTAGCTGGGTCAGGATCAGTTTTGGAAAGGCAAGATGAAAGTGGTGAGTTTGAGAAGGGATTTGGAGCACAGTCAAAATGAAGTGTGGAGGGGGAGAGTGGTGCCCATGTGCATATAATGTGAGTACTTAATGCACAGCTGTCGCTTGAAATAGGATCTTTTATGGACTGAGTCTGTGTTACAGCAGTTTGAAGTGTTATGTTGAACTTGTGTTCTTTGTTGTTAAAGCTTTGTCTTTTTAGCTGATTTTCTGATGGCTCACATGAATAGGAGGTGATAGTAAGTATGGACTCTTTTTTTTTTGCATGTGTTTTTAGTATGATATGGATTTGAGATCTTACTGAAGTTTGCACTTCTTACCCCAATTAAGTTATAGCAGCCTGGTTAAAAATTTCTGCAGAAGTATTGGTGGTGCAGCTGACAGTGACCTTAGGAGGGGGTGGCTTTTGGGGTGATGTGCTTGAGCTCTGTGTTTGGATCCAGTGAGGTATCCAGATTCTGCTTTATAGACTATAATCTTCTGGTGGCCAAGCCACTATGCAATGGTAAGATGAAATTAGTGCTTGTATGCCAATTATCCTCAAACAAGACTATTAAATCCTCACAGCACTGTCTATGCAAACAGTGCTTTTGAGTTGGTCTAGAATTCAGTAACTGCCCTGACTGTTCTGGGGCTTCTCCTGAAGGCCAGGGTCATTTGTTAATAGATTGTACTCAGGGCTGTGTTGTAATCGTTCTTTTGCATGGGTGTATTTGTGATGCTGCTGCTGAAAGTGCCCCAGGCAGGTCTGCTTCCCTTGCTGCTTGAGGTGTGTGGGAGTGCTGAGATAATCTTTGGTTCCATGTATGGACAAGGTGGAAGGGACCCAAAGGGCTCACTGAGTCCAACTAAGGCTTGGTGCCACAACTGCTTCCTTGGGGAGCCTATTCCAGTGACTGACCACCTTTCCTGTGAAGAACCTTTTCCTAATGTCCAATGTGAATTCCCTCTGATGGAGCTTCATCCCCCTTTTTTGTGTCCTAAATATGTATGTTCATCCAGATTACATTTTTTTGCAAAAGCCTTATGGAATGCTTCACATCATATCTTGTTAAAAAATTAAAGTTTAGGTCCTTTCTGCCTCCTTAAAACAAGTGGCTGGAGAATAATTCCCTATGACCAGTGTACAATTCACTAATGGAAATTTGTTTGCGGTTGCTCAGTGACTGCCAAAGTTCACTTGATTCAGTTGTTTGTGCAAGATACAGAAGAGTACAGCTACAGGAATAATAACATTGCAGATAACTTGGCTATAATTGTCTCATCTCTGCTAAAGAAGATATTACTTGTGTCCAGCAGTTGGCTGTTGCTGTTCTTTCCCTACACTGACAGAGCTCTTCAAGTCTTTCCTGTCTGCTGTGATCTTTGTGGAGTTTTCCTTTGACTCACTGTAGAGTGAAAGGGGCATCCTCAGAGACCAGATTAAATGCTTTGTAAAGACAGAAACTTTACAGTGCATGAGACTGTTTATTACTTGCTTTGTTGCTGTGGACCAGAATTAGGAGAGGGAAGTGAAACCAATAATGCTGGTGTTTAGTGGTCTGTCTTTGGCTTTTTGAAGACTGAGGTCATTGAGGTCGCTGCTGTGGTGAAATGGAGTGGAGAACGTGGGAAGGGACTGGAAGGAGAGGTGTTTGTGTGTCAAGAGTGAAGAGGAGAAATTTTCTTGAAGAGCATGATCAAAGAGCTTTAAAGGTAGCTGGAAACACAAGCTGAGGAAGGAGCTCCATGCCTAGAAGATAAATTAAGATTTTTATTCCTGGATGCTGGTAATTGTCTAATGGCTTGGTGGTGTGCTTGGGGAAGGAGTCAAATTTAAATATTGTCACTTAACTGACAACCTTTCCCATGGGTTAAAATGTAAGGAAATTTCAAAAGCTATGAAAAATCCCCCTCCCCTCTAATTTTTTCCCCTGAGCAGATGTACTTGTTTGGTTTTTTTGCTTTAAAGAAACCATTTTGTAAGATACACAGATTTAATTTTTTTTAACAAAAAGTCAAAATAAAAGCACAAATCTTCAACCCAAACTGTTTCTAATGTTTAATCTCCTTCTGACCACTTTAGAAGCTTTCAGCATTTTATCCCTATTAGGAGACTAATTGGTGTTTTAAGAAGTGTTACAACTGGTTGGATGTGAGTTTAGCATAGGAGAGTTCTTGTCACCACTTGCTTCCTAAGTAATTGATGAATGAAGTAAATCAGTAAGTAACCTGTGGAAACAAATATTGGGAAGGTGTGCCTGGAAAAGGCTGTTGGTGTAAGGGGGAAGAAATGATCCAGTGTTTGGATTGTCCTGACTGCATTACTTGTAGCAGCTAATGAGCAAACGAGAGGCCCTTTATCTGTCCTCTGGGATTGCCTTCCAACATCAAATCAAATCACAGTGCCATGCATTTGTACACTGAATTTTACACACATGGGTGGTTCTATTGAAAATCAGTGGAATAACTTGTGTGGAAAATTTAACATGCCTGTAAGTGTTTGCATTATTGATGTCTCAGCAATTAAAATAATATTTTTCTAGTATTTGGTGCTTTTTTGATGCTGTGTGTAAGTCCCATGGTATTACAAACACAATTATTTTAACAAATGCTTTAAGGGTGCTATTTCCCAGAGTAGGGGAAGGTCATTACTACTGGCCTTGGAAATTAAAAGTAGCTTTTCCTTATCAGAAAACATCTTTAGTTAAATCAATAAGTGCACGGGTTTCTCAGTCTGAGAAACAGTCTAATGAGCAATTTGCCTTTTCATAAAGGACTTGCCATGGTATCATTCCCATTGTGTTAATTATTGGTTTTTTTACAAATTGTCCCAAATCATGACTAATGCCATAAAATGTTCAGAGCAGGTGTGATTCTGGGGAAAGCCAGAATCTGCCACTCAGTCTGGCAGAGATGGTGGGACAGCCTGACTTAGCAGATTCTGTGTTAGCCATAAAATCAGTGTTTGGAGGCAGTGCTGTTCTTGTGTAGCACCATAGAAGCAGTTCAGGTTCCTGCTGACTTTTTTCCCAGTGGTCAGGTAAACATCTGTGACTCTTTTTTCTGGTTTCCATGTTGAAATTAAAGTATTTTACGTTACCTTTTTTCCCCCCTCAGATTATTTCAGTTTAGATAAAAATTAAAAGAAACTGTGCAGAGATTATTTGAACTTTCTATGTTACTTTATCTGTGGAAATCTTTTGGTGGCCCCTATCTATGTGGGAAATTAGAATTCTAAGGTGAATAAAGTTTGGGAAACAGTTCTTAGACATCCAGTTTTAAGTGTGTAGTATATAAACCTGGGCTCTCTACTGATATTGCCTATGTCCCTATAGTATATATTTGTTTGAAAGGGAAAGAAGAAAAACAGCTAACAAAGCAGTAAACTCAAATCTCTAAGTTACTCTGGAATTCTTTTAGCTCAATTGTTTTCTTTAAGAAACAAACCCACAACTTTCTTTGCATTATGAGTGTATTGAGCAATATCTGTATATGTTTATTACTTCAGCTGAGAACTGGCTTGGCTGCCCTGTGATGCACATACCCTGAGGAAATAAATGCTTTTCACTAGTTCCTCCCACACACATTTTATTTTCCAGGGAAGCACTTTCTAATTCTAGATCTGGATGCTGCTAATGTTTTGGATCACTCATCAGGGTTTTCAGCACTCACTTGTTTTTGCCATTAAATGTATATTATCAGTAATAAGGTTCATTTCAGAATCCTTTAACCCTCCTTCTTCAAAATAACAAATCCATATTATTTGGGAAATTTTTAGTTTGCCTTCATGGGCCAACAGGATTTCAGACAACTTGCCTTTTAAGGTGTCTGTTTTGAGTTCAAATATAAGTTTCTGGGTTCTACTTCTACAAACTTCTTCTGTGTTTTGTTTTAGGGTGTGGGTTTTTGTTCTTTTCCTAAGGATTTCCAGCTAATAATCTGCCCTTGTAAAATAGCAGTTCCTTAGGGAGGTTTTTTTGTCTTCATAACAAGAATTTGCTCTTAAGTTTTTTGTGTGTTTGACTACTTTGACAGTAGTTAAGAAAATATTCTGACGAATTCTAAATGTTTGTTTCAGATTTCATGTTTCATCCTATATTGAGCACCTGCTGCTGAGAGCTGGAAAGTCTACTTAGGGTATGTACAACATATGATTTCAATTTCACACAGTTTTATTTTGGGTAAAGCAGGTCAAGATGAGATTTTTGTTATTGTTGTTGTTGTTGTTTCCATATAATTATTGTTGAAAACCCCGATTGTTACGGAGTGGGTGTTAAACCAGAATTTCTTGGTTTGTTTTTTCCCTGAGCCTCCTGGAACTGGCCTTTTTTTGACAACCTGTTTGTGGTCCTTCCATTCAGCCTGAGGGTACAGAGGTGGGCAGACCTGTGCAGCAATTCATTTATGGTGCATGGGAGGAGTTTGCAAGGTGTTTGCTTACCTGCCAAAGCCCTTTGGCTAAAAATTGTCTGACCAGTCCCATGTGCTGTCTTTTGGAGCAAAATACTAATAATTCTCTATTCTCATGTTCTGCTTTTCTGTAGTACAGAAAAAATGGGTCTTAATAAAGCAAAATCTTTGCTATAGAGACACTTGGCCTCATCTCAAGAAGTTTAGCTGAAAGCAAGAGTAGGGAATTACAGCCATAGTATTCTTTGTATTACAGGAATTTATTTCTGGTTTGCATATTTTTTGATTCCTTGTAACACTCCCCCTCCCCCCTGTTTCCCAGGGTGAATGGTAATATTTTTAAATTTCAATTTTACTCCTCAGTGTAGTTGGTATTTCTGACTTCTGCCTTTATTGCACCTCATATATATGGATGTTTGGAATATTCTTACATTTAAATGTGGCTAGAATAACTTGTTGGAGCCTTACTTTTTCTTCGTGGTTTGGTTTCCCCAATTTCTACAATGTTCCCTGTGGTTGGTGGTTTGGGAGCCTGTATTACTTTTATTTTTCCTATTGCTTAGGTGTGGCAAGTAACAAAATTCATCTCCTGCTACTTCAAGAGCACTTTTGATTGTAACTTGTGGATGTGGTTACCCTTATTTAAAACTTTGATATCACCCAGTTTAGAGTCATGAATGTTCTTGCCTGGACAGTGATACACTTGAGAGCAAGGGACATGTGGCTGCTTGCATTTCACAGGGAGCAGGCTCCTCATATGTATCCATGTTTTCATCTTTAGGAATCAGCAGAGGGTCCCTTATTGTCTTCTGACCATCTAAATTTGCAGGGGTAGATATCTTTATTCTTCAGTAGCTTACTTCTGGATGTCATCAGCCTTTTTTAAACTGCCGTTTTCAAGTTTATGGTGAATAATTGCTTCTTCTATCCAATTTCTCCCTTCCCTTTTCTGGTATGGGATGATGTTTGTTTATATTATGCAGTTAGTTTTTTCCAAGGAATTCCATCTACTCTCACCACTCCAAAGAAAAAGTTTGAATGGCTTAAAAAATACTGGTCTTCTGTTTTGTCACTTAAATTGGAAAAAACCCAAAGTATTCCAGTTGGAACCAGTAGTGATATTTTTATCAGTTAAAACCAAAATTTGTGACCTTATGCCTCATGTTAATTCTGACTTACGATTCAGATGGAAACCCAGGCACTTGAAAAGTATTGCCTGGACATGGAAAAGTAATAGTGTGGGAAATCCAGAAAACAAGGGCAGGGGCGTGGGCACAAAACATTTTATCATATATAAAGGCCTTCAAATCTGACCGGTGATTTCAGGGGGTTTTTAATGCTTCCTTTAATTTTGTTTGACCTTTTGAAAGGAACAGCTCTGACTGTTGTGATATCACAAGCAAAAAAGTGCTCTCGTATGTTTTGTGAAGTGCAGCCATTTTTGCTCCCTGGAATACATGGTTCCAATGAGTCATATCCTGGTAAAACCATGACAACAGAGTATTTATTAGTTTGTTAGGTAAATATCTTGCAATACCTGCCTAGATAAGACTTTACAGAAAAGCAGCCTAGTGGATAACAAGGCTGTGAAATAAACGTAGAGTAAGAGGAGACAGTGAAAAATCTTAAATGTAAATTGCAAGTACTTCTGACTTGTCAGGTTTACATTGAAGTCTGTGATTTTTCTTTATTTTTTTTTTCTGGCTGGGGATTTGGTGGGAGGAAGGGATTAGTGCACCTTGCTCTTGGAGAGTGTTATTGTATATGCAAATACCAAAATGACAGTTCCAGTGGAAGTGACAAAATAATGTACTGCATCTCTCACTTATCCAGCTGCTTTATAAAGTGTTACTTTTTGTATTCATATTGCAAAAAGTAACAAGCTGTTACTTGTACCATGATAATATTTTCATTATGTGATCCCATACTTTGTTCCACAGAATCACGACCTGGTTGCTCCAAATACCCTTATCTCTTCATGGCAGTATTCAAGCCCCCCCTCTTACAGGACAGAGTTTCTCTGTTAAAGTGTGCTGTAGTAATGCTGCCTTCACCCACTCATCTTATGGTTTTATTAGTATTTGTACTGGATGGAGTCACAGAGCTTGGGATGAAAGATTTCAATTTTGGGTCTGTGCTCTGACCTGCCCGGTTTTGTTGTAGCATTTAAAATTCACATTCAGAGTAGGTCTCTTGGTGATTTGAACAGCACATGAAATCACTTGGCAGTTCTGTATTTAACTCCCCAGGTATCAAGGCCATAAAAGAAAAGCAGGAAACTCGACAGTATGACTCTGCCAACATCATCTGGAATCCCTGAATGCCTGGAGGAAGGGAGGCTTAGGGGGGACTGCATCACTCCCTACAATTCCCTGACAGGAAGTTTTAGACAGGTGGGGATTGGGCTCTTCTTCCTGGAAACAAGGGACAGGACAAGAAGAAATGGCCTCCAGCTGCTCCAGGGGAGGTTTAGATTGGATATTAAGAAAAATGCCTTCACCAAAAGGATGGTTAAGCATTGAAACAGGCTGCCCAGGGAACTGTTTGAGTCCCCATCTCTGCAAATATTCAAAAGCCGTGTAGATGTGACACTTGGTGACATGGTTCAGTGGCTGGGTTGATGCTTGGACTCCATTAATGGTCTTAGAGTTCTTTTCCAACCGAATAATTCTATGATTCTCAGTTAATGAGTGCAGAAGACACATATAAAATAGGAAGGGATTCTGAGCAGCAGTTCTGTTTAGCTTTATAATTCTGACTTATTCCTCAGGCCAGTGTTTGAGTATGGTATTGGTACAGGCATTCTATAGACAAAAATAGGTGTAATTTTACATGTACTTATTGTGTGATTTCAAAGATGCTGGTCAGCCATTGACAACAGGGGCTGCCAGCACTTCCATCTAAGGAGCAGCATTCAACAGATGTTCTCTGGATTGTATCTCTACTGGAAGTCACTTCAGGTGCTTTCCAACTTTACAGTTTTATTTCAGGTGGAATTAAACTAGTATTGGATGAGAAACCTTGTTGTATCCAGCATAACACTTGTTTAAATACAATATTGCAGATGGAGGAATTAATGTTCCTTTTTATCTCTTATAGTTAGAAATACTTCCCTTGTGAAATCTGAAAGATCTGGGTTCCTGTGTATTTTGGATGTTATGCAAGTAATTTTGTTTTAATACATTTGAGGCTTTTCTCTTGATATAAAATTTGTTTCAAAAGATTTCAGTTGGCACTTTAAGGTGTAAAGAACAGCCTCTCTGTTCTCAAGTGTAAAGCTAATTATTGGATGTTGCTCCTTGCCAGAAAGACCTACATGCTTATAGCTCCTCCTGGCTTCTGGATGTGGAATTTTGCTGAGCTTGCTGACTGGTTTGTTATTCTGGACTTCTGGGTCATTGCAGGAAGATTTACTTTGCCACCAAGGTTATGATAAACTTCAGCTTCTTCCAGGCAGGCTGGGCTTGCACGTGTGTGAGTTGAGTACAGAACATCCTCTTCTCTCAGGCTGGGCCCTTCCAAGGGCTCTGTGCTCTGTCTGTGCTGACAGGCACCTCCAGGGTTTTCAAAGCAATGAACTTGGGTGTAAGGAACATAAACCACTCTGTGTGGTGCCTGCTCCCTTTCTGAGCTCTGTCCTGGCCTTTGTGTGGCATAGCTGATACTCCTCAGCCCGTCCCCAGAGCAACTGTTGTCTCTTACAGGGAAGTAAGTGGGCTTGGGGAAATAAATTTCAGTGTTTGGGGTATTCTCCTACATTGTCTCATCCCTCTGTGGAGTCCAATTAAACTTCATCCTGTCTGGATTATCTTGGAATATGTTATTGAGAAAGAATGAAGTAGAGCTTCAGTTTTCCCTCTGGAGGTGCCAAAGGTCTTCTGTGTACCAAACAAAATGTTTGTTTTGGTTGTTAGCCCTCTGGTAAATGTGAATAGGGAAACATCAAGCCGAAAACAAAGTCTGACCCTGTAAATAGTACTGCTTTGTAATGCAGCTTGGATGGGCCTGTGGCAGCACATTCTGATGATGCCAGGGACAGCCATGCAGTGCTGCTGCTGCTGCTCCCTTCCAGACTGTTTAAATGGCACTTTTAAGTAATGATATTCTAGTTATTGTTTGAGGAAAAGTTTGTAGCTCTGCTTCATTGAGAACACTTAACTTGCTCAGTGGTAGTGTACAATTAGCCTTTGATCCTATGTCTTGGTTAATGGATTAAGGTCTGCACTGGCTGTTCTTTGCTGTAGGAAATGCACAAAAATATTTAACACTGGCCTAGGAAAGTTTCTAACAGCAGCAGGATAATCTGAATCTTTGAATAAGACCATTCTTACACAAAATAATCAATGATAATGTGCTCCTCACTGCTAGGTGGTAGATCCTTATCTTTCCAGTATGTCAAGATTTCAGATTCTTAGTGAATCAACTCCTTATCAACCTTACATGTCCAAATATGTTACCTTGAGGTTGTAAAAAAAAAAACCTGAAGAGATTTTTCTGAAAACATAAAAAGACCAGCATTCAAACCAGACAGATTCAAATCTTTTCAAGGCTTGAAAATTTCCATTTTTACCTTAAAAAAGGAGGGACTTTCCTGTTCTCTTTTGTAGTAGTGTTTGTTGCTGGTGTAGCATCTCGAGTTGTAGTTGTGGGACAGGTTGTAATGAATGTCCTTACAAGAATGAACACAGGAGATACAGCTGTACAGACCTGTCATAGAATATTTGGGAATAAAAAGAAAAAGCCAGCTTGACAGGCAGCAGGACCAGCAAGTGACAGCCCAGGGATTGCCAAGGTTGGTTTGTGTGTGCTGAGGTAAGAGAGGGATCTGGGTTATTTCCTGGCAGACATTCATGGAGAGCTTCCTCAGAAGGGAAGTGGGCTCAAGTGCACTTCCTGAAATGTTTTAATTAGCAGTGCCTGGGAGGCAGGGAATTTCACTCCTGGTGTTTTAGCCTAGCCCTTATCAGCACTCTACAAAGTGAAACCATTACTTGTCTCCCTCATGTTTGGCACACCCTGTTCACAAGTACCAACATAATACTGCTTTTTTATTTATTTTCCCCCTAGTCTCAGTAGTCTCAATAGAATCACAAAATATTCTGAGTTTGAAGAAGCACACAAGTCCAGCTCTAAAATGAATGGCCCATATGGGGATCAAAACCACAACCTTGGTTTTATCAGCATCAAACCCTGGCCAACTGAGCCAATGGTCTTTGTTCAGTTGGATTTACTAAATCCTCCCTGGTTCCTCTGGTATTACCATCTTGCTTGTAATCTCATTTTGTTTATGCAAGGTTGGTTATTCTTGCCTAGTTTTAAAGCTGGTGAAAAATCATGGGATGATGTTGGAAGCCTCTGATGTGGCTCCTTTCCTTCTTCTTTGTTTCTAAGACACATCAGTTACATGTGAACACCCCATGTAAAACCTTTTAAATCAGCCTGACCCCCCTTCATGCCTAGATGCCTGTAGATAATTTGGTTTGGTTATTCTCTGTTCCTTTGAGATGTTGCATAAGTCTTCCTGATGCATCACAGTTCCTTAGCTGCCAATTTCTTTTGCAAGTATTGAGTTTTTGAAAGAATGCAGTGTTTTCATGTGCTCGAGTTTCATGAAATCCATTTTCAATAACAAGAATTAGTAAAAATAGTGGGTTTTTTTAATGCTTTTGTGTACTGCCCACACATACTGCTGTCTTGAGTAAAGAGTAGTTGACTATGAGAAGTGATGTGATTTCTTACATTTCTTTCTGACCAGTAGCTCTGTATCAGTACTCTCTTTTCCAGACAAGAAGTAAAGCAGACAACTTGAATTCCCCTTCAAGTGTCCAGACAAATGCAGCTTGGGCAGCATTTTTTTTATTAAGGAGGATGTACACAAAGAAGCAGTAAGAGTCTATAACTGCACCTGAAAATCAATGCATTAAATGAGATGAAATCTTCTGTACCAAGGGGGAGCCTTGATCACCTGGCAGGAGTTAATAGCTGTTCCAGGTGCCACTGAAGTGCTGCCCTTTAACAACAAATGGAAGGTTTGTTGCTAACAGTCCACTCCCAGCTGTGTTGTGGAAGGTGCAGTCTTTAAATTGCTAACCAGGTTTCTCATTAAAAAAAAAAGAAAGTAATTTCTTATTTTAGTATTTAGATGGTGCAGAGCAAAAGGGCATAAAAAGTCACAGTTGTCAACAGGACTCCACGTTTGGCATTCCAGGTTATTTTTGTATGTATTGTAAGCAGGTGGCTGTGTTGTCATTTACCTCTTTCAGGATCAGCCTACTCAGCTGAACTTTCAGGATAGGATGGTAAAAGATTGGCAGAATTTTAAGATCCAAAGGAAGTGAGACAGCTGAAATTGTGTTCTTCCTTCAGCCTGTTCCTTTATTCTAAATCATCTCTGTTAAGAGCAATATCCAAAAGGAATGGTAGGCTTTTTCTAATAGTAAAAATACATGAGTATTAAACTTCCTTCTATTTCTGAAAGTGTTTTTGTGTTTTATTTTGCTAGTAGTAATATTCCTGGTAGTCTAAACTGTCGTGTATCCTAGTTATTTTCAACAGAACAATTCAGGCTGTATTCTTATGCCTTTAATATGATGCTGGCTCTTATAAATCCCTCTACATATAAATTTGCATTGGACTCTTAATATGGTGAATAATTTACCTTAGAAGCCTCTGCATAATTAGTTTTGGTTTGGAAAAAATCCCAGGCAAGCAGGATATTAATTTGCACCTCCTTTTTGTGTGGTGTTAGGGGCTCTGAATGAATACCTCTTTGATACCTAAAAAAAAAATTTCCTAGGCATAGCAGGTATTTGTATCCAGTTTGAGCCTTGTGCTTCTACTGAGCTAAATCCTAAAGAGGAGTGGCCCTAAATGAAGGTGGTGTATGAACAGTGACTTCTGCATTTTTATTTTTTTTTTAGGGGGACAGGTTTTAGTGACTTTGTTTTTGTTTCCATGTCCACATTCTCCAGGAGATTTTGTAGGCATATAAGTAGTCAAGGAAGACCAGAACATTTGGTAGTGGTGGTGAAATCTGAGCCTCAGTTCAGGGTTTTCCTCTTGATAAGGTCTGAAGAGAAGCCAAGCCAAAGCTACCTGGAAGATTTTCTTTGGGAGTGTGTGATTGTGTGTGTGTATAAACATATGTGCTGTGAAGCTTTCACCAGCTACTCTTCAGCTTTTTGAAGGGAAGGGTTAAGTGAGAACTCCATAATAAATCCAGAGTTAGAATGACATAAAAATCCCTGAATCCTGATATTAATACAAGGAATTAGTGGGTTTGGTGTTACTTTTGGTAATAGACACTTAGCTTTGAAGACATAACCTAGTGCAGCTCTCCCCCCATAAAGGAGAAAGAAGGACATAAGGGAAACAGTAATTTACATTGCTTAATATCCTGATGGTCTCTGTATTCCAAGATCCATATGTCCAGAGAATGCTGCTGCCATCCCTGCAGTATCTGCATACCAGGAGTGTGAGAAATACTGATCAGAAGATACCAGTTCAGCTTTTCTGACTAAAACTCCTGCTAAAGACTCAAAGAAAATGTGTGATTGTCATATTCAGGGGAGCATCACAGATTGAAAGAGTAGCTGAAATGTTAATACAGAGTTAAATTTTCTGTTGGCATGTAATGCTTTTCTGGTGAAAGTTCTGCATTCCCTGATTTTTAGTGGGCAAAGTGTGGAAGCACCGAGGTGTGGGGAAAGAGTGTTGCACTCAACTGGATGGCTCTACAAAGTTATTTCATTCAAATTCCTCACCTGGTTTTTATTTCTAAAGAAAACATTTCATCTCTCAATTTGCATCTGAACTGTGAAACATTTTTGTCTGAAAAACCCCTAATTTCTATGTTATTTTGGTGAGTTAGATGGAGTTTAAATTTGTTGCTGTAGTATGTACCTCTTTTTCCTTTTATTTGGAAATGATTTTTCAAGATAAATTAATGTCAGCTTGTGGACATTTGAGAAGCAGTTTGTAGGAAGGACACAAAATTTGGCCTCAGGGCTCAAATTTTTATAGTTAATTCTAGAAGATTACAGAAACTGAACAAAAGGCTGGTTGCTTTTGAGGTGATGGAGTTATTATTTTTCACAAGCCTGTTAAGTGGCAGCAATGTAGAATTTCTGCAAATTGGCCCAATTCAGTTAATCCTGGTTTTCATGTCTGCAAGCATCCATGTTTTCTGTGTAGCTGATCTGATGGCTAATTGAGGTCACACAGAGACTGTTCAGGAAATGCTTGTAACTTTGCATTTTCTTATTTTTACAGTTCTCTCATATCAATACAATTGCCTAAAATGTGTTTTGAAGCAAGGACATGTCTTGATTTGCCCACTGTATCTCAAAGTTCTGAAGAATGCAGACATTTGAAGAAGGGATGGAGTCAGGGATGTGAACAGCCTAAAGACAAGAAAACCTCTCCTACAATATTCCTTGTGGTAGAAAGAGAAATATGCAGAAAAAACATGGGCTTGGATGATGCAAATAATGATACACATGAACCACTTGTAACTTAAATGGGTTGGTTGTTCACAAATTTTTGTTAAAATCAGGAGGCATTAAAAGAAATTACATTGAAATATTCATCTCTAATTGCTGAGACTGTTGATAGTACATGTTGGTATTTATTTCATTTTGTGGTTTATAATATATACTTTGTACATAGCTTCTGATACATTTTTAACTCCTACACTGACTGCAAATTAAATATTGATTTGTGCATTGCTGGGTTTGAGCTTCAAAGCCCTTCTGAGTTGTGGTTAATTGATCTTCGACTCCAAACTAACACATGGAGGTTCTGAGACCAAGGCATCTGAATTACAAATTACTCTATGTTCTACACACATGGTTCATGTATTTAACCAGTTTCACAAACTTGAGATTAACTAGGTTTGTTGTGCAGTTTGCTCTTTGAAATGCCTGTTAATATGAAGGGAAAATAAGGACAGAACAAAATAGGAAGCAAGCTTCTGCTGCCAAGTTTTCTAATGCAAAAGTAATTTTATTTGCATGTAAAATATTTGAAAATTCCATGCTTTTACCATTGACACTGTCCTTCTTGTGCTATTCAGTTTCCCAAAGACCCCAAAAGACCTAGCTTTTTCTGGAGCTTTCAGTCACAAGGATCAGTATTTAGGCATTAATCAGAGCTGCAAATCCAGTCCGGAAATGTTCCTCAAATAGGTTTTTGCTCACTTATTCTCACAACTTAATGCATGGGAATTAAATAAATTTAATCATCTGTCATGTTTTTCTTGAATGAGAGGATTTTGTCCCTAAAAATAAATGTTTGTGGCTGCTGTCTGAGGCCATATGAGTTGTTTTTGATGTTTTATGCCACTTAGAAATATTTGGATGTGTGTTCATTTGGTTCTTAATAATGTTACAGTTGGCCAGAG
Organism: Notiomystis cincta; assembly: GCA_013398075.1. Taxonomy (NCBI): domain Eukaryota; kingdom Metazoa; phylum Chordata; class Aves; order Passeriformes; family Notiomystidae; genus Notiomystis; species Notiomystis cincta. Next base: position 355,516 of record VZRX01012904.1, on the reverse strand, counting down.
GACAACAGATGCAGCTCCATCCACCAGCAGTTTATAAGGAGATGAAGGTGTCCATTCATGATCTGTATGGAAGGGAGCATCATTGAAACTCTTTTGTGTAAAAGAAATCTGTATTTACTTAGCCCCACCGCAAAACCCAATATATTTGCATTTTGAATGACTGTAGTTTTAGGGCTTGGAATAGAGGCAGAGGAGACAATGGGGAGTCAAATCCTGTGGAACTTAAAGTCCTGGAAAAATAAAGTCAGTCCTTTGTTTCTCAGTGTATCTTGGTATTTTTGTACTTTGAGGATGATATGGAGGAGTTGGAACTTTATAATGTTAGTATTAACTTCTTCAAAAGCCAGACTTTTCAGAAATGGACATTCTGGATGTAGGACACTTCAGCAAGGTGAAACTCATTGGCGTTTATATTCAAGTGCTTTGGCAAAAGCTTTTGGGTTGAGTTGTGGCAAAATCACTGCCCAGTCTCAGAGCTGCACTTCATGATTTTTGGAACAGTGTCTAATTTGTAGGCTTTAAATTTAGAGCTGTAGGTAATTATCAAACCTGCTGACATTGTCAAATGTCTACAGACAGATGTGACAATGTCTTCATTAGAAAAGTCTGTGTGGGAAACACCTAAAATCCTCTATGGTTTTGCTTTTTCTGAGGTGAACTAAGTGAGTGTTGGCTGGTATGCTGAAGTCATACATCACTGAGTTAAGCCTTTTAGTGTCTGCTCTCTGTCAGAGATAGTTTGGACCAGATGATGCCCTTGTTCCCTGCACAGAAACTCCCTTGGACAGGATGAAACCACTGCAAGTCATGACCCCTGACATCACACTTGCCCTCTCTCTAGGGTTGTGTTACTAATGACAGTATTGTCTGTTGTTACCTCTGTTTCCTAAATAACAAGGCTTGTACTGTTTGCCATCTCACTGTTATCCTCTCCCCCGTATTTTTTTGGCCATGAGCTGGTTCCTACCAAACTCTGCATAGAGGCAGAAGCTTCAAACCACAGCTGAATGGAGCTGTTGATTTCAGGGTGCTGACAGCAGTGTTCACACCCAGGATCATGGAATCATTTAGGTTTGAAAAGACCTCTGAGATCATCAGTTGCAGAGGTCTTTTCCAACCTAGATGATTCTGTGATTTCCCCCTGGATGTCCCCCAGACTTGGTACACTGGGAACTTTGAACCATCCACAGCACTGTGAAGGAGGGGGCTGGGGAGTCAGTCAGGTGAGTTTCACCAGCTGTGCTGGCTTTGGGATAAAGGGGCCACAGTGATGCTGGTGGTGCCTTCTCCTTGCTCAAGGGTGTTCTGACCACTGCCATGGTGTTGAATATAAGGGTGTGGGGTAAATAATGCTTTAGTAATTTATTCACAAAAGTTTCTCAATTGTAAATTGATATTTGGCATTTCATAGCAATGTATTGAACTATTTTACTATTTTAAGAAGGTAAAATTGTGTTGGTGATGAGGCAATGGCAGAGGTTGCCCAGAGAAGCTGTGGCTGCTCCATCCCTGGAAGTGTTCAAGGCCAGGTTTGATGGGGCTTGGAACAACGCTGGATAGGGGAAGGTGACCCTGCCTGTGGTAGGTGGTTGAATCTTAAGTGACTTTTGAAGTTCCCTTCCAGCCCAAACCATTCTGTGATTCCAGCCTTGCTGGGTTCCTGGGGAGTACTTCAGGCATCTGACAGACCTAATCCAACCAGATCTACTGTAGGACCTGAGGAGTTCAGAGGTCAGAGTTGCCCAGTTTACCCCAAATTCTTCTAGAGGATTTCTGTGGGTTTTCTCTTGGCTATGGAGACAGACTTCATAGTTTTCCTTTGGGCCTCATGACTTCTGTTATTCAAGAACTGGGGGAAAAGCAGATAAACGGATTTAGTAAAGTTGTGTTGATGTGGCAGCAGAGTTAATGTCCCTGTCACTTAGGTTGAAAATAATTCCTCTTGGTCCTTTGAGCTTCCTGTGGTTTGCTCTGAGCTTTCAGTGTCCTGTTACTAAGAACTTGCACATTTCTTCTGTGGGACTGCAGCAGACAAATACAAGTAGAAATTATTCCAACTCCAATTCTGTGACAAGTTGTTTGCATATGCAGCCTGAAATTCCTTTGTACTGTCACAAATGCTTAGTTTGCAGGATGACAAAATAAATATTAACTGTACCAGAGCTGACACTGGTGTAAGTACACACTGCAGTTCTCTAATTTAATCTCTATCTTCGTATCAGTGAAAAGAGATATGTTCAGAAGTTCCTGAAATACTGGCATCCTTGTGCAGTACCTGCCTGATTTTGTGCCAGAATTACTTTAATGTATTCAAGCAAATTTAAGTTTGTGTCCACTCTGAACCTGATCACATCTTGAAGGGCTTGAAAATGGGTCTCTTTAATAATTATTGGAAATTTGAATAAGGTTTTTAATTTGGACCATTTCCTTTCTCATTTATGCCTCAAGCTTGAACTCAAATTATATTTTCAGGGTGAGTCTTACGACATGTTGAGGAGCAATTTGGAGAGGGAAGACTGGGGAGCTGGAGACCTTGATGAACTCAATGTTTTTTCAATATTTTAATTTAAAATTTTTAATAAGCATTCCATATGTATTCTGCATATTATGAGAGGCAGAAAATACAGTTACAATGTATGCTAAATAATTTAGTGTGCTCAGGCTACCTGACACTTCATACATGATAAATTGAAAACTAGATCCTAGAGTAATTAAAAATGTTCACCTTCGTCGCGTTACTGAGGTTGGAAGTGCGTGAAACAACTGTCAGTTCAGCTCTGGATCATCATTGTGACCAAGTTCAGTTCTTTGTTCTCACTCTGGTGGGATTCAGTGGCGTGTGACTCTGTCCAAGTTGGATCAGAAGCAGAGAAAGCTGGAGAGGTTTCTTTTTGCTCGTCTTCCCTGATGAATGATCAGAAATTGAAAAACTTTTTAGAGAATAATCCTCAAATAATATATCCTTGTTTGAAATAACAAAAGAGGTGAGCTGATGTTTTTTCCTTCTTGTGAAATGGTGAGGCAAGAAATAAACTACAGTATCAATGAAGAATTTTAGAAGCTTAACAATATTTTTCTTGGTTTAGGCCTTTTTACTCTTGCTGTCCTTTCTTACGGATTATATTGTGATAAAAAAGATCTACATTTTTCTGCCTCGCAGCACTCACTGCTGAGGCAAAAGCCTCATTTACACTGTACACTTCTTTGTGGTCTTGAGTTCTTATCTTTGTGCAGAAAATATTTGGTCACTGAGTCTAGCCTACACAGGACTGTACCAAAAATGCTTATATAATTAGGATATTTGTGGGTCTTTTCTGTTTATTCTTAAAGGACTGCTTCATGATTTCCTTTATGCTCCAGCTAGCTTGGTTTGCTGATAAGGAATTGTTACGTATCAGCAGGGTAGGTATTCACCATTAGTATTGCATTTTATATATCAACAAAGCAGGTTAAAGTAAGATGTAATTGTACAAGTGTATACACTGTGTAATCCCTTGACATAAATGGAAAAAGCTGTTACTGAAATATTTGTACTTCTCAAGTGAAGCAGCGCTGCTTCTTAACATCAGCAGGAATAGTAAATTTCAGACTGTTTTAACAGCAGATGCATTTTGTATTTGATTTTTGTTTTCTAAGAAGTTGTGCCTAGGTACAAAATCATGATAGCTTTAAAATCCATTTCAAATAAACTTGTAATACTCTACTTAAATACTTACAAGGCAAGTCAGAGTTTCTAAGGGACTTAGTGATTCTTAGCTAAGAAAGTAATGAGTGTGCTTTGTGAGCAGCGCGCCGTCAGGATTCCTCTCCCCGCCGCTGCCCGTAAAATTGGCTTGTTAGTTATTTATGAGGAAAATTGGTTTGACAGCCCTGAAGGCAGAAGTGTTCTGTTCCCAGTACAAGTAGTGCTGTCGTGTTGTAGCCCCAGCCATGGGATGAGAGGAGCTGTTTCCTGGGGAATCAGCTCCAACCCAGGGACCATTTGGGTACCTCCAGCTCTGGGGCTGAACTGTGGATGTGTCTCTTGGAAGTTGAGTTATTTTGGAACTCCAGACTGTCTGCATGGACCTCTAAACATCCTTATACAGCAGATTTCTGTTGCTGTCTTTCACCTTCTATGGGTAATCTAACCAGTTTAAATTGAATTTTGGGTAGGGATGTAGGGTGTTTGTTATTTCATCCTGGACCTAGAACATGTTCTCTTCTGACCTGTGCCTTTATCCAGCTTGGGTTTGGCCAGAAGCCTACACAGGAGGTGTAAAGTGTATATAAATCAGAAGTTGTCTTTGCTTGTTCCTGTTCCCTACTGTCTGAGGACTTTGTCAGCATTGTAGAAAAGAGTATTTTAGAATATCTGATTTGAAAAATCACAGTCATGGCTTGTGTAGAATGCATGGCTTGGGTTAGCTGCTGGGGGGTAACTGCAGCATTAACTAAAACCCACAGCTTTTAGACTAAGAGTTTATAGCATATCTAATATTTATCTGCCACCCAACATGTAATGAATCTTAAATCTTTCTGCAAGTATTTCTGGTGGTCTTAATCTGTTTCATGCCAGAGGCAGGGAGAAATAATGCTTTCAGTTTTGTCAAATTAAGTTTTTACTGTGCATTAAATTGATTAAATAGAGCAGCAGATTAAGGCGAAAAATACTATCTTAAATTGCAGTTTAGGGCTGATAGAATCTTAATGATGCCAAGCAGAAATTTTTCAGTGGGTTTGTGGAAATGAGAATCCATTAATCATGCGTGCTCGACTTCGCGTGGCGCCGGATTGGAAACAAACTCTTTGCTGAAATGAGCGATGGCCGAGCTGGGCAGGCGCAGCCCACGGGCTGTGGAGCTGCACGTGTGGTGTGTTGTGTTGTGTTGTGTCAAACCAGCCAGGTCTGCTGTCTGATCAGCTTCTTGCCGAGAACAGACCTGTTGGGGGTTTCCCGTTACACGAGCAGCGCTGTCGTGGAGCCGCTCTCCGACGTGACAGAACCAATTAGGAGAAGAAAGCCCATCTCGTGTTGTGTGCTGCAGTTCTTCTGTCTGCACTCGTGTTACCCCACTACCCCCTCTTTACCTTCATAATCTAGTTTTGTCAGTCATTTCTTTGGGTTTCTTTGTCCTGATGTATGTGTGTATTTTTCTCTTCCTGATTTTTTTTTTTTTTTTTAATTCTGCCCGTGGTTCCTCCCTGCCTCACTTGTCATCTTTTTTTGCTGTCTTAATTCATTCTCTATTTTCCATCCGGAAGGCTTTATAAAAAGGGACAGAGAAAGCAGAGGAGAAGCTAGGGAAAAAATTTTTCACTATTTCTGCTGGTGCATCAGCCTTGTGGTGTGAGGAGGGAACCAGCCTAACACAACTACTGCTAACGTGCGACATGTTAAGAAAAAATACTTTTGTCAGGTTAGATGAATACACAATATATTGCTTTGTAATGATTCTGCTCTTTCCTGATTTGTTGCCTTTACTCCAGTTGCCCCTAAACTCCTATTTACATCCTGAGGTAGGTAGGCTCTGTGCCTTTTTGGCTTACGAAGAACTTTGTATTGTTGTGAAATGATAAAACCGAATGTTTTTTCTGTCTCCTTGCTAATTCTCTTTGCCTTGTGTCTTCTTTGGTGTTTGACCTAGATGCTTCTTTAATCAATGTTCCTTTGTAATCTCAGTTTTGGAAATATTTTTTGACTTTTTATTGATAAAAACCAAAACCAAAACCCCAGCAGAATGACACTTGGCAGCATGTTGTGTCTCCAAACACTACAGTAGTTGGAAGTGGTCCTTGGGAGGACGTGTAAGACTTGTGGGAACACCCAGATGACATAAAAGGAGTAGTTACCATGCATATGGTGGTGAATTTATTGGGCTTTTTCTAGCACACTGAGTGTCCTTAGATCTCTTATTTCTTACATGGTTAAGATCCAAAACTGTCATGTCTCACTGCAGAACTGATTTTGGCCTCTCTAGCTCTGGCTGTAAATGCCCATTCCTTGTGAAGGGATGTTGTGCTTTGCTTTGAGAAACAACCTCCAGCTGAAGCAAATTCTTTCTCCATCCAGAGTGTTACAGCTGGGCTAAGAAACCCCCGGTATTCTTGTTACAAAGATATTTCATCTTATTTATTGGGACAAGTTTCTGTATAGAGCAAACCTTGTGCAGCTGCTGTGAAACTCGCTGTGAACACTTTGGTGTAATCCCATTGTGAGCAGCAAAACGTTATTTCTTAGGCACCAGGTAATTTTTTATGGATGGAAGTGTTAAAGCCGTTGCCTTTTTTTTTTTAAGGTAAGAACAATGTGTGTGCAAAGGTGATAATCTTCTGTTAAACGTCTGACAAACTACTCCTTTTGTGTTCTTTACTGGAAAACTCTTAAATTTTTTCTCCCTCACTGTGCTGGCAGCATTAATTGTCTTCAACCTTCTTTCACCCATCTCTAACTTCAAATAAGAAAACTTTAGAACTTGAATTCCATCTCCTGAAAAACTGCTGCTACAATGGAATCCATGTGTGGGCCAGAACTATGGAAACAGCATAATTTTACAGTGGTAAAACATGAAAGGAAGTGACTCGCCCAGCTTTCTAGGAATTTGTGTTTAAACAAAGAAAACCACCCAAAACTTGCAAAATCCTGTTCCAATATTCCAGAAAGAAACTTTGGGTAGTTTTTCTATTATGTTGTTAATCTGTTACTCTAAATCCTTCTAACTAGTTATTGTTTGAAAACCAAAACAAAACTCCCACTTTACCCCCTCTAAAAAAGCACCCAAGAAAGCAGTTTTCTCTTACATTGTCGTCTGGGATGTGCAGCTCTGTTTTGAGCTTTTTGCCTGAGGTAATTTCTCCTCATTCTCTCCTGTTCTGGTTGTGCCCTTGGCACTCATTTCTGTACCTGGAAACACATTTATTTTACATTCTGGAACACCTCCGTGCTCTGTGCTAAGTTCCTGTCATACCTAAAGCACAAACCAGCCTTCACTGACATGCAGAGCTAATTTGTATTTCAGTTCAGGAACTACACAATCCTGTCACCTTTTGAAGGCGTGGGTGACTTGTGGTGGCACATTGTGTGTCACAAGTCCTTCACGGGAAATGACAAGGGAGCTTCAATCATAGCAAGCAATGTCAAGACAATGTTTCTTGAAAGAAAAACATCCACTAAAGCTATCACTTGGAAGAACAAGCACTCTGTAGTACAAATAGGGGGTAGCTGCACACGTATAGAATACATGTCTACAGCTTTCCCTAAGCCTGCCTGAGGGCCTGAATTGTTATGTTCATAAAATGTCACAATATTTCCATCAGGATTATGTGATCACAGATCATAGTGCTGGAGATATTCCTGATAGATCTGAACTAATGCCAGTATACACATGTCCCTCCTTAAACATCTTAAATGCTTTTAAAGTTTCCTGGGCCTGTTTAGACACATCTCCTTTTGTGATAAACCATTAAAGAATAAGAATATTCCTGGAATGTGGCTGACATTCTTGGAACAGTACTTTCAATTGAGTAGGTGTTCTTTAGGTGATGTTTAAGCTCGTGACTTCACAGAGCCATGACAGGGTGTTTGAGAACATGAGAATCATAAAATCATTTTAGTTTGGAAAGACCTTTAAGATGTTGGTTCCAGCTGTTAACCCAGCAGTGCCAAGGCCACCACTCAACTGTGTCCCCAGCAGCCACATCTGCAAACCTTCTGAAGATCTCCAGGGGTGGTGGCTCTGCCACTTCTGTGGGCAGCTCTTCCTGTGTTTGACTTCTCTTTCTGTGAAAGAGTTTTTCCTAATATCCAGGCTAAACCTCCCCTGGCACAACTTGAGGCCATTTCCCCTTGTCCTGTTGTTTTTTACCTGGGAACCAGACTGACCCACCTGGCTCCAGCCTTCTGTCAGGGAGCTGTAAAAAGATGAGAGAAGATCCCCCTGAGCCTCCTTTTCTCCAGGCTGAGCCCCCCCCCCAGCTCCATCAGCTGCTCCTTACCAGTCTTGTGCTCCAGCCCCTTCTCAGGACATGCTCCAGGCTCTCAAAGTCTGTCTTGTCATGAGAGGCCCAAATCTGAACACAGGATCCAAGGTGTGGCCTCCCCAGTGCCCAGTGCAGGGGACAATCACTGGCCACAGTGTTGCTGATACAAGAGATGCTGCTAAATGAGAGCAGCCCCTGCCCAGCCCTGCGCTGGCCCTCGATGGCAGCAGAAGGTGTTACTCACATAGAGTTTGCATGCCTGGCCCAGTGGCTGGTGGCACCTCTCTCCACACTTTCCTCTGGCAGGAATTGCAGGGAGCTCAGTGCCAGCTGTGGAGAAGGCACTCTTGGTGGTTTGAACCTAATCTCCAGTAGTTTCCTCAAATGCTCCTTAATGCTCAGACTGGCAGGATTTGTTGAATGGTGGTGCAGCATCGATTTGCTTTTCCTTTTTCTATTTTTTTCCTTTCTTCTTCCCCCACCCCCTCCACTTGTGCTGTAATCATGTTCACCCTGAGGAGGATATGAATCCTCCCGGCTGAGGGGCCCCAGATTTGGTAATCTGCCCTTCCTTGGCAGCTGCTCCATCCCTCAATCACTTCAGCTGCCCAGCTGTAGACATCTCTGCCTCCTTCTGGTGCAGAGAACCGGACACAACATGTTGATGCTTTTTTGTTTTGCACAGTAATATGTTTAAATACCATGTCTTCTAATGAGACACAATGTTTTATTGCCTTTGGCCAGCTACTCCAGTTTGAGCTGATGATTTCAGAGAAAACAGTGACTCAGCCTTCCTCCCGCAGTTGGAACTGGAGAAAGCGCGAGTGTTACTTGGTTAAGGAGGTATTGCTCAGAATTTTTTCCCCAGATGCATTACATCACAGCTCAGTGTTGAAGTGTAGCTGCTGTCTTAGCAACTTGCTTCATTTTCTGAGATCCTTGTTGGTTTTTTTCCCCCTATTGATATGACTTTTGCTGACCCATACGAGCTTAATATCACCTGCACATTTGCAGAATTCACTTCCCTATTTTGTGATGCTGAATAAAACCAATTATTGGGGAACTACTCCATCCTCCTCTCTATCCACACCTCTCTTCCCCATAGGCAAAAGGTGTATGTAGTACTTGTGTAGGTACTGAGACTAAATTCTTTATCTGAGTTGCTTAGAGACGGCATGTTCTGTAACTCAGTATGTAATGAGATTGATCCCACCTGCCCTGAGTAATGACTGAGTGATTTCTCTTGCTCTTCTTAATCTCCTTAAATGTAACTTCCACCAGAACCTTTTCATTTAATATCCTACTGTTCAGTGTGCCTGCTCGAAAATTTGGCTCCTGGTGGCTACGTAGATAACTCAGTGGTCATGCTCATGATGTGGTATAAATGAATTTGAAGTGTCAAGGTGCATGCAGAGTTCAGGGCAGAGTTCAGCTGAGATGGAGGAAAACACAGGTGGATTATTCTGGGGGGACTTAATCAGAGTTCAGATTTTTTCAATTTCAAAAGCTAGTATTTAAGAAGCATAAGCAGAGTGATTTTGGAGGAGTATCAATAGGAGAGGGCAAATTGAGATTTGAAACTATTGCATGATTTTATTATTTTGTGTGTAGATGCTATAAATTAAGGAGACTCAATACTGATTTTGTTTTCAAATGGGCAGAGGAAAGCAGATACAAACAGAAGAGTTGGGTAGTGGGGAGGAATGTGATAATAAACTGACAACAAATAGAGAAATTATTGAAGCAGATATAAACTGAAGGTGTTCCTGTTTCCCCCATGGGATGAGTTAGCTGATGCTGTTTTATGGGTGTAGAGCCTCAATGCTTTTTTAAAGCCACTTGAGATCTGTCAGATGTGGTGATCATCACACCATAGATGTACCTGTGCCTAGCACCTGTTTTATCAACCAGACATATAATTTGAAAAAACCCTTAGTGTTCTGTGCAGTATTTCAGTTAATCCTTCATTTTTCCTTGCTGAATTTTGTGTGGCTTTTGTGTTTGAGAGGCAGCAGCTTGCCTTAGAACTAGTGACTGGTTAAAGAGAACTTCTCAAAAGCACAGCACAGGCTGTGCACGTTGCAGGGTGTCACAGCGGTTCTTTGTCAGCCCCTTGCTCGTTAACCTTTTCAGCAGACAGAAATGAGAGCATTAAATCATTACTGCTGATACTCACAGCCCAAGCAAAGATTTAAACCAAGATAATAAGGGACTCCAGTGCAACGTGGATCTCCTGTGAAGTAGGGCTGTAAACACAAGATGTGTGGTTTTGTATGCTGAATTTCTTCTGATCTGGCCAAAGCACAAAAGAACTGCTGCCAGGTTTAGTGGGTGGAGGTGTCTGTCCTATAATTGTCCCCCTCCATCTCTCCCCAGGGTAACAGATGAAGATTTGCAGCTAAGCTGGATATTCAGCTGCTGCTGTGCTTAAGGCAAATGCAATAAATATGTCAATAGGGGGAAAAAACTCTAATCTGAGTAAGCAAATGATGTTTTTAGTGCTGTTATGATTGACATACGAATACTGTGTCAGGTATTGGTGTTTGCAAATCGGGGCAGCTACTGAAAGCCAAAACAGCTGGAGTATTTAAAGACTTGGAAGGATAATAAAATGTTTAGGAAAAATGGGCCTTTGCAGTGAGGCACTTCTGCCTCACATTCGACATAGCTAGTATATGAAAATATTTTATTGAGTTACATTGAAAATTGCCCTAAAAAATTGCCTTAATGTGAAATGATATAATAAAAGGTTCTTAACATTCAGTCCTGCAGATTGCTAAATTAGAAGTAGGTTAGATGTAGGTTACAAATGAGATGCACCTTTAATGATTAAGGGGAAAAAATACATATATGGAACAATGCAACTGGTGGTTTATACAATCTTTTAATCATACTGTAAAACTTTTTAATAGCTTTTCTTCAATGGGTGTGCTGTCAGGATGAATTCATTGAGTCTTCAAGTAAAACAGATGGTCATGGATAAATCCTTGAGTTTCTCAACAAATGTAATTTTACAAAACATTTTTCTTGAAAGGTGACTTGTGTTTTCTGTTTACTTATTTGCTCTTTAAGAAAAGAAAAATATATTTACATAGATGAAGCAATCTCAACTTCGTTAAAGACTGGAGGAACATCCTTTTTAGCCTGCCAAAGAATATAAGAAAGGAGACTTCCAGGTGGCTGGATCCAGCCTCTAAGACAACATCCTTCAGGACCAGCCACACAGAGGCTAAAAGCTGAATATGCATCTGTAGTCCTAAATTATTTTGGTACCGTGGCTAAATTGGAAAATTGCATTTTATGTTGAGTCTGTGATATTCCTCATTTAGTTGGAAGGATTGTTGTCCAATGACATGTGCTGCTTGGCTTCTTGGAGACTGTGGTCTGTGGTTCCTCGTGTGCTGTGAGCCTTCACTCTTCCCTGGAAAGAGAGATTGGTTTGTGAATTGAATATCTGAATTTATTTCAAGAGAATGCTGTTAGGTTGGAGTCAGCCAGCTCCTGCTACAGGACAACAGGATTAAATTTCTTGTGGTCTGCTGCTTACCACAGCTCTGGAAAGAGATCAGTGCTGCAGATGAGGCAGAGTCTGAGCCTCTGGAGTTGTCCACGGAGCCATATTCTCATTTTACCTTGAGGCAGGAATAGGAAGCTCACAAAACATTACTGTTTTTGATGATTAGATGTTACTCTTGGAAGGAAGATTTAAAGTTGTGGCTCCATTTCTAAGAAAACACTCGGTGAAACTCTGCAATGTAAAATGCATAGTTCTATAAAAGCAAATACACTGTTAGAGAGATCCAGTCCTTAGGGCATCCATAAATCACAGAAAAAGCTATTGGTGCTGGGATCCACAAAGCCTATTTGAGGACTGTAGTGCCCAAAACCATCTCAGTGCATACAGAAGTAATAGCAGTATTCTTTCTTTAAAATACTGTCTTTTTTGTTGCTTAGTGAATTCATGTACATAACTGGTTTACTTGGCAAGTTTTCTTTGGCAGAGCACCTTTCTTATTTTCTAGCACCTCTAATGTCATTTCAGCTTGCTCCTGGTCTGTTATAATCATCTGTGTACAGTATTACAGAAACCTTGCTTGGAAAGGAGCTCTTGAGGCCATCTGCTCCATCCTCCCAATATCTGCATGGGATAAAACCAGTTTTCTCTGAGAACTGATTAGCCTTTACAAAGTATGTAAAAGTTTGGCTATGATAACGAATATGATGTGAAAGTAATTTTTTCTTTCTGCCTATTCAAACTGGCAGTTTGCTCCCTTCCAAGTAGCACAGTGAGATACTTAAGAATATAAATGCAGAACACGAGCGATCCCTTGAAAGGATCAGTAGGAGCAGCAGCACTTGAAACATGATTCATTTTAGATTTTCACTTTGAAGAACTACTTTGGAGGAGATAAAGAAGTAAGATTGGTTCATGTTGTACAGCTGCTGTAAATGTGGTTTGTCTGACAGCACTCCAAGCACTCAGAAACTGAGTTGTAGGAGAAAAGTCAGTCCAGGCCTCCTTGATGTGAGGGAATCCTTCCTAACAGGACAGCTCTCCAAAATGCTCTCAAGCCTCTCATTTTAGTCACAAACCAGATTAAACCCCTAAGTTTGGGTTTTTTCCTCTTCAAATCTCAGCACTGGTTGAATTTCTCCTCTCTAGAGATTGAAATGCTGTAGTGTGCTTCAAAAAGGGGGAAGTTTTACACAGCAGAGAAGTCAAGTTTGTAAATGCAACCTGAAATGAGTATCTCCCTTAGTGTGTACTCTCAGTTTACCTCTCCATGAAGGAAGAGGCCAGAATCCACTCATCTTTTTTCAGTGTTAGCTGTTAAATGAAAAACCATACTTGAGAATAAAGCTAAGAAGTTTCAAGCCAGAAAAGATGAGAGTGAGCTGGGGAGATGGGGTAAACTCAACGATAAGAAGTTCTGAAGTGACTTCACACTAACAGGAGCACCTGAAGGTAATGAGCATTTCACTTATTGTTGCAGTATCTGGATGCACAAAGGAGTGGAATTGTTACTTTCATATTTGGAATCATGAAGTATTTATTTCATTTATGCTGTTATTTCTGTAATGGCTGGTGTTTGCTAAAATTAAGATACATCAGCCTACAGAGGACTTTGTACTTAATGAATTTAATTAAAAAATATCGTACAGGTAACCTGCTAAGTGCACATGAACAGTTTTGAGTATACTGATATGACTTTCAGTCTTCAATTTCTTCTGTCCAACTTCTTTTTAGATCTAATGCATGTCAATTAATGGTAGAAAAGTCTCTTGCACTAAATTGTAATAGAAGAAGGTGCAGTTGCAGGAAGCTGTTCAGTAAACTTGTCCCAGGGGTGCAGCATCTCTTCAGTTAATGCAATTATGGGACTAATTTGCAGTGGAACATGGAAGTAAGAAATCTTTACAGTGTTTGACTTAAACATGGCAACAGTGCTGATGGTGTCAGTGCCCCCTCTGGGAAGGTCCTGGTGCAGTAACAGGATCTGTGTGAACGCTGGCAGGGAGAGATCACAGCAGAAACAGCGGCTCAGGTGCTGGGGACAAACACTGGATCAGGTCTTTCTTGAAGATAAAAATATGTGTGTGTGCCTTAGCTGCAAAGCTTTTCCCTGTTTAAATTCTGAGATGTAAATTATTGTTTTCTGCTTGTGTGTATATAATAACAATAATAACATATTTTTCTGGGGGTTATGTTTGCTGTTATTTTCCTGACATCTGTTGTGTAGGCACATTTAACCAAATAGTCTGTTTCAAAAGTAATAAATGCTGCAATAAAACATTCCCAATACACAAAAATTCAAATATTTTAATACATTTTTAAGTGTTTACAGTAACTTAAATCTTTCGATAGTTGTTAATTATAAATGGAATTTAGACATTAGTTTCTATCACTGTAGAAAAACTCAAATCAAAAATGGTATTTTCTAATCCACAGTTTCAGATGCTTTGCTCATGTGGCTGCAGTTACTATTGTGTAGCCTAGTGACAAGCAGGAATTTTTTTGTGACTTCGTTAAAAAAAGGAGCATGGAAACAATTAAACATATACAAACAAAAAAAGGTGCAACATTTATCTTCATGTAACTTTCCAAATTGTCACTGCAATTCTCTTTCTGATGGAAGAAAGCTCCATTCTGTACGTGTTGATTTGGATTCTCTGCAGCAGCTGTTGGTTTTTTTGCTTCCTGCAGTTCCTGTGTCTCCTTGGCTGCATCTCCTGTCTCAAGGCATTTCTTACATGTAAGATGGTTTTGTTCCTAATCAGAGAGCATCTTTTAAATACACCTTACTATCTTTTTAAATACTGTGTTCTACCAGACTAAGGCATTCAGTATTTTCTGGTTTTTTTTTTGTGTTGTCCTGTTGCCACTTTGATTTCATGCTTTAAGTGTGTTTCAGCTTTCCTGGATGCAGTTTCATCATCTCAGAGTAGTGCAGTTCATTTTTGAAATTTTTAGTGGGCTGCCTTTAAATTTCAGGTGTAATTCTCTTTGGTGTTCCAGTCTCATCATGTTTTCTGGCCACAGACATGAATTGTAACAATCTGTTGGTGAGAGCAGGGCTAATAAATTTATTAAGCCTCGTTATTTCTTCTAATGGGCTGCAAAGCAGTGACCATCTGCCCGATAATCCCTGCATCTGTTTCAGCTGCTACACCTGTGGTCAAAGTTCAGTTTCCATGTGGATTTTGTACCCAGCTTGACAATTTATTACTCAACTTTGCTATTTCCTTTAACCAAATAACTGTGCAGACGTTTTTCTTAGGTTCAGTTTTTCTCTCATTTGTTTTACTGGTTCCCCTTTCTTCCCCCTTGCCCACCTCCCCCCTTATTTATTTCAGTTTTCATTAACCCCATGATGTGTGTTCCCAGTCAGTAGCCTTACAGACTTGAGTAATTCTTTCTTTCTAGTTCTTTGTGGGTTCTAGTTTCTGTTCTGAACTCTGATGGGCACCTTAAGTCCTAGTCATGATGTGTACTGAGATGACAATAGAAAAGCAAGCAAGAACAATATAATTTAGTTTAATATAATGTATATTTTTTTAGTGTATAATTTTTGGTATGTTCTATTTAGACTCTGAGACAGTGGTCATTGTTTGAAGCTCAAGACAGCCTTAGCTTTTACTATAAAAATGTTCAGCAACTGTGTCTAATGGGCCTTGGTGACAAAAATCACTGTCCTTTCTTTTAATATTATTTCTTGTGTTCTATGCTTATCCACTTGAAAGCTTGGCTAATTCTTCTCTAAAGATTTAAACATAAAGTAAACATTCTATAGAGTCCTCTTCATTTGCAAAGACTGTCCCTGGCACTATGAGCTCTGAAATTCTGTAGGTGATGATGGTGAATTTTGTATGTTAACACCTAATTTGTGCGTAGTGACCTGTATTCTGCTGCAGTAATTACACTCATTGCCTTCAGTATAATCTGTGTCCTTCAGTTAGGTGAGCAAAGCATAATCCTGTTAATGAACAGGGTGAGACAAGGAAAATGCTTTTGATTTGCATGTGGAATTCCTGGCAGCCAGCTAATTGCTTCAGATAATATGCTTTATTAAACAAGTATGGCCTTGCAGAAAAATTATTAGGCCAGTGCACTTGTAGAGCTATTTTTTTTTTCTGTTTCTAAATGTGTTTCTTTATTGTTACAGATATTTCAAGACTTCCCTTGCCAGCAGGTAAGTTCTCCTTTTTTCAGTTATGTCTTGATGTGACAGCAAGCAGCTTCTAAGGGCTTGCTTATGATACAGTCATGCTTTTATATAATCAGAATATTGGATCTTACTGGCACTGTCATGGTACTTAGTCATGTGGGGATCTGAGGTCAAAACAAAACCTGTTGAGGTACAGATTTTTCCCATTTAATTGGTGTATTTTGACAAGGGGAGGAGGTGACTGAGGTGTATTTATAGGCAGTTGTTAAATATACCTGTGAGATAGTTAATGCTTAAGGAGACTGAGCACAACGTGGGATACAGCTGTCAGGGGAGCAGATTAGGAGCAGCCACAAATTGTATTAGTGCTGGTTCAGAGGGACAGTGTGCAAGGAGACATGGATGGGGCCTTTGTGGGTGGGAGGAACCTCCCCAGGTCGTGGTAGGGAAGGTGATTGTGTTCCCTTGGCTGAGGTCACAGGTGATTTGTGTCCGAGCTGGAAATAGCCCCTCTCTATTGGACTCTTCTATCAGTGGGGTTGAAAAATTAAAAATAACCCCTTATCTTAAAAAAGAACAACAAAACCCTCCAAAACCAAGGACCCCACCAAAAAAACCCAACCCTGCTGACTTGATTTTTAAAAATAACGTTCTCTGTTTATTGTTTGTTACATTTGGTTTTTCACAAAAGTTTTAATTCATGCATTCATTTGTGCTGTGGGCTCGAGTTGTGATGCAGAGCTCAGAGTGAGGATGTCTCCTGTTCCATGGCAGATGGAATTTGTCCATCTATTCCTTGTTTGTGATGTGAATTCTGGAATCCTGACTGAAGAGCACTTTGTTCCTGACTGATCAAGGGATTGGATATTTGGTGTTGGGCCTGCTGCCTTTTATCCTTGCTCTCTGCCTTGGTTATTTTGCTCATGTACCCATTCTTTGTTTCTTCTTTCTGATCTTAATACCTGATCTGAAGGCAGCTGCTCTTCTCTGCTGGAATCAAATGGCAATTTCAATTAAAAGCTTGATAGCTGGTATGTTGTAGTCTTTTCCACAAGAACTTCAGAGCAGCTCTTGTGCAAAAAAAAAATCATGTTGTCTTGAAGCAGTGAAGAGAAGTTACAATGTGGAAATTTTCTTTTAAGGAAGACGTCTTTAAAATGATTTTGAATGCTGAGAGTGGTTGTCAGGCACTTATGGAAACTATTGGAAATACTGGAAAAATAAATACCTGGTGTTTAGGTAAGACTGCCAGGAAGATAAGGATTCTTCTTATTTTTTTTTCAGCAGCTTCTAGGACAAGGATGTGTGATGGAACTTTTTCTGAGTTTATATTTGGGACTTGAAGAGTTTGGCTAGTGTGAATCTGAGTCACAATGAGATTATTCTTTTCAATTTGAGTCTGTGTGTGGGAGTGTCCTAATTGTACTCCTTAACTGTGTCTTGGAAGTACTGATAGAGGGCAGAAATTTTCCCAGGATTTTCAAAGGATGAGCTTTTCCCAAGGCATGGCAAGAGGTCTTTATAGAGGATATAGAAGCTACACACCATGGCTTACCAGTAGCAGAGATCTGGCAGTACCCCCAGGTAAGGGAACTAAGGAAACTTGTCTTAAAAACATGCTTAAAATATTGAAGG
This sequence comes from Notiomystis cincta, assembly GCA_013398075.1. Taxonomy (NCBI): domain Eukaryota; kingdom Metazoa; phylum Chordata; class Aves; order Passeriformes; family Notiomystidae; genus Notiomystis; species Notiomystis cincta. The sequence continues at coordinate 338,255 of VZRX01012904.1, read as the reverse complement.
GAAGGGAAGGTTGGAGTCCCACAGAGGTCTGAATTGTCCGGTGGTGTTACAGTATTTTTATTAATGACCATGAAAACGGACTTGATTTGTCTTTATCTGCCAGTAACACCAACACTAAAAGAATTACGAGTGTACTGGCTGATGTGATTAAAATTCAAAAGAAATCTGATAAATTGGAAAAGCAGCCTGGATAAAAGATATAATATAATTGAATAAAGATGAGGTTCTGCATTCAGATGGGAAGTTTTAATCATCAGAACTCATCTTTGCAGTAAATAATGGTATTTTCTTATTTGAAGTTTTGAAGAACTTTTTTCTCTTGGGTGCCACTTTCAGCAGTGGACAATAGATGTCACTAGAAATGTTCTCACTTTTGCCACCTGGTTTTAGTGCTCTAAATTTTCATCATAATATGGGGAGGGTGGCTTTTGCAGTGTTTGAAGACTTTGCTGTAAGGAGGAGATGACTTCAGCTGGTTGTCTTTATTGTAGTGTCTTGTTTGAGGTTGCATTATGCATAAATTTGGTATAGTCAGTGGTATATCAGGGTCATCCAGAACACTTATTTCATAGCAAAACCTTGCAAAGAAGGATTGTTTCTGTGCTGGAGAACGCATTAGCTGATGAGGTCGTTAGTTAAATCATTACTCAGGAGAGTTATCCTGAATTAATCTGTATCACTGCTTTGAAGTTCATGGGTAACTTGGGCTTTTACTGCCTGGTAATTGAGGCCATGGAGATGAGCATAGAGAATTTTTGGGATGTGAACCAGGAGGGGCTTGGAGAAGAATTTGCTAAAATACTGTAATTTCAAAGGTGGATAGAGAACACAGTTCTCCTGTCTGTAAGTGAAGTTCTCTTGCAACACAAGTGTGTTCACACCATGCCTGGGGCATGAAAGATTGGTTTCCTCTGGTAAATGCAGTTAAACTTTCTCTGTTGACACTGTTGGGATTAAAACCAATCCCTCCTGGATTTTGTCTCACTCTGAATTTAAAACAGCTCTAGCATCTGTGTGATGTAGGTGACTTTTCCTAAGAGCTGGTCCTTTGTTCCTGATCCTGCAGTGCAAATATGTCTTCATTACTAGAATCAAGAAATAGTAAGGAAGCAAGAAATTGTATCAAAGAATTAGAGGAAAATAAAGACAAATATAAGAAACAGGCATATACTGGATTTGTGATTAAAAATTCAATAAAATCTTATGCCAAGATTGAATCTCAGGTACAGTTGTTTGTTCTCAGTGACTCCTCCAGATATTATCTGGTAAGTCAAATAAAATCTTGCTGACTCCTAGCATAAAGTATCGAAACATTAATAGGAAATAAGCATCCTTTGTCTAGTTCTAATTCAGATATGCAGCACTATTTAAGTCTGGTTTTGTGTTCACTTTTTGGTATAAAATGTACAATTTAGGTAAGCATCATTTGTACACTGTCATTGTTATCTTGAAATATTAAATGGTTTTGTAACTATTTTTACTTCCAAGTCCTCATTTAGGATGAAAAAAAAAAAAAAAGAAAGTTACACAATTTCAGCTCAACCTAAAGTTGTTTCTGAATTAAAGGATGTCCTCATTCAGTCTGTTGGTGTGTTTGGCCTTGCTGCTTACACTGGGCCTGCTCCTGATCCACTTAATGAAATCTAATTAATCTCCTGTCACTTTCCACAGCCTTGGAACAACCTCCTGCTACCCCTTCCTCTTACTTACCCACTTGCCAGGAGATGGGGTGTTTAATGTTGTTATTGCTGTGAAATAGATACTCCTTACCCTAAATCTACACTTGCCTGTGTGATGAACTTAAATACAGCAACCAGAATTTCAAAAGCCCCAAAGGGTTGGGTACTTCCTAAGATGTTAAAATATGGAAAATTAAAAATTGGTTGAGGTATTGCCAGAGTTGCAGTAGGCAAGAATTGACAGAATTGAGGTTATGCAGGATTCTTAAAATAAATGTTCACATGTATTACAGAGGGTAATAAATTATGCAACGATTATTCATGCAGCTGAGAATAAACTCAGTAGCATGAGGAGAGAACTGTTGTTAATATCCCTGCTTAAGGGGGGAAAAGGTAACCAACTGTGTAGGCAGAAGTAAAAAAAGCACAAAACAGTGGCTTTTTGGTTTGTCACTTCAGTGTTAAGTAAGAATTATATACAAGCTGCACTAAGACTGAACAGTTCCTCTCATTTCAGAATGCCTGGCGTGGTGCTGAAGGGATTACACAAGGAAACCTGCACTTTTTCTCCAAAAGTTGTATTTTCAGTAATCCCTTTGAAAATCAGGATTTCTTTTCTTCTAGAAATCTTTGTGAATGGTGCTAAGAATTCTGATTTTTAAGCAACAGTAAACTTAATTTTCATATTTGTAATGCCTTGGGTTGTAATGGTTTTATTTTGTGCGATGAGTATGGAACTGAAAACATCTTGGTTTATAAAGTATTACTGCTATCAAGTTAGCTGCTTGCATGCCCTGCACAGCTCTGAAAATGTGAGAAGACTTTTCTTTTGATGCAGATATGGCCTGTAGCTTGAATTCTTTTCACTACCAGCAAGGCAGGTGTTATTTCTATATTTCCAAATTCTGTATCACGAAACTGCTGAGGTTATTGCTGACAAAGCTTAAATGTCATTTGGAAGAAATTTCTCTTGTTATTTGTGCACTAGATCTTCCTATTTTAGAATTCTGTTGAGTAGTTTTAATAGGTTAATCATCTATACCTCATAAAATGCATTTCCCCATCGTTGTATACGTCTGACATTTGGAAAAGCAATGTATTTATCCTTGGTAAACTGTCTTTTTTGAGTATCTCCTTTTTTGTGTTGAATGCTTGGGAAGGTGACAACTAAGATCTTGACATGGAATCTGTGTATTTGCCAGCCTTTCCCAAGAAACTTTTTTATTTTGGCTGTGCTTTGGACACTGCCCTCTTCCCTGCATTCCCCTCCATATTGTAGAGCTAATTGCTCACACAGGGCAAGAGCATCAGCATGGTTTGGTAAGAAAAATGTTGTTATTAGTGAGGCTGACCTATGCAGCAGTATTGAGGTGAGGAGATCTACTCAACACCTCAAGAAATTGTAAGCTAGCTAAATTTTAGTGTTTTCCCTTTAGAAATTTGAGCCTGACTGTCCACATAGTTTCCAGGCCATCCCTCAGTCCATTTATTCAGTCCATAACTTCATCACTTTGTCTGTTATGGTGCTGTCATGGGAGACAGTGTTGAAAGTCTTCCTGAAGTTAAGAGAAATGAGAACTCTTCATCTTCCAAGTTTGTATTTTAATCAAAGAAGATCATTAGGTTGCTCAAGCATATTTTCCCTTTCATAAATCCATGCTGACTATTTCTAATCCCCTTACTGTCCTCATTTGTTTAGAAAAGTCTTCCAGAGTTGTTTGTTCTATCACTTGGTCAGGGATGGAGGGAAGGGTGACCAGCCTTAGTCATTCAGACCCTCTGTTCAAGTTCCATTTGCTTTCTTCCAGCTGTCAGGAACCTCCCCCGTTTGCCAGGGCAGTCTGTGAAAGGATTTATAGTTCAGAAACTTCCCCTGGCTGCTGAACATTGTTTCTCTGGGAGTGCTTATAGGGATAGAGGAAAAAGGAGGAGAGGGGGTTGAAGAAAAGAAGTTTCAATATTGAGAATTGAGAGTAGTAGTAAAAAAAAAAAATCAGGACATAAACCAAGTGTATTGGGAATGATGTGGCACCTCTGGTATGTGCTCTAGACGGATTTTACGCTCAAAGAAAGTGAAATTTGATATACTGGTCACTCAATGGGACTGTGACATGATTGCATGAGGAGGCAGGGAGTAAGATTTGATGACATGAAAGGTCCTTTGAGTCCCCTGTCCTGTGTCCCTATGAATGTTAACAAGCTGGATCAATAAAGTCTGACACTTTAAAATAAACAAAAAAATCAGCAGTTCAGCACATTCCCCTATCATTTCCTGTAGTTCTGGCTCCCATGGTTTTTGAGACATTCACACTGCTATGAGGATTGTTCTTGCTTATTCCTGGGCAGTCATCTCAAAGTGGAAGAATTCCAGTAATCAAGGGTGCATCATATGGAAATGAACCACTTGAATTTAGTAGCTAAGATATTTTTCTTTGTTTTAATTAATATCTCATTTAGAACAAACTGGAAATTTTTATCTGCTTCCTTAGAAATTCATATTACAAATGACATCTTTAGGAATTATGCTGATAGGAGGGATAAAGATACTTTGCCTAGGGAGAATTGTTCTATTTCTTTTTGCAAGTGACATAAAAAGGTGTGGCTGCTCCACCTCAGATAACCTGAAATATCCTGAATTACAGTTATGCTGTTCAGCTTTGAATTGTCAGCTGTACATACTCTTCATTCTTTTAGGTAGTGTATGTGATTTTAGTTCTAGTTTGGAAAGATTGTTTTAGAAATAATAAGATTATATTTATTTTCTCGCTGAGGATGATGGACAAGAAACTTGAGCCTCAATGTCATGTGGGCACCTGGTGACTGTCCTCAGACAGGTTTACCAGGGAGAGGTTTTTTAGTCTTTCATCTGAGGGGTGGCTAATTTGTCTTGTGTAGTTAAGGCATAGGGGATTGTTCTGTGCTTTATTTTAAACATACTAACATACTAACAGTTGGCATTCTTCTTTGAAAAAAAAAACCCACAAAATATCCCAAAAAAACCAGTAAGTTACAGAGCTTTTGGACAAAATATAAAAGGAGAAAACCTTGAAAAGTCCTAGGGGTTTATTTTTTGGGGGGGGAAGGGACACCTAGGACAGAGACTGTTGAATCTGAACTGCAGATTTTTGTTGGTACAATATCAGAGGAATTGCAGCGGAACTGAGAGCTCTGTACTACATGCTGTCAAAAAATAAATAACTTGCAGTAATGTTTTGCTTGGAACAGGATACTTATGTACTCTGAGAAGATGTTTACCTGTTTTGGTGTCAAAGGAATACTGAGCAAAAATGGTTCCTTGTGGGTTCTGTGCTGCTCGATCCGGGTGGACATCAGGACCTGGCAGTTCACACTCTGCTGAGGCATTCCCTGAGTGAGCAGAGTTCACTGCACTCTGAACATGGATGTTCCTGCTGGCTGGTGGTGCTTGTGCACAAACAGCTGCAGGGATGTTGGTAATGGTTATTCAAATGATGTACTTGGAGATCTGAATTAAAATTTTGTCTGGATTCTCCCAAAGTTACAAAAATGGAACATTGTATGGTTGCAAATTTTAGAAGGATTTTTTTAAAGCGCTTCTGGTAAGTGGTTAGAGATTTCAGGATTGTTTTTTACTTTTGTCATAGCAGGTTTTTTTGGTTTATAAAAGTTTTTATATAGGCAGGTTGGGGGATGTGTATCTGCTAAGAGTGATTGGAGAATTCATCTATCTTCTTTTACAGGAGAAAAAACAAATCCAAGAGCAGAGCCAGCCTCGCACATGGAGGGCAGTGAGCTATAATCAGGGCATCAGGATATTGGGAATGAGATTCTGTTGCTCCTTTACAGCACAAAACCTTCAGTGGCAGTCACTGAAAATGTCTTGTTCTGGTGCAGAATTACTTAAGGAGAAGATGAAATTTGGCAGACTGAGGAGTCCAATAATCATGGTACCTAAATATGTGTTCTTTAGTCTGTTCTGCTGGTGCCCATGATGCATTAATTCTGTTTTTATACAACTACTGCAGAGAAAGTGCAGTTTCTGTGAATTTCTGTAACCCCTTGCTGTACTGTTGGAGTGTGTTACTACCCAGGGTTTTCATAGCAACAGCTATGCAGTAAAGGAAGGGTGGGGATAACTGTGACTGAAAGAAAGAATCTAGATATCAAGCTGGATCTTGTGTAGTTGGCTTATACAAAATGTTAGTTATTAATATGTGTTTTGTTCTGCAAGACCTGGGCTGGGAGTGGCTTGGGATCTTCTCCCAAAATACACATGAGCTTGTTTGAAGAGGAACATCACTGACTACAGTGAACCAAGAGGAAAAACATTGCAGGGCTGAACTTTAATCTACTGTTTTGTTATAAGTTATGCCTAAAGTGACCATAAATAAAGGATTATGTGATCTTTCCTTTAGTTTATTTTTACATCCTTGACAGCTCTTAATGTATAGTTTGAATGCTCTCCTTGTGTCCTTAGCTTGTAACTTATTTGTCCTGGCTTTGTTTGCTCAGTGGAACACTGGAAAAAGGAAGTAATAACAAAAATTGTTACCTATGGCTCTCCCCCCCTTCCTTTTTTTTTTATTTTCAGAAAAAAATATTAAATTTTTTATTTAAAATAAGAGCATATTTAAGAAAATATCCCATTACCTTATGATAGCTGTGGTGTGTCTTGCAGGTCTTTTCCCTGGGTGTCACTAATTTGAAAATGAAAAACTGCAAAAGTTATTTTGTCAGGTGTAAAGCTGATGTTCTTCATGTTTCCATATAGAAGGGTCAAACTTAATAGCAACAAAGTCTGTTCTTGTAGCAAGTCCATTTTTCCTCAGGACTTTACTCTGAGGAAGGGTCAGGATAACAGAAGTGGGCTGTTAAATGCCTGTGCTTCCATTAGTGGGCTGGAATTACACTTGAGATGGACGTGAAACTTCTTAAGAAGTTCTTACATTGTTTAACTCTGGCACAAAGATGTTTTCTAGATTGTATCTTCGTGCACTAATTATTACTTTAAGAAGATCTTTAAAAGATCTTTAAAGTTTCTAATTACTGTCCATTCAGATGACTTACTAGACTGGTTTCACATGGTTTGATTTTTTATTTTTTTCATGGCAGTCTGGGAGAGTTATCTGTGATAACTCTTTGTGAAAGGCTTAATATACAGAAATACTGAAATTGTGTTTCCAGGATTAATAGACTTATTTTGTGATTCACATTGTCTTCAGATGTTAAATCTTCATGGATTTGAAGAGCAGCTGAACTAATATCTCTGATCTCCACTACAGATCAGTGTGACCAGTGACAGGACTCGAGGGAATGGCCTGAAGCTGTGTCAGGGGAGGTTTAGGCTGGGTGTTAGGAAAAGATCCTTCACCCAGAGGGTGGCTGGGGACTGGAGCAGGCTCCCCAGGAAGTGGTCACAGCACCACTCTTGACAGTTCCAGGAGTCTTTGGGCAACTCTCTCAGGCACAGGGTGGGATTGTCGGGGTTGTCCTGTGCAGGGCCAGGAGCTGGACTCGATGGTCCTTGTGGGCCCCTTCCAACTCAGCATATTCTGTGATACCAAGGAAAGGTTTGAATGCTGCTAAGGCTTTTAGTCCCTGTAAAAAATTATTGATCAGCATTGAAATTCCTGCTGACTGTTCCCTGGTCATCCATGTGTCCTCCAAGTGGTGGAGTAAAAAGTATTATTGAAACTTGAGGCTTTGCAATAGAGAAGGGTGAGGGACACAAATGATGCAGTGAGGTGTTAGAGGTAGTGACTACCACAGGTTCTGGAAACATCAGTGACATAATTATTGAGATTTTTATGTAGAACTTCTTAAAACAGGGTACTAAATAGAAATTTTAAGGACAGTGATCAGGCTTTATCTAATGACCTGTGTCCTTCAAAACTTGAGGGGGTGAAGGAAGTCTGCTCTTCTACCCCAAGGCAGATGTGACTTAAGTCATTCCTTGAAGATATTTAACCTATTAAGATGACAGTTTCACATCTTCTGCAATTTAAAAATTCTTACTATGCATTTATTTCAGGGTCTTTGAACTTCCCTACTCCCAGTTTAAGTTTATGACACTTCTTTACGTGTCTTCCTCTGTTTATGCATTCACTGATATTTTTTTGGTCCTAGTCTCATGTTCACTAAAAAGCTTTAGTTCTGAGTCTTGGTTGAAATGCATCAAACGGGATTGTTGAGAGCAGTACCAGAGGTTTTTTGGAAGCTGTTCTCTGCAGCTCTGAACTGCACCAGAGATGAGCTCTTGGCCCTGTCAGATGCTGTTACATGCTGACAGCGTTGGCCCTGTGATGTTTGGTAATGTAGGTCATTCAGGCTGCCATCAGAAAGGTTTTTTCTTTATTTGCTTTTTGATGTTTTGTTTACCATCTGAAGACACAGGATACTTACTTAACATCCCTTCCTCAGATCTGAAGAAGGGTTATGCTCAAACATCTCTTTTTCAGCTGTACATCTTGGTCTTGCCTACTTTCATATTTATAACAGGATTCTTGCACATGTGTTTGCAGCTTCACCAAAGCACTGCCTTTTGTGCTGAAGTTGTCGAGTCACTGGGTAAAACTTAAACACTTAAAGCTCAGCTGAGTTTGGAGCCACAAAGCAGAAGTTGCATTGGTCTGCTCATCAATTTCCTGCTATGAAAGGATTTACAGAGGGGATATGTGCTGCCTTTGACACACTGAATGCTGTTCCATCCTGTTTCACAGCTGGTTACCTCAACTAACTTGAGCTACATTTGGTGGTGAGCTCCTGGAAGCCTTTTTTAAAATGAAGCAACAAGTTCTTGTGTTTCTGAGCTCTTTGATACCACTCTGCAGGCATTTTCCTAGGTAAACAGAACTTGTTCAGCAGAACTGTGCAGTCTTGTGTAATTGAAGGAGCAAATGAGGCTATTTAAGGTGGTGGATTTTGCATTGAATAGAAGATTTTGTGTTAGCTGAGGATGACCTTTGATTCCCTGTAACAGCATAAAATGACTGTCTGAGGAGCTGCTCCTTGGAAGTTTATTGCTGGTCTCATGAAGCAGTGATGTAGCTGAAAGCTTCTGAAAAGTGAATGTCCCTTTTTGGTACAAAATAGGAAGAGGGGTTGATTAAAGTGAGTAAGAATTGAATTTTCTGTGGCATAGAAGCTCAGCTACACCTGGCCTCTACCAGAGGTTCTCCTAAACAAAGCATCAAACTATTCTTTGGAATTTTTCAATCCAAGTTTTGATAATCACAGAGAGAAAGGGGGATTTGTGCCTATTTAACAACATCTTCTTGTTTTGTTAAAATATGCTTTTCTTTGCTTGATAGCTCAGGCATGGAATTTGCTTGGTTAATAGAGCAGCCTTAATGCTTGTGTTATAAAACTTTAAAAATATGTTCTGTAAAAATTAATAATTAATTTTTAATTTTCTGTTTTCTTAGCCTTTAAGGGTATCAGCACTGGCTTGTTGATTTATTCTGTGACTCTGGAATTTTAAACTTAAATAGCTCTTTGTTTTAGCCTATAAGGGTTTGTTTATACATAAGGGATTTATGCTGTGCTCATCCTTCACTAAGAAATACGATATGAACTGTTCCACCAGTGTGTTTTCATATATAAATGGAATAATACTGCATTATCATGAGGTCATGGATTACTGTTTTATTCAGTTTGTATTTAACAGTTTGGGAGTCTGAGGAGTTGCTGATGTTATATCTGTGGTTTATGTAACAGTGGGAGTCAGGTACAACTTGTTAAAAGATGTTTGCAACCAAAAGTGTTTTGCTGAGCTGTTGTTCTGACTTTGTATTTGGCATCTGGAGGAGAAGCAGGACAAGGAAGACACGTCCAGATGACACAATTTCTGATAAATTAACTGGCCCCTGTGTGGCTGCACAGCTTTCTTACTTTCTTTTGTGTAATTGGTTCATAGATGAGAGAGAAAGCAGCCCAGATACGAAGAGACACTGAAGAGATTTGCTGACCCATAAGCAACTTCATTTTCCTATATTCCTCTTAGAAGATGTGGCTAATTATTTCTAGGTTATCCTTGAATTGATAAAGGTGGATTTTAGGAAACATCTGTAAGGTCAACTGATCCACTCATGAATCCCTTCCAGTGAACAAAAGAAATCCTCACAGAATGCAATTCTTTTAAACAGCATCAAAGGGACGGGGTTGTTCCCCTTCAGAAATCTTCTACTGTGTTTACCTCATAAATGGAAGGTTTTCATCATTAAAAATGGGATGTTTTATAAGGTCAAGATAGGTTCTGGTGACCACTTGGATTGGTTTGTTTCATTCCTTTTCCAGTCACCCCACGTCAGAGGCTGAAAATATGCAGTGCAAACTGATAAGCACAGTGAGACCAAAATGATCAGATTTTTTTTTGCAGTAAAATAAGGAATAGCATGTGTAGGATTCACTTATTCTCTTTTTTTCACTACTTCTCTCCAGGTCTCCATGAAGCAGATTTTAGCTTTAAGCACTGGAATAGTGAATGAACTGAAAGATGTCTTGGGTCGATTTTTTTGTAAATAGCCTAGAACAAGAAGAAACACAGATTTTGAATCAGTGTCCTAAGGAAGGAGTAATTTTAAACCTTTTTCAGCTTTCATGGTGTTGACTTTATCCTTCTCTACAGTAAAGCTTTCAAAAAGCAAATGGAAGGAAGTGGGAGAAGATGAGTGGCTTAATCCACCCACAAGGAAATCTGCTACAACTTTTTTGCCTGAAAAAGAGTACAACCCATATGGGTTTAAAAAATGGCTAGTCTTTATTTATGGAATAATAAAAATAAAGTTAACTTAGTGGTCCTTTTAACATCTGTTGTCTTAACAGCATAGGCTGGGAGGCTGCACTGCTGTCTGCTCTGCTGGGCAGCATCACAGGATCCCTTGGGAAGGGAGGTATGGGAAACTTCATTAACACTGCATTCCTCCTGCTCTCTCCCAACACCCTGATCTGTTTCACTGCCCACCTCACCATACCAATAGGTTAAGATTTGAAAAGAAAACCAGTGAATTCTGTCAGCTACTCTTCCAAAATGTAGCTCAGAAGATCAATAGGCTAAACAGGTGACTGTGGTCCAGAAGGTCACAAAGTGTTGTTTTAAAACTTTATACTTTTTGGAAATACCAAAGATTATCCTACTATTAAGCTCACCAAATGGAGAAATATATTCAGTATTGGACTGTGTGCCAGAACAATGTCTTAAGCAGAGCTCCTCAGCAGTTTATATTCTAGAATGAGTTTATTTAAGTGCTCTCTATCTTTCTTCTTCAGGAGAAAAATGGCCTAATGTAGTCTGGATCACAGAATTAGAGTTTGCTCATATTGCAAAGTCTAAAATGAATTAATGGAGGTGATGCTGCTTCTCAGTTGCACTGAATCATTTCTGTTGAAAAACTGGGCTTGGGTTTTGACACTCAAAGTAAAATATCATTTTTCTTTCAGTTCTGCCTGTCAGACTGCTCACAGTTAAAAAAGAAAGACCATCTCTGGTGCCAGGATAATGGTGATGGAGCATCTCAGTCTTCAGAGACCCTTGGAGGTCTTGGAGCCCATCACTCTGCTCTCCTCTGTGCCCTTTGGCAAAAGGTGTTCAGGAGGAAACTGAGCTAGAGGAAGTGTGGGTGGAGGGGAAAGGGGTTGCTTATGGGCAAGGATGATAGATTTAGAGACCAGGTAATCCAAGGCAGATTTCCAAAACAGCCTTAGCAAACCTGAGTTTAGAGTAGAGGTCAGGAATTGTCATTTTGGATTTGTTGTAATGGCAGTGCACCATTTCTCAGTAGTTCCTGTGAACAAAGATGATGTCTGTGTGACTTTGGCTTAGGGGAAACTCAGGGTAGATAGTATTTTCCACTCTTAAATAATGCATACACCCAAGGAGTAATTAGGATAATTAGGAAAAACCCACATAAAGAAGTAACTTGAGGGAATGAAGATTACAGCACAGTTACAGTGTCTGGACAGCATGTTTGGGCAATTCTGGATAGTAACATGGAAAAGCAAATTATTTTGGATGCAGAAGATTGTCATTTGATCAAGAAGCATGTTTTAATATTTAGAACATTTATCAGGCACTCTCAGCTTTACAGGCTGCAATTGTTGTGGTAGAAAGCATTGTGACTTAAACAAAAAAATCCTTCAGTTTCCTAAGGGTAAATTTTTGTTTGAAAACTTTATCAGCAAATCAGCAATGAACTCTTCTTCCATCTCCAACATGAATATGCAGATCTCCTTCAAAACAATGCCTTTGTTCTTCTAGTAGTTATTAGAGGCATAAACAGTAGCCCATGAAGTGGCTAAGACTATGAATTATCAAGTCCAAAATAATCCTCCTGATCATCACCACAGAAGGGTTTGGGTTGGAAGGGACCTTCAAGACCATCGAGTTCCAACCCCCTGTTATGGAGACAGTCACCTTCCACTAGACCAGGTTGCTCAAAGCTCCATCCAACCTGGCCTTAAACACTTCAGGGGATGGGGCATCCCCACTTTTCTCTGGATGTGTCTCACCATATCTTCCTAATACTTAATTTAAACATATATTCTTTAAATTCAAAGCCATTCCTCTCTGTCCTATCACCATGTGCCCCTGTCAAAAGTCTCTCTCCAGGCACTGCAAGAGCTCTAAGCTCTCCCTCGAGCCTTTTCCAGGCTGAACAGTTCCCATGCTTGTCCTGTCTCCAGAGCAGAGGTGCCTCCAGCCCTACTGCTGATGTCATTGCTCTGCTCTGGGCTGTAGCTCTTCATTTTTGTTACAACAAGTGAATGGGCTGCTCTTTTCTCCCTTGGAGGAGATCTCTCTTGCTGTTCTGTTCATCTGGTGGCTGAGGTGTTGCAGAAGAGGAACTGAAAACCAAATTTATGTTCTGCTGTCCAACACTGCTCTGGTACAGATCTGCTTTCTTCAGTTTCTAAATCCTGAGTTCATTTTGGTTTCTCAGGGCAGTGGAACTTGGACAAGTATTCACTCCCTGATTGGTTCTGTCCTGGTCCCCTTCCTAACAGTGCTCCAATTTGCCAGCCAGTTTGATCAAAATTTGAAGAATAGAGATATTAACTGATGTGAAAATAATTAGTTGAATAGCAGAGAGTTCCTAATGATGCCATTTACTGAGGGAGAAGCTGTGGTCAGTTCTGTGCTGATGAGATCTCAGGGACACCCCCAGGAACTCTGGCTCTGGACAGAACTGTAGAGAAAGCCAAGGTTTGCCAGTTTGTCTGATGGGTGGTTTAGATCTTTATTTTTGTTTGGATAAGCTTGAGTGGGAAAAATTAGACAATCTTTTATGTGTCTCCCAATTGTAAAAAAAACCCTGTTCTTTAATCCTTTGTTCCCCAAAGCTTTGTGATTTTTGAAGGCGATGCCACAAGGAGACAGGAGCAGCACTGCAGGGAGAACTAAAATAAAAACTTCACTATCTTGATACAATTAAAAAAATGCTTCTGTCTTGCTTTACAAGAGCTGATGCTGATAATCAGTAGGCTTTAAAAGCAGGCTGAAATTGAGCAACCAGAATCATAGTCACAGCAGAAAAGTCTTAACTTGAATTTCCTTGGGGCAAAATGCCATTTCTTAGCCGACCTTGGCCTGCCTGTTGTTACTGGGGTAGTCTGAGCTTTTTTTCTGGTTAGAATGTGTGCTTTAGGAAAATGGCCAGACATATTCTTAGGAAAAACTTAGGTGTTATTTTTTTGCAATAAATACTTTCTTTGGATTTTCTTTGATAGCTGTTATCATCATCTCTTACCCAGAGACAACTACGCAGATACTCTCAGTGTGTGTCAGCAAATGCATCTTGCACAAGAACCAACGCTCCTGTTCCACAGCCCTGATTTCTGACAGATGTTTCTTACCTCAGTAAATGGTATAATCTGATTGGCATTACTTAAAACAGATTGCTTTACATAAATGCTACTCAGATAACTACTTGATGAGCAGTATTTATAAAATGTTGTAAATGCTTAATATTAAGTACACTGGAGATGTATTTAACTTCTCAAGTTTGTTTTTTGCTTTGTGCCTTGTCTGCTGCTCCTTCCCTGCCTGCCTTCCTCCCTGCAGCTTGGAATTTTGGGGTTTCTGAGCATCTCTAGAACATAAATTTTATGCTGTTGGCCTTTTATTTGTGCAGAAAAAGATTATCATGTTATTTGAAAGAAGAGAATGAGCATATATCTACTGTGTACTTCTTACAATAACAAATAGATATTAAGAGGTTTTTTTAAAGCATCAAGGAAGCACTTAAGTGAAAAAATACATATTCAGAGTGTAAAATGCTAGATAGCTTCTAAAATAGAATTAAAAAATTCTCATGCTATGAAGTACTTAGTTTTCACCTTCATTTTGTAGTCTAATACAAAACCAAGAAAATATGTCCTTGAGAAGAATGAATATAATACTGGTATTATGTGAGCAGGCAGTATCTCTTGACACTTGGATTGATAATCTGTATTAGCCTCATCTGTTAAAAGTCTAAAGAATACAGAGAGTCCACACATTCTGTTTATCAAAACTCTCCTTGGCAATGCACTTACCAGTTGATATTTAAAGGGTTTTGTTTTCATGAATAAAATTTAATTTAGACCTTCCTCTTTTTACTTCTTGATTTTATTTTTTTTTAAATCTGCTTTTCTGGAAAAATTTTCTTTTTATGGAAAAAAAAATTTTAAAAAAGAATATATTTTTACACCCTAGAGCACAGATCAAACCAACTTAAGGAAAACTGAAGAAGTATCTGCAGCTTTCCTTTTTCTAAGGAAGCAAGTCTGACTTGCTCAAGGTCACCAAGGAAGCCCATGGCAAAACTGGATGTGTAAAAGCAGCTTTCCTGCCCTGCCAGCTGCAGCGTGAACCAGAGGCACCGAGCCTGTCTGTGCCACTTCTGTACCCACACAACTACAATAATTGGGGGTTTAAATATTACTGTAGCATGTTTTGCTTTATTATTGAAGGTAAATATAATTGACCTTGTCGCTAGAAGTGTTTGTCTGTCTGTGTAGCACTGAGGGGCTTGGAAAACTTTGTGGTGGGGGGAGGAAGGCACCCAGGCATGTCTTCAGTTCCCTTTGGCTTTCTTCAGCCCCAGAAAGAGCTTTGTGCCTGAGCAGTGATGCAGAACATCTGATGGGCCTGGTTGTGGCATAATCTCTCTCTCTCTCTCTCTCTTTTTTTCTCCAGTGAATATTTTTTTCTCGTTTAAACAGAGAAGCAGACAATACTGAAATGCAGTTGCTGCTTCTTTTCTTTTTTTTTTATCAAGAATTTTGACATACACCACTAATTCTGCAAGGCCAGTCAGTATATTGAGAAATGAGATGGCAGTGAAGAATGGTAATTAAACATATGCTGTAGACGAGTGCATGTTGCTACAAGTAGGCAGATAGGTTAAGTTGAAGGCTGCTGGCTTTAGATTAATTCCCTTTTGGTTCTAGTCTTGGATAAGCCTTACGCCTTACTGCTGAGGGCTGGGAGTGAGAAGAGATTACCGTGGAATATATAAAGAGCTTTAATGATAAGTGTGAGTCTCGTTCCTGTTGATTTTAATACGTATTCTAGCTGAATCAGTTATTTATAATTTTTACAAAATACTTTGCTGTGAGTAAAACGGATATTTGCTTTATTTCCATATACACGTTCTGCCTTGGATGTGTGTTTATTATAAACATAGGCTTTTGCAGTGTTTATACTCCCCGTTTTGAAAGAAAACTGTTTGTAAGCACGTTTGTTAGGTGCTGCAAAGTTAAGAAACAAAGGCCGTTCACCATCTGGGGTGAACGTTTGAGGTGACCTTTGCCTTCCGATGAGAAGTCAGTGAAGAAGCCCCGGCTTTAGATGGGGCTCGGTGCTGCGATATTCATTATTTAAGGCAACGCCAGGGTTCTTCCATCCGTAATTTCGTGGAGTGAGGCGAGTGCTGATGGAGGGTGCGACCCCAATTCCTGCTGAAGTTTGGGCAAACTCTCCAGCGCTTACAGGGAAGTTCCCGTGCGCTTGGAGGGAAGTTTTGCACGTAGAGGACGCCCAGTGCTTGTGTCGGTGAGCGGCCACAGCAGATGTGTAAAAGCGAGGGCAGAACGCGGGTGCGGAGGGGAAGGGGCGGTGCGGGGCAGCCGGGAACGCGAAGCTCGGCGGCAGCGAACGGAGGCCGCTCCGCAGCCGCGCCGGGCGCCCTTTGCAGCGCTCGGGCTTTGCGCGCAGGCTGAAGCGGAGCCTGCCGGGCGCGGGCAGCAGACGGGGATTAGCATATTAATGGGAGCCGGGTAATCGCCTCCCGCCCCTGCCCGCCCTCCTCCGCAGGGCTCACTCCGCCTCGGCACCGCTCCGGGGGAGGAGGACGACGAGGACGAGGACGAGGAGGTGGATGATGCTCCGGGGCGGGGGGAGATGAGGCAGCGGCGCGGTTTCCCCGCTGCGGAGCGCGCTGGAGCCCCGGGCGGGCCGGGGGACCGCGCTCCCCCCGCAGCCAGGTGAAGCCGCACCGCCCCGGGGAGGGCCGGGGCTCCCTCCTCTCCCCGGGATCCGGCACGTCCAGGCGGCTGCAGCCTCCCCCCGCAGGAGCCCGGAGCTGAATCGGGACATTGTGTGCCGGAGCTGGCCGGCATCGAGCACGCTCTGTGTATGTGGCTGCTGGAGGTGGCCGGGCAGCAGCCCCCGAGGCGGGCAGGTGCGGGCTGCATGGAGAAGAGCGGCTGCAGCCCGTTCCCCCTGTGCTGGGCTAAAGGTACCCTGACCTTTGATTGATATATGAGTGTATGTCTGTATGTGTGTGTGTATTTCCCTCTCCCTCTTAATTTAACGTTTTACCACCTGTGGTTCTATGGGTTTTTTCCTATCAAAGCCAAGCCAGAAAATAAAATATTCTGGTCATGCGGTTGCAGTGCGGAGCTGCCCCTCCGCAGGAGCTGCTTCACCTGACAGCTGGGATGCTTCGGGATTTTTTTTTTTTATTTTTTTCTCTCCCTCAGCTTTTAAGAATGATTTGAAATGAAAAGAGCGCTAGAGCTGTTAGGTTTGTACTTGCACTGATGTGAGGATCTGACGGCTTTGTTTCTGATCTTTGTATGTTTGAAGCCACTGCAAGGGTGATTCTGCTTTCACTCCCCTTTTAGAAGAAGTAGTTTTCAAGTGTCTGATGCTGATCGCAGGGAGCGTTTACAGTGGAAACTCACATCTTTTTACTTGAGGTCTCCGAATTTGCCACCCCTATTATCCACCCCCAAACCGAGACAATAAGTAGCCACAGAGCATGAATTTATTACAATGAGAGGGTTGGACTGAAATAGAGGCTTAACAATAGTTAGATGGACATGGGAAAGTCATTCACGTGATAATCTTAATTTGCACCCCAAGACGCTAATATTTACCATATTATCATCTGGACGGTATTTGTATATTGGAGTTGTGGATATGAGTGTACAGGGATTAAGGTCGAAATTCTGTTAGTAGCCAAGGAATCAAATCTTCCTTAGATGGAAAACAACTGTAAAAGGTTGAGTGTTGCTGGTGGTAAGCATAACTTTCCTCGTGCTTGCTTTCATTTCAATGTACTTTCTTTTTTGGAAGAGAAACTGGCAGTGAAGTATTGCGTCACCGTAATCTTGGATCACGGACAGCCAGTTACTTCAGAAGTTCAGGGCAAATGTATCTGAACTAAGGATTTGATAGGCATAGCTGTAGGCCCAGCTAATGGCTAGTTGTCTTGAAAAAAACATTATATTCATTTACCGTTTTTATTGTCTGGTGATTAGGAGGACACACGAAGAAGCATTTGACACTGTCTTTGTCTTGCCTGCTTTGTGCACTTCTCAGAAATGTTCAGGCTAAACTAGTCATTGCCACACACTGACATACTGCAGTAGTACATAGAGGAGAAATGACTTGAAAATGAAAGAACTTGGAACACCACACCCTGGTCTCATGAAGTGCAGAACCTGTCAGCTGCTGGGGAATAATAGTAAACAATGAGTAACAGTAGCTGGAAAGAAAGAGAAAACAGAGGGTCCTTTGCTGTTAGTAAAACTTGTTTACCATGAAGGGGTAACAGCAATGCCAGATCTGCGTGTCATAAACTGGGTAACAAAAGTATTAGATTGAATTGGGATTCTTCTCCTTGGACTGTTGCAAGGGTTAGGATGAAGGTAACTCCCAGAAAGTAACTTTTAAAAGTAGGGAGGAAGAATCTTCTGAAAGCAAAAGCAAGTTTTTGCCATCTGCTGTTCAGGCTGGTCAGTATTGAGGTATCAGTTTCTCCCCCCTGCTCCAGTCCCAGAGGATGCCCACAGCAGGGCTGGGGATGGCTGCATTGGGCCGTGATAAAAGGTATTGATTCCCTCTCCCCCCATTCCAGCAGCTAAAATGAATGAAAAATGATCCCACCTCTTCCTCTGGTCGCCTGTGTTCTCAGGACATAACTTCAGGGCAGATCACTTACCCATTCCCTCTGCCCCAAAATATGGAGAGCAGCCCTGTAATCTCTTGTTATTCCTGCTGGGGGGAGAAGGGGGACACCAGGAGTTGCATAAGAGGACAAAGGCACCAGGATCTTCACAGCTGCCTGTTATGATGATTTCTAGAAAAAGCTACATTGCAGCCTCCCAAAAAAATAGGACAGATGAGAAATAGCTTGAGCTATATTTGTCATTGAATGGTGGCCATGCCTTAGTCGATGATTACTCTGTGTACTGTTCACCAGCTTAACCTTAGGGAAATGAGACGGATCTGGCCTACTTTGATAAGGGCTGTGAGATATCTGCAGTCCAAGAAAGGTAATATATTAATGAGAGAACCATTTAGTTCTGATGTCTTTATTCTGGCTCTTTGGTTTCTCTGTTAAAGTTTCAGGTTACCTGTAGCAAAAACTGATAAAACTTTAAAGTATTTTATAATGTCTTAAAATGTGATCCTGATGTGTATGTTTTATTATCCATAACTTCTTTCTAAGTGCTCTGCTCTCTTTTGAACGGGACAGATTAAGCTTTCATTGTATCAGGTGTGATCTCAGCAAATGTTTGTTCTGTGAGAAGGCTTTGAAATATTTCAGTGAGTCTGTGCTCATACAGAGCTTCCACTTTTTTTTAGCATTCTTAAATCTGAAATCGTCAAATCTTCTTAGCGATAGCGTGGGATGACCTAATTGCAGCCAATTCTGTGGCTCTGTCTGTAGCACTGCATCAGAGAATAAGGTGCTTGCTTGCTTTAGAAAGTATTTGTGTAAATCTGTGTTGTTGGTTTTTTGCTTCCTCTTCACATCTAAATCTAATCTAAGTAGTGTTACTGAATTGAATAACTTAGTCTGGTTCTGCACACTCCAGATTTGAGGGTATTCTGATGGGTGAATGAAGAGAAAATGTGTATTTTGTTGCTGGCATATTTCTCTCAGTAAGTCTGTATTACTTCAGTCAGCATAGGAACAAGACAATTTTTGGCTGCTTCCTCCCTCCCATTAAGTAATTTGAGACTTAAAATGTCAGGTCTTGTGAAATAATCATCCCGAATTTTAGTTAAAACTTTAGGGGTTGCTGAAGTGAGTGTCTTGATCCCTGAGCAGTCAGTACTCCTTTCCCAGCTAAGTGCTGAAACTTTGTGTTGGTTTCATACAAGGATGTTTCCTTTCTGCCTGTGGCAGCAGACTAGAAGGTAGTCCTGGATCATTAAAGACTTTTCACTAACATCTCTGAACTTTGCTAAGATCATTAATAGTGTAACACACTGCACTTTGCCTCAGATATTTTTGCTGGTGAACTTTTTTTCTTGTGTTTCCTGTGAATTCCTGCCATTTTAACCTTACACAATAACTGGGTGAAAGCAGTATAAACGTGACAGCCAAGGGTAGTTGGGCAGCTCTGCTATCGGTCTGTGAATTATCCACCCCAAGGAGGAGGAAGTTTCTTGAATATCTTTCATGTGAAGAGCCCTGTTCAGTCATTCACGAGCGATTAATTGATGTAGTTCAGTGTGTGCCCTGTGAGTTGCTAGGGCAAGGTGATCACAGTCCTTGAACTCAGCCCTTCAAACTAACGTGGGAAGTCTATACTGGCTTAATATAATTAAGCCAAATTCAGTCAAAAACCTTGTCTTGATTAAAATAAATGTTACAAATTTTAACGTATCTGTGTTGTGAAATGTATTTAATCTACTGGGAAAGAGTTTCACCCCGTCTATCGTGAATGTTACAGTCTGTTTTTTAAAGAGAGAAGCAGTTCCAAGTTAAATGTTGTGGGTTTATTTTCTGGTGAGCCCTGCTGGTTCAGGGTGTGTGTTCAGATGGGAGCTGCTGGTCATGTGTGGAATATAAGCAAGACAGTTGGATATGTAAGAGGAAAGTTCAGAGCTGTTTCTCCTTCATCTCCATGTCATAAATCTCAGCTGTTTTGCTAACAGTGATTTCAATCCAACAGGCCCTTAGCGGGATTTGTGATAGGTGATCACTAAGAGGGACACAGTGGTAGAAAACACAGTAAGGGAAGTTGCTGATACCATGAAGGCTGTAGGCAGGTAAATAATCTCTAAAGCAAAATAGCCTCCTTCTTTGACACAGCCACTGTGTATGTAACATGGGAATATAATTGTTCTTGTGAGTCAGAAAGGAAAAAAATATCCTGTTAGTGTGAGTGTTCTGCTGTGTCTTTACAGTGAGCTTCAGTTGAAATGACTGGAGGAAAGCACCTGCTCTTGCATTTTTTCGTTGATCTATAGGTATGGTTAAGGAGGGACATTAGGTGCTTTTCCCTTGGAGTCTGAGGGCATTATAACTAGGAAAAGTCTGGTCTGTCATTTGCCTGTCTGTTGTTGACTAATTACGTGGGCTACACTGGCCATTTCCTTCTGAATGGTAAACTTGCCTAAACTTTTGTGAAACTTAATGTTAACTTTGTCACTTCTTGAGCTGTGAGACTTGCAAACCATAAAAAGCATCTCTTTAATTCCTGGGGTTTTTTAGAGTTTTTGTAGAAAGAAGAAAAATAACAGTAATCTCATCAAACCACTAATTTTCAAAGGCAGTTGAAAAAGGTTCATAGAATCACAGAATGGTTTGGGCTGGAAGGGACCTTAAAGATCAACTGTTGAGTTCCAACTTCCCTGCCATGGGCAGGGACACCTTCCACTAGATGGGATTGCTTAGAGTATCATATTCCTGATATGCCCGTGTATATTTAAAGGTGGAAAATAATCTGGAAAAGCAAGGGGGGTTCTCCCCTTCAGTGTTACAGCACAGCATGTGGTAGCCCAATATTCTTAAAAATACAGGAACTATGCAGCTCCTGGAGTCTACTGCATTCCCACTGGGGTGATTTGTTCTGTATTCAAAGACGACTGGAATGGAAGATGGAGCTTGAGATATTTTTACAAGAAAGGAAAGTGATTGTTTTAAGGGCTGGGGGAGCATTTGGCGTTCCCTGGGTAATGGAGATGTGTGATCTTATCAATTGTAGCACCTGGTAATGAGCCAGTGAACCAGCTTGGAATTAAATTCTGAGCTGCCTGGAAAAAAACTAAAACTTAAGTAAGGAAAACAAAATGTCTTAAATATCCTTTTATAGAAGCATTAGGAAAAAGGCCTATGAGCAAAGTGTGGAGGTTGGCACCCTAGTGAATGTTTCATTGTTGGAAATGATGCATTAAGCAGAAAAGTTAAACAGGATTTTATAGCCCTAATTGCTTTCTTACTCAGTTTATATTTGTTTTTTTTTTAATCACAAGTCCCACTGTGTGTGTGTTTATTTTCTGTATGTAAAATACATATACAGATACGTGCATAATTTGCCCTGCCCAGTTGGCCTGGCAACAGTTGCAGTATTTCAAAATTAGATGCCAAAGATGATTTCCTACCTGGTTTGGTGTTTTTAGCAAATGCAATTCATTGGGCAGTATCTCTTCAAGCACAGCTTTTATTGGAACAACTATGGTCCTTTTTCTGAAAGGACCTTTCTGTTTCCTACTGAAATTAGCTTTTGTGACTGGTGTTGTACTTGTAAGAAATACATTAGCTTGTCTCAATCCTTCACTTGCTGTAGTGTTGCTGAAATAGAATAGTTGCAAATTCATGTCTTGTAAAAATTTTGATGTGACAACAAAGAGTATCTATTTTTCTTTAATTGTCTGGAAAAAAAACCCTCACTAGGATTCCTAAATTCATGACATGATACGGATTTTTTAATGTAATTATTAAAAACTGGAGACATTATAGATTAATATGCACTATAACAATACAATAGGTAAGCCTGTACAAGCTGCTGAATTCTATAACCTGGCACGACAAACAAAAGCCAGCCATAAGGAAGTATCTTCACAAATATTACATTAAAGGAAGCTTAAATACAGGACATCATAAATGTATTTGATTAGAGGAGTTACAACATTATTGTATCATTCGTGGAGATTTCATCATCCTGCAAAAGCAATGAGATCACTGCAATATTTCCTGTTGAATCCATGTTGAGAACTCAGTTTTTCCTGACAGTTTGTCAGGGACAGGGGTTGCTGAGGTATGGAGGTAACTGGTGGTTGCCCAGCACTGGGTGATTCTCTGTTTATTGGCATATGAAAAGAGGGTTGGATTTTCCTCTTCTGATATTTAATGTAGCTCAGCATAGATATTAAGATAAGCATTTCTGTGTGTACTCAGTCCTGCTGAGTCATTTTATTGAAAATAACCTGTAAACAAACTCCCTTTTTTCATTTATTTGTTTGATAACCAAGATTTGTTACTTTGCCAGAAGGGAGATTGCTTAAGCCTTTTCCCAAGCACTGTCACTGCTTTCTGAAGTAGTGTTTCTGCTGCCAGGGCTTTCAGATCCATAACAGCAAGCACTAGGGGTTTGTGCTGTCTTTTTATTTAAATTGGAATCTGCAAATGAAGTATTGTCCCTTGCTTTACCAAGGAAATGTCTAAGGGGAAACAGCTTTTTCTATGGCCTAAGTCTCTTCATCTTGAATAAATACAGGAGTAAAATCAGTGTGTAACCTTCAGTTCTGCCATGACTTGGGACAGCTGCTCACAGCAACTGAGCACTTCAGTGATGTCCTGGGCAGGGTCACATCAACAGGGATGAGTATAATGAACTGAAGTGTGGCATTTTGAGACTAAAAGCTGAACTTTTTACTTCAGTTTGATGTGCTGTAGAACTAAAAGTAAAACCAGACTTTCCTCACTTGAACACTATCTCTTGATTAAGCTAAATTAATTACTTAATTGCCAGTATTTGGCCATGGAATCCCATACTGGTTGAATTTTCTCCTTTAACGTTCGTATAAAGGTCATTGAAGCAGGGAACATTTTCATCATAAGTGATGGCAGGGTGAGTAATGGTCTGTGGTCCTGTTGAATCTTTATTTCTGGGAAGGAGAGTGGGAAGGAACTGGGTGTGTTCTGTAGCTTCTCAGCTGATTTTGGAAGATATGGGGCAATAGGATTTAAACTCTTCTCACAGCCTTTCTGCTGATATGTTTGCAGCTCAGCAATCATCTGTTCTTGCTGCTGTGAGGCGATAGTAGGAATCATGTTCCTGAAATCTCAGTGGGTCCAGCTCAAAGAGGGTTTTGTCTCTTCTGTATCATGATGATTGGTCAAGATAATCTGAGGAGTTGCAACAAAGATACTTTGGAGTAGAGCAACCTTTTCAGTTTGATCCTAACAAATGATTCCCATGCAACAAATTGTGTTGCCAGGGACTTGAACAGCAGCTTTTTGTCCATTCAGGTGTTTGATTGCAGCAGTCTTGACCCATCCTGGCAGAATTAAAAGGTCTCTGATTTATGGTTGTATATAGCTGTACCTGTCAAACAGGAGCATGTGTGTGCTGCAGATATCCATCCCAGCCCCTTCCCAGAGGGAAAAGGCACTGTTCAGGTGACAGGAGCTGTGTATCTGTTCAGGACTGATTCCTGTGTCATGTTTATCACATGAGCAGCAAAGAAATTGGGATTTGCACCCCGAGCTGTTCCATCAGTGTCTTGTGGCACAGGAGTGGGATGGGCACGTAGGGGTGGTGCCTGTCAGGTCAGTAAATTAAAGTTTTATCAACTAACTAGGTTTAGCAAAAGGTGGGCTTTTCTGCATGTGTTTCTGAACCTAAAATTAAGGGGATTCTGTTCTGGTTATAATTGTGAGGATTTAATGCCTGCAACAGAATTGGGAGGATGTCACAGAATCTCAGAATGGTTTGGGTTGGAAGGAATCTCCAAGATAATCTCATTCCAACCCCCTCAGCCATGGGCAGGGACACTTTACACTATCCCAGGGTGCTTAGAGCTCCATCCAACCTGGCCTTGAATGCTTCCAGGGACAGGGCAGCCACAGCTTCTCTGAGCAACCTATGCCAGGGCCTCACCACCCTCCTAGAGAATTTCTTCCTTGTTCCTGTTCTGTCCTTGAAATGTCCTTCAATCTTTTGCTTTTGCTTTTATATTTTTAAAAATATATATGCATAGTATTTCATAGGGTATATAATATAAAAGTATATTGTATACTATATATATTGTTTTATAGACACAGGATATATAAACTGAATATATGAATGCAAGGCAACATCAGTTCTTCAGTAGGAAAATATCCATTACTTTTCTTTTTTCCAGAGTAATTTTGGTGATTGTATAGGTTCTGGTTTTATGTGAAACTGAACAAACTTTTTGCTGCGTTTGGGTTCATTAATTTAGTCTTCCTGGAACAAGCTGTGTGACTTGCATTGACCAGTAGGGTTGGACTTCATGTTTGAAGTACCAAGTTTGCACAGCTAAATATAATTCAGGTATCTTTTGTCAGTGTAGAGGTGCAGTAAAAATGCATTTGGAATAATGCTCTTATCTGCCATATCTCACCTCTCTTCCCAACTCTGGCTGTGATACATTTTGTGCAGTTTAAGTACAATGTCCCACACTGATAGAAACCCAGATGTTGCACTAGGAACAGGAGCACTTGCTGTAGCTGTGCCTGCCTGTGATAAACCCTCCTTCAGGTAGTCTTCTACTCAGAATTATCCAAGTCCTTAATTTCGTGCTGAAATCAGTCTGGAATCTCTGAAATTGCTCATCCCTAAAATTTGAAGGGAAAATAGTTGTGCTTTTTGTGTGTCTGGTCTGTTCTGGGAGGGGGCAGTGACTGTTGGAGATGGGAGTGGGAAGGAGCTGGAAATGAGAATGATCTGAAATCGGGAACAAGCACACCCTGGATACTCCTGGGTACACAGCGAGGTCACGCTCACAATTCCTGTTCCATCCTGCAGGAAAAGCCGGGCAAGTTAAAACACACAATGTTTATCCAGTAGAGAAAAGCAATGGCAATTGCTTCTGTTTAATCCAGATTTATCTCCAGTTTGGTTTTTTTAATGTTAAGATGACAGTCAAGCCAAAGTAAAATAAACCACAGTGGGAGGGTTTGGGTGTAAATATCTCATGAACAAGAAAAAAACCCATCAAAATGGGGGGGGAAAACTCTCATACTTGAAACCAGCTGTAAGATGGGCTCATACTTGGGTCTGTGTTTATGAGTACACAGAGGTCAGAAATATTGGCTGAAGATTTTTACATTGAGTTACATCAAGTTACTTATGTGGCTGCAGTGGTTTGTGCATATTCCGAAGAATGAGAAATGAAGGCAGCTGTGAAATTTGCAGTCACAAATCTTCTGTCTTTCTTCAGCATGGTATTGGGACATTCAGGAAAGTTTAGTATGAGCACAGTATTTGGAGACATAAAATCAAGAGGGAGAACATCAAACCTCAACTTGAAATAGTTTCTTATGTCTGCCAAGAATAATAATTTGATTTTATGAATCAGTCACTGATGCCTCAATCCAGTGAGTATTTTCCTGTTCAGTGGTAGGAACATAAACAAGAGGTTGTGATTTTTTGGAATAATGCTGCTTTTTGGGAAGTGGGAGTCATTCCTTTTCCCTAGTGTGGGAATGATCATGAATTTCAGTTCTGTTTCTGTCTGTGGTACACGTGATGCTTCAGCCCTAGAATAATCATACAAAGCAGTAGTTAATCTATAACTTTTTGTCGGTTATTACTGTAAAATTCGTGAATATTTTTCCTTCTTTTCTTAGGACTTTCCTTGCTCTGTATAGCCAATCTTCACTCACATCATTAAAGTTGTTCCAGTTTCATTGTAAATGGGAATAAAAATGTGCTGGTTTATTTCTTTTCTCTGCTAGCAGAAGCATTTCTCAGATCAGGCGGTTGGTGGGACCTGAGCTGTTCTCACAAGGACAATCTCCTGCACTGCAATAAAGTTCCTCATAAAATGTGTCCTTTGTGACTGACTGGGTGGTTTTTATAGGGCTGGGTCCTTTCAGGTGCTGATGCTTCCTCCTTCCTCCTGCCCTGCACTGAGGTTTTCCAGCCCTCAGCACTGGTGTGTTCCCTGCTGGAGATGGGGCTGGGCGCTGCTCTGCACGATTCTGAAGAAGAAGGGTGGATCTTGAACACTTTGGGGTTGATTTGTTAATTGTAGCCTGTGTTTTCTTTGACATTGGTGGTACAGGGTAATTTGGCACTGAATTTTTAGATGGACTATTATTTTTTGCTTTAATTATTACTTCTTTGTGGTTTTTTTTTTTTCTCTTTCCTTTCAGGCCACAGAGGTGCTGTTTGTTTTGTCGCTGTGAACTGTTTTGTTTAGCATGTAAGAGAAGATTATATAAATGTTATAATAACTTGATTTATAAGTTCAGAGCTTTCTGTCAAAACAACATGTTCATAGGCATACTCCCAGCATAATTTGTTATCTCTCTTTAATCTTAATTTTGTTGCATTGAAACAAACAAACAGAATTTAGGCCTCTCCTGCAAGATGTCCTGTAAGAATGGACAAATTCTATCCAAAATAATTTCTTTGTAAATACTTATATTGGTATACATCTTTCCTAAGTGCCTTTTAAAACATCAAGATCAATCTCTAAGTTTAATATATGCTGTGCAGCAATATATTGTCTTTTTAAAATTAGACTCAGAAAGAACAAATCCAATTTTAAGTTTGTCTTACATCTGGAACATGAGGGAAAAAGTACTTAGCTTTTTTTTTTTCTTTTTCTGGACATTGGTTCAGTTTATAAAAGCATCGAATCTGATTTTAGGTTCATTTTTTTTACTATCAGATTTAGCAGGTGACAGAACTTAACAATGAAGGCAGACACACCAGGGAAATAGTTAAAATTTTTTCAAGTCCTGTCCTTTTAAATACTATGAGTGAATTGTGATACACAAGGGAAGATGAGTAACAGATGTTTTTAATAAATTACCTTGTATATCATGAAAGTGAAGTAAATAGAAACTGAACCACGATTGTGTTTAGTTTTCTATTAGTTATCTGTGTTTTGAAAATCTTTATGCTGTGAGTTTCTTTTGATTAATTAAAGCAATGAAGAATCTTGAGTTGTCCAGTTTGGGTTTTTTTTTTTAAATGAACATGAACTGGTGTTGAGAAAAGTCTTCCACAGTTCGAGTTGGCCCCAGAAATCTCAAGTCTAATGAAGAAGTCTTGAAAGAAATGGAGCTTTCTGACCTTGAGCGTGGTGGATGAGTGGGGAAATGGGGCTGGGCTGTGCTGCTGCTTCTGCAGTGGAGAAACTGCCAGGATCTCTTCCTGGAGGGATTTTTTGTTTCAGCTTCACCCTTTCTGTGCCTATCTCACTTCTGCTCGAAGTGTCACAGTCTGTGCAGCTCAAGTTCTCGCTGTGAAAAATACGTTTTCCACAAAGAAGGGTGGAACAGGGATGTTTTCAGCCTCTATTAACTGAAATCTTAAATGAGTAATTAGTGCTGCGTGTTAATCAATCAGAATTTGCTCTTTCTTAAGGCTTTTTAAATGCACAGCATTGCAGTAGTGGCTTGGGGGTGTTTCTTTAGGGGCTTGATCTTTATTTTAATTTTTAAAAATAAAATTATTTATTTTGCCTAGAGGGATAGAGTAAACCATGAAGTCTCATCAAGTATGCTGCTCTGTAGCCTTCTTTGTATTAGCAAAGTATTCTTCTGTTCACCTCTTAAAGTGGGAAAACTAATTTCCTTCTGGAGTGTGAAAATCATTTGCAGCTCATTTCTTCTGAGCAAATCGTATTAACTCTTAATGTCTCAGGTTTTCCTCTGAGTGGTGTTGTCTTTGACAGAAGAACATAAATGTGTTTTAAGTGAGCTTTTCCCGTCGAATTCCTGTCAGCCATGAAACTCACTTGCTCAGTGAAATACTCTGCAGCTGATTAAAATGTAATGAAATCATGTTTCTGACAAATGCTGAGCATCTTTAAAGACCATACTTTGACATTTGCAAAATAATGGGAAATAATTAGAGGTTAGTTGTGCTTATGCTGCCGTTGACTGCGCCAGGCATATCTCAAATTAACCTTTTCCTTCACGCTTCCTTGCAGTTACTTGTTCTGTTATGTGTTCAAATGGTTTCTGGCCAAAAAGAAGCACCTCATTACCTGTTAAAAGTTATTATCACCTCTTGTAAATTCCAGTCCCTGGCTGGAGACCTGTGGATGGTGCCAGGATAGTCAATGATCAGCTGTTTTGTTATTTTGGTGCAAATCACAGGTGCTCCTCAGTTCCCTTGTATCAGATGCAAACAAGCCTTGCTTGTCTATCCTGTTCCTAGAGAATTCCATCAACTTCCGCCCATGTTAAAGGCTCTTGGTCTTTTTATTCACATCTGTCCATTTAGTTGGTCAGACTTGTCTGGGTACCAGCTAATAGTTGATAAATGGCTTTAAAGAAGAGGGGAAAAAGGCTGAAGTCGAAAACTACACTTGAATTTGTAATACTGGTATTCTCACCAAATTATTTTTGCCTTCTTTAATCATTGCAATGGAATAATTCTTCTTTGTTGCCTATCCCCTCTGCTCCCCTTTGTCTTTCCTCTTCACCTCCCTCTTGATCAGCTACTGAAAGTCAGTAAATGTTATTTATTAGTTTAATGTTGGAGGCTTAGATACATCAGTTTTAGACTGTGAACCCTAAGAAAAACTAAATCCCCACCAAAACCAGAAAGAAAAAAGCCTGGACTGTTTTAATCTGTCTTAGTGTGTAAAAGCAACTCAAAAATCATTTAAGGAGCAGCAGGAGGACTCAGAGGGAAGTAAGGGTTCCATGGCTGGGAAAAGTGGATGAGGAGGGAAGAAAAGGGTGGCAAGTTCTGCAGCTTTGGCAGCAGAAAGGACACATTATTAAGTTGGTGAAGCAGCCTCTGGTGACAACTTGCCTTTGAAAAATTAACTCAAAGCTCTTTACAAATATACTCTTCAGAAATGATCATATATCAATTTTGTAACTTCTTACACAGGCATGTCTGAGAAACCAGACAAATTCCTTTAATGATATTTGAACATCAAAGTGTACATGAGAACTCAAGCTCTGTGCAAGAAAATATTTGGCATTTTTAAAAAAAAAACTTGGAAAACATGGCATAAGTGATGGGACATCTTTAATTTTCTTAGGGTTTTTTTTTAACATACTTATATGAACCGTTTTAAGGATCAGAATATTCAGTGCAGGCTTTTTGGATGTGTTCATGGATGGACTTTTTTAATAGGGTTGTTTATTTTTCGGATTTGTTCTATAACAAAAATATTATTTGACTTGTTTTAGTTTTCTGCCTTGATGTCAGGCTTTTCCAAGCCTGGAAATCATCATCTTGCACTGGCATTAATGACTTGATAAATGTAATCTGTGAGAAAGCTGCCAAAGCTGTGTATCTGTATTTTCATCTGAACTTTTTGGAAGCCCCAAGGGATATGTTTGACCTTTGGACCAAGTCCAGAGGAGACCACTAAGTTGATCACGGGGCTGGAGCACCTTGGCAATGGAGACACAGACCAGGAGAGTTGGGGCTGTTCAGCTTGGAGAAGAAAATGTTCCAGGGAGCACTTGGAGCCCCTTCCAATGCCTGAAGGGACTCCAAGAGAGTTGGAGAGGGACCTGGGACAAGGGGTGGAGTGACAGGATGAGAGGGAATCACCTTGAGATGGAGGACAGGAGATTTAGATTAGATATGAGGAAGAAATTCTTCCCTGTGGGGATGGTGAGGCACTGGCACAGGTTGCCCAAGAGAGGTTGTGGAAGTGTTCAAGACCAGGTTGGATGGGGCTTGGAGCAACCTGGTGTAGTGGAAGGTGTCCTTGCCCATGACAGGGGTTGAAATGAGATGATTTGAAGGTCCCTTCCAATCCAAACCATTCCATAATTCTGTATTTCAGCTTCAGTAACAGAAGCAAAAAGTGAAGCTTTTATGGATGTTCTTAATGTACAAAAATGTATCCCATAAGTGTTCCAGTCTCTTTGGACAGCATCTCCAGTCCAAAATCTACTTGTGACTTTCTCAGGAGACTGTGTGAGCATGACTGTTGTCTACAGCCTGTCCTTATGTTTCTTCAGTATCCACTGCATTGGAGACTTTTAGAGAATCTTTTAATACCAGTTTATCCATCCTTGTGGATCTTGTAAATACTGACCAAGCTCTTGTCTGGAGTCCTGCTCTGCCCTTTGTTATTTTAGTTATGCTTCTCTGGATTTTTGGACAGTGCACAAGATGTTCTGGAAATTCCATTGGCTTTTCTGTTGCACCTTGGGGATAAAAGAGAAAAAACTTAATCCATAATTCTCTGCTGGCAAGGAGTTGTGTGATGCTAAAGACATCTACCCCTTGCTTTTAGTAAGCACTGACAGAACCTCTTTCAAGTCACAAAGATCCCAAAGACCCAGTTTCAGGCTAAAATTAGTAATGTGATGAAATACTGTGTTCTTTGGTTGGAATACTTAAAAATTTCATCCATTTGTACAGTTTTTTCTAATGCTAGCTCCTGTTCAGTTTGTGTAGGGATTTAAGTGTCTCTGGGTACCTCTGACCTGGTACCTCTGACTTGCTGCATATTTGTAGTGTGGAATGTGTATTGTCACAGCAACATTCAGGTTTTGTGCAGAAGCATTTTCATGCATATTAAAGCACACATACTCCTTGCTGAAGGAGATTGTTCTATTTTCTCTTTAACTACTCTGAAGTATTTATTTTAAAATAAATTCAAGCATATTAAGAGCACAGATTGCAAATATAAAAGAACTCGGCTTCCTGAAGCTCATGTGCAAAGGTGTTTTAATTGCCAGATCCTTTTGGATTGTGTTCTCAGGCCAAGTCAATTCAGCATTTAAAAACTGCATGTGTTTAAGTGCATTCCCCCCCTCCAATTAATATGCCTGTATGTTCTAATAGAGACTTGAAGGAGGATGGATTGATAGCTCTGTGTGTGTGGTGTTGGCTTATGGAGGTGTCTTGTTTGTGTAACACCAACTTAATTTATTACCACCTGCTGTTTCTGCAAATGGTGAGATTGTCGCACACAAATTGCATATTTCATCACTGTGATGGTGGGAATTGATTTATTGTTTCCAGGGAAATAATTGAATAGAAGAAAAATGCACTATAAAGTAAGTTGCATCTTTATGAGCTTCTTAATGCTGGTCCGTGATCAAATATATTCAAAAAAGGTGCAGTAAATTCTTGTGGGGGTAGTGAAACCTGCTGAGTTAATGCCTTCAGGTTTGCCTGAATTTCTCAAGCATGAAGATGCTAAACCAGTCTCCCCCTGTCTCCTCTGATACCCTGCCATGGTGAGGGTCTGTGCTGCACACGCTGGTGGTTTGGGACCTCAGTGCTGGTAGCTCTGTGCTCTTGTCTGTGCTAATTCACCACGGATGGGCTGTCACAGAACCTGCAAAGACTTGATTTCACTCCCGTTCTTGAAACATGTGGCATTTGAATTAGATATTTCTGATATTTCTGACCCCATTCTCTATTGTTTGAAATCAGATAATTGCCAGTAATGAATAAATCCCTGGGTTTTCTCAGGTGGGATGAGATGAAACAACCCAAACAGTTGCCTTAGTGGAAGAGGCTGCTGCTGGTTTTGGCACAGGCTGTGTTGTATTTATGGCTCGTGTGTGGCAAAGCATGATGAGGTTTTGACCCTGGGTGTCTCCTGTCAGGGGAGGTTGGAGAGGAGATGAAAACAGTGCCACAGGTACTGTGATTGATTATTCTTGTGGTGTTCCTGCATGATTCCTTCACAATTGGAAGTGACAAAACTGATGAAGCTTAATAGTACTGAAACTTGTCTTGCTGTAGGGGATTGAATCCACCTCTTCTGGGTTCAATTAATTTTTCTACCACAGACCAATATTTTAACCTTTTAAGTACTAAATTCTGCTTTCAGAGAACTTTTTTGAAGGAAGCCCTTAATTAAATGGATTTCAACTGGTTAATACCAGAATGGCTTTCTTCCCTTGGTTTAAAAACTGAAGGAAGTAGTGACTCAGTTGGAAGTAGAATGGTCTAATTGCAGCTGTTACCTTCTTCAGCTCAGAAGTTTTAACCCTTTTGGTCGTTTGTGTCTCATGCAAAGCCAGAGTTTTAGCTGATCCCACATACATACGTATTGGAGGTGGTTCTAGAAAAAAATGTTAGTTTTTCTAACAGTTCTTTGGTAAGCTGTTGTCTGACTCTCTGTTTACTGCACGTTGAGGAAACCCCCAAAACACACATTCTTTATATCATAATAAAGTAATTTAAGTGGGAGCTTCCCCTCAAAATGGTGATTTTTTTATTTCTCAGTACAGTGTAAACGTTGAACTTTAGGACCTGTAGTATATTTACACATGCTTTAATTAATCTAAACTCAAGGAAGCTTCAGTAGCCCCGTGTTAGTAGATTGAAGGTAAAAGACTGAAAAATTCTTTGGGTGGAGGCCAAGGGTGTTTTCTTGGATGATGCCAATTTTCAGAGCTTTTCAGTGCTGATGGTTTTATTCAGAGATTTAATGAACCATTCACTGGAAACCCCCCCCAAGAAACCTCACAACCTGGGATTGAAAAGTGAAAAACCAGTGGATGCCCTTTCCCTTAAATGTGCAGTGCACAGTACAGAAGTCCCTATTTTTGTGGGGAGAGTGTGAGGACAAGGGACCATGTCCAGGGGAGAATTCCAGCTGCAGTGAGGTGGTGAGTCCTGGGTTTAGGTTCAGCATGTCAGGAGCATCTGCCTGGGATGGAAGCACTGGTAGGGAATCCATAAATTGTGTTCTGATACAAAGCAATATGGAATCATTGGAGCTGACTCCAGAAGTCAGAAGAGGGCCCTGATGATCTGTTTGGAGTTGATGAGATGTTTTCAAATTGCTTTTTTAAGGCTTTATTACCTTTTGTTGTTTTTTATTATTATTTTTAATAAAAATCTTGAAACGGTCCTTACAGTGTATGTTCATCTGCTTCTAGCTTGACTTAGCCAGAGTACAGAGTAAAGAATCACTTTATTCTTCATTTCTACCAGCGGCTGTGGTTACTGACTTTGGAAAACACTCAGAGTAGGGCTAAGGACAACTTTTTACAGGTCATTGAATTTTGTAATAGGCCATTGTCATGCAACAAAACAGCGAGGCTGTTGTCAGGCTGTTCCTCCTGAGCACTTAAGTGCCTTTTATCTGAGGGTTAAAATTAAGGGGATTAAAAATTAAAAGGTAATTGGAACATTTTGAATTATAGACTAAGATGGTGTCATTCAGTAATATAAAACTAGGAAATCCAGGGTAAAATCGAATGGTGGCCAAAGCCAAGTGTGTCAAGCCTTGATAGTGCATAGCCAGGATACCTCACTGCTCTCCTCAGCTGCCTCTAGATTCAGGCACTCCTGGATTTTAATTTCAGAGCAGCACACTTGCATCATCACCAACTCTCATTGGATTTTACTATTCTAGAAGGACAGTAAACTCTCCCTGCTTGTATTTCCTTCTAAAGCTGTTTAGAGGAAGAGCTTGGGCTAAGTGGGACCTCCTTGGAGCAGTATTTCAGACAGGAGTGTTAGAAAAGATTATTTGAATTCATACAGCTTACTTCAGTCTCTTATTTCAGTGTTCACAGGAAGGGCTGCTGCCAACAAGTAGTGCAGCTTCAAAATCCATAGAAATGAATTTTAATCTTTATTTTAAAATTGCACAGTTGTTACTTGCTCATTTCTCTGGTGCCTTTTGAAATAAAAGTGCACCCCTCTAATTCTCTAGAGCTTGCTAAAAGCAAGCAACAGAAAATGCAAGGGGAGATAAGTGTTTATTTGAATTGCAGTGGTGCCAGGGGACCACAGTGAAAGTTCAGAGTGCTGTTGAGAAATTAAGCAAGTATCTAACTGGATACTGTGTTCTAATTAAAGCTTGTACAGACATTGATTTTCTTGTATTCCCAACACAACTGATGTTTCCTCCCTATTTAATTTTTTAATATTAAAAATAGAAAATGGTGCCAACTCCAAAGGGAATTGCTGGTAGTGCAGATTATGTAATGTTACAATAAAATTGGGTTAAACTGAGTGTTTAAGGGTACATTAGGATTTAATCCTGTGGGATTTCTAGTGAGAAGGATGGGTGGTGTTTTGAATGCAGGGTGGATGAGTACAAGACATCTTGGGACATTTGAAAAATGGCTGCTGAACAGGACAATCATTTAATCATTGGTCAGTCCCCTGAAACTTTCTCAATCCCTTCATCCCAAGGTGCAGCTACCCCAGTAACAGCTGCTCCTTTTCTGGCACTCAGCAAAATCCACTCCAAGTTCTTCAGCAGCCTTTGTCCATAGCATTTGTACAGGCAATATGCCCTTGTTGCATTTAATTTAGGTGATACATTTATTTATTTATATTTTTATTTGTTAATTGGTTTCTAGTGAGTTACCCTTGTATTACATTTACAGGCCCAGGATGGTCATGTTGCTTTGCTTCATGTGCATCTTGTAGTTCCTGCTGTCTCTGAATTCCTCCTTCATGCTCCCTTGAACGTTTAATCTCCTAAAACATTGTTATAATTAAAATAAATGTTCCCATATTGGCAGTTTGTATTGCTAAACTTATTTTGACTTTGGTCTGTATTATCTTTGAACTGTATTGAGACATAGATTTAGTAACTGTTCAGGAAATATTCCCTGAGGGGAAAAAAATGGAATTGCCAGTACTGTTTTTCCATTTCATACTGATAGAGTGAAGTTCTTGGTGAGACAATTTGGGCTAAAGTAGGTACTAAGAACTTGATTTTAAAATTGTTTTAATGTGTCTGGCTTTATACTTTGACCTGAGAGCCCTGATAAATGCTTTTGGCTACAAATACCACACTTAGAAGTACATATATCTGGAGGATGGGGAGAAAGCAATGACCAGGAGGGGATTCAAAAGAGGAGCAAGATAAATAAATAAAACAAACAAACAAATAAATAAATATGTTCTTGGATGTGGTCATAGCAAACATTACCAAAAACAGCTGAACATAGCTGAAACGCAGAGTAAAATGGAACAAAAGATTACTCCTTTTTTCTTCTGCTTTTGAACATCAGCATTAGCTGAAGGAAAAAGTACAAGAAAAATAAACTCAGCAGGGAACAAACAGGGACATTCCAATGTGACTTACGGAAATAGCTGAGATTACTGAATGTCTTTGAAGGCTAAAGTGATGATAAAAGGAAAAAACAGCCCTTCTCCTTTCTTTCTACACTGGTCCCTAATTTGAAATCACAAACCTAATGGTTGTCTCCAGGTTTTATCCTTAAATGTGTAACAAGGTGTTGACATCAAGGAAATGCTAAAGGAACTTGTTGCACACCTGGCACGTTGGCTGCTTCTTCCCTCTGGCATGGATGTGTTTGTATCAGGTGATGGAATACCAAAAGTCAGCAATGTGCTGACTCTCAGCACAGGCCCCAGAAATACAAGCTGTGTCATGGGGATCGTAGTTAAAATTGTACTAAACACCTTTCCTGTCTGTGAGGTTGAGATAGTCGAGTTAATATTTGCAAGGTGAGTTACAGCAGGGTTTAATACAAGCTGTGAAAATGGATTCAGCTTGAAATGCACAAGATGTTTACTCTCTGATGTGAGATGTATTATGGATAATTTATGATTCTAGGGTGTGAAATAAATTCTTAATCTAGTTTTTATCACCAAATGACAAAATTTCAGAGGTTGCAAGGCACCTGTGGAGATTTGTCCAGCACCTCTGCTTGGAGCAGGTTCAGCTGCAGCTGGTTGCTCAGGACTGTGTCCAGTCGTGATTTGAATATCCACAGGTGCCTCTGGGCAGCACTTGTTGCAGTGTTCAGCCACCTGTGTAGTGCAAAAACTTTCTCCTAATTTTTAAAATAGAAATTCCCTTCATGCCCATTGCTTCATGTCCTCGCTGGGCACCACTGGGAGCAATCTGGCTTCGTCTTTACTGGTATTTATGCACATTGGAAGATCCCCCTGAGCTTTCTTCTCCAGGCCAAACCATCCCATTTCTCTGAGCCCTTCCTTGTATGACAGACACTGAAATTCCTGAACTGTTTTTGTGATCCTTCATTGGGCTGTCTCCATAATGTCCATGTTTCTTGTCAGGATGGTAACAAAGCCCAGGAGCCTGATGGTTGCAAGGACACATGGTTGGCTTGTTGTCTACCAAGACCTCCAGGTCCCCTGGAAAGCTGCTTTCCAGTCAGTCTGTCCAGTAAAGCAGTGTTGTTTGTCTAAGGTGCAAACAATCTAAAGGCTTTTATTTACTTTGATAATTGTAACATTTGAAACTATTCTAAGTCTTGCAGAAGGATTGTTACACCAGGACCAAAGAACAAAACGAACTCTAAATTCTTACTGTATTTTTATAGATTCTTAACTTTTCTAATAGATTTTATAGATTCTTTCAGATTTGTATAGTTTAAATTTAGATGGACCAAGTTATTTTGCAGAAATGCCACCTGGAAGGGGCTTTAGCTCATAGATGTTGATGCCTTTAAGCCTAAGATGGGGATAAGAATGTGGAGGTTAAGGAATAATAAGATTTTGTGGTATCTGCATGGACAATGTGAAGTCACAGTGTGAATAATTACAGCTTGGTTCCTTGTAACATGAACTTGTTAGTGCTGCATTGTTGGCCATTGGCCAACACTAATAAGAGAAAGTGTTGTTTATTTTTTAATTATTTTTTATTATCAAACTGCTGATATTGAAGATGTTATTTGCATTGAAACCATTTCCCTTATGAGATGACTCTACTATCACATTATTAACCAATTTGCAGTTAATTGATTTAAATATTTTTAATGACTTTTGACTGTCTCGTTAGTGGAAATGATTTAATTTCTGAGTACTCAAAGCTGGTAGTGAAACGTGACTTTGAACTTTGTGCTCCTGGAAGTCATAACATTGACTTTGTTTCTGATACAGTCAGAATGTGGGAATGTGTCAGGAGAAGTCACATTGAGAGAAAATGCAAGAAGGATTCAACTTGCCTGAGTCTCATGTACTCCCACCACAGTAAAGAAAATCCATCTGAACAATAACACATCTTGTCTTGTAGTCTGGTAGCAACTGTAGCATCTCAGCAGATCCACTCAGTATCACCAGGCCAGGGTTGATTTGCTTTACTCCTTTCCCCAAAATTGGAATAATCCTTGACATTGCTGAGAAATCCATGTGATTGCTCTGAAGTGCAAGCACTGGGAGAACAAGAGTCTTTCCTCTTGGGACCTCAAAGGGATGCTGACACAGAGCCTTGCATAGGAAGAAGTTTGACCATGCTTGTCTTTAGACCATTAGCCTTTTATACCACAAGAGCCAATACAATACACTAGAATTAAGTCATAGAGTCATGGACTGGTTGGTGTTGGGAGGGACTTTGAATATGATCTAGTTCCAACTTCTCTGCCATGGGCAAGGAGTCCTTCCACTAGACCAGGTTCTCTGTCCAAAATTTCTGATTTATATCTAATCTAAATCTGCCTTCTTTTAGTTGACTGTAGCTTGTTTCTGGCCCATGGTGGTAGCACACACTCCTTGTCTATTAATACCATGAGGATTAAAGCTGCTCATTTAAACTGAGATGTGTAATGGCAGCATTACACACCAGTCTGGTTTGAATTTAGAACAGCATCGTGGTGTTGTTACCTGAGCTTTCTTTGTATCGTAAAACAACCAGGCAGCTCTTGTAAAATAGTTGTTAAACAGCAGCTGTGTTTTACAAAGTTTTGGCCTGGGGCAGAGTTTTACAGTCACATTACAAACTCAAACCCAGGGGCTGGTTTTAATGGGAATGTTGATAGGTCCATAACCAGAGCTATGGCATGTGTTTCTATACCTGGAGCTATCAGATTTATTGCTGTTTTGGTGCTTCATAAAGTAAGCGTTGGGCTTTTTAAGAGAAGTTGTAAGGAACCAGCGATGATCAAATTCTGAAGGAAAACTGCTTTTCTAATATATTTCACCTCTGTGAAATATAACCTTGTGAAACTGACCCCATACCCAGTACTGTCAGTCTGATGTCTAATTCCACATTTTGATGAATATAGAAAAGTTAGAATAGAGTTTTGCTTGTCCATTGAAATTACACCTTCTAAGAGCCCTTCAGAGTGTAGGTACTGGAGTCTTGCATTGCTTTCCTGTTTGCTGCTCCCAAGGGATGTAGATTGTCCACACTCAACCCAGACATCTAAATGCTTGGTTTGGTGTTTCCCCAATAGTTTTTCTCCCTGTTTTTCAGCGACATAAAACCTGATGAATGTGGGCATTAAGTGGAAGGAGTGCATTCTTTTGTTTCTCCTCTATGAAAAAATGACTCATTTTGCTTTGTGTTGTAGCAGTCCTCCCTGCTGTTTGCTTATGTAAACTTTAAATAAGCTCAGTGGTTCCACCAGTGACCTTGAGGTAGGGTGGGTTGTTCTAAAGGAGGCAGAACATCCTGCACAAGGTCAGCGGCCTTGTCTGAACCTGAAAACTGCAATTTCAGTCCCAGCACTTGGACTATTGAAGGGTTTCATCTGCCTGAATTTGTCCTGGTGAAACTCCCCACCCTGGGGACCTTTGGGGTTTAGTAATGGCTATTTTAACCTTACAGAAAAGGAGCCCTGCAGTTTGGAGCTTGCACAGTCTTGTCATCTTGGTGTTAGTGTGCCAGAGGGAAGATTTTTGTGCCTATTTCAGCTTTCAAGTTAATGTTTGTGTGAAAACAGCTTGCAGCCTCCTTTGGTGAGGAAAAGTCAAAGAGTTGCTGAGGGGCTCCCGGCATTTTGAGATCTGTGTCTGTTCATGAGAGGTGAAGAGGAGGAGAGGCTTTAATGTGGGCATAAGGTTGGCTTAATTAACTTGTATTGATGGCCAGAAAAGAGGAATAATAAAGCTGTAGTGGTTTCTTGAGTTTCACAGAGATATGGAACTGGCAGGTGGGGGAAGTCCCTTAGGGTCAGACTCGGGGGGAGTGTTTGAGAGAAGTGTCCCCTTGGCTTCTCTTACCATCTTCCCTGAGGGCAGGACATTAGAGGCCTTTTGTCTGTCCAGTGTTAAGTTCTTACCATTCTGTTGGACAAATGCAATTCAGCCATTTATTCAAGAGGCAAAGACACCCTGCCCAGATGGGCTGTTGTTTCTTCCTTATCTGGTGGGTCTGACTTAGATAGATGCTTAGGACTTCCATTTTAGCCTCACAAATGTTGTTATCTACAGTCTGAAGATTTCAAGCCTTGATACTGCTGGTGCTAATTCCTGTTAGCTGAGCTCATGGTGTGTTTTGACCGTGGCTGCTGTGATCACCAGCTGCTGCTGGAGGGGAGATGCTCTCCCTCACCCTGACCACTGTCTGCTTCTGCTTCTCTCCCTGTTTGGCAGCTTCAGGCAGCCTTGGCATGAAAATAAGCCAGCCTCAAAACCCAAATCACCTGGTTTTTTGTTTTGATTTCCCTGTGACCCTCCTGCCCCAGTTTCCTGAGCCAGTTTTTGGGGAGGTCAGCAGAGCACCGTGGCAGGTGGCAGGGCGATGGCTGCAGCTCTGAGGGGCAGCCAGGCATTGCAGGAGCTCAGCTGGAAGCAGGGGTCTCTCTTCTGCCTCTCAGTGAAGTAAACCAGGGCTCAGGCGTTCAGTTTACTACCAGGAAGGTGTTCAGAGCACTGTGCCAAAAAGATCAAGTTTAGTTTATTTTTAACTTCTCCACATTTTCAAAACTGCCTTCCCACTGGCTGCTGGCTGTGAGGAGGAGGAGGAGGTATGGGAAGCTCTGTGCACTTGTCCAAGCCCTGGAGCAAAGCCCTTGCAGTCCTTTGCTCTCTGCAGCCAGCAGACTGGAATGATGCTCTAGACTGGCAGGCAGGGAGGAGGTACTCTTTGCTCTTTTTCTCTTGGACTGCATTGATTCCACAGACACCATCTGCTTGTGGCTGACTAATTAGGAGCAGTAGCCAAGAGGCAATTTTCTTCTTTCTCCTTTGACATGCAGACTCATACCACTGTGCCTTTTGCCATCAGACTTTGAAATCAGGCTAGTGGAAGATAAAACTTAGCCACTTGTTTGGGAATTGTTGAGACAAGGAACAACCTTGTTCTCAGTGGTTCCTCAATGAATAATGAACTTAGATCTGGGTGGTTTTGTGTCCCACTGATTCCCAAAATAGCACAAAAGGAGTGAAGTTTTCAGTGTTTTATCCTTGGAACAGGAGAGCCTGGTGTTGGTGTGTGGCTTCTTAGTGGAGAGCCTCCAGTTCAGTGCTGGGGTTTCCTTATGCCTCTTTAGAGGCTTGTTGTAAGACTAGACTTGGCAGATTTTAGGGAGGGAAACTCCTGTTCAAACTGAAAGCTGCTGTTTGGTCTAGAAGGCTTTGTCAGGGACCTGGGTTCAGTCACTGAGAAACAAATGGAGGAGGTTTTGCTAAAGATGCCACTTCTGTAAACAATTGTGTTGTCCAAGTTCTGATCACTTGCTCCAAGGGGCTTGCAGTTTCTCTGGTAGTTGGCTGGGAAGGTTTTTATGTTTGGAGATACAATATTTTAGTTGCTTTTCAAAAAGGAAGTGAATCTTTGTGATTTTCTTGTACGAAGAAGTATAAGAGTCATGCATAACTAAAAGCAATTTCTTTCTTGTTTCTTTTTCCCTAGAATATGACAGATACCTAGCATCTAGCAAAACCATGGCAGCAGCTTACCTTGACCCAAACTTGAATCACACCCCAAGTTCAGGTGCAAAGACTCACCTCAGTACTGGGATGGAGCGTTCCCCAGGGGCCATGGAACGAGTCCTAAAGGTTTTCCACTACTTTGAAAACAGCAGTGAACCGACCACGTGGGCCAGCATTATCAGGCATGGAGATGCTACTGATGTCCGAGTAAGTCCATTTTTAGCATTTTTATGCCATCTTTAAGTCCTGAAAAATGGGAGGTAAAAATCTGGAAGCCAACAAGCTCACAGGTTTTATGGTTTGTTTTAAAAGAATCTCGACCTGTTGTATATTTTGAGTAAATTCAGAAGCTTTAAGTGATACCAACCTGTGTGACACTTTAGGGCAGGAATGAGAGCTGGGATGAAAGTGACATTAAATGACATTTTGCATGTTTTATAAAAATAGTAAGAAATTAATGTGTTTAATTGCAAAATGTGTGTATTTACATGTTTAAAATGTTTAAATATAATGCGTACATCACTTAGGGAAAGAAATGCTCTTTGGA
Organism: Notiomystis cincta; assembly: GCA_013398075.1. Classification (NCBI taxonomy): domain Eukaryota; kingdom Metazoa; phylum Chordata; class Aves; order Passeriformes; family Notiomystidae; genus Notiomystis; species Notiomystis cincta. The sequence goes on along the minus strand of VZRX01012904.1, from coordinate 297,125 downwards.
AACTTATTGCCCCATAGTGTGGGAAAATGGAGCTCTGAAGAGTCCCTTTTTTTCCCCCCAGTAAGTCTGTTGGGCCACCCTCTCCCCCTGCTGCTTGTATTTTTACAATGTTGTCCTTCAGCTGGTCTATGGAAAAACCCACAGGTTGTGACTCTTTTAAGAATAAGTATCTGTAATCTTAGAGTTCTGTGGAAATGTTATATATGAAATGTCATGTTATGCATGAAAACACTTTATTGTGAATTTACATCCTGTCTAATGCAGAGATCTTTTCTGCATTTATCCTTTACGTTTTTAAGGTGTTGTGGTATCTAAACTGTAACGAAGCCCAGTTTAACATGGCAAATGCTTTTGTGGTTTGTTTTTTAATTCTCCTCCAAGAGCAGAATCTTGCAGGGTGGTAGGTGGTGTGTGGGGTTGTTTTCTGCTGTGAGGTTCTTGCTGTAGAAGCAGGTTCCCATCTGTTCCTTCCTTCCAAGTGTATTTCAAATTCCACTACAAAGATGTGATTCTGCTGGAGGAAGAGAGTTGTCACGGAGTTAAGGAGCCCTGCTTTTCTCCTTGAGCCCTCGATTAAGTTTCCTTTGTGCTAGAGAAAATGAAATTTTAATAAAACCCTAAAGAGTTTTGAATGTTTATCTCGCTTTCTCGCTGTTGATTTTCTATCATGAGTGTGCAAAGGCCCAAGAGCATTCCTCAGTGGAGTAGGTCTTGTGATCTTGATCACAGACCTGTGAAATCCAGGGATTTTCATTGGTAATGATGACAAAATCCATCTCTTGTCAATTCAGTAAGCTCATATCTGTTCAGAGATAATTTGTTGTGTGGGCAGATCAGAGGTACAACAGAAATCATCATCAATTGCATACTTTTTTTTACATGGAATAAGATTTTTTTTGGGTGCCACTTGAAACCTTTTTGCTCCCTGACTTAAGTATTAATGGTTTGCTATCTCTAATCTGATTGATTCATTTCCTAAAGTGCCTTACTTGGTACAAGAGGAGAAAAACTATGTCTCAGTATGTTTTTAACCTTGCAAACCTCTCCTGTGGATAAATGTCCAGGGCTCTTAATGTGGTACTTGAAATGGAGGCTGTCTTTCCAGAGAAGTATGTAAAACCCTGGAAAACAAAAGCAGAGATTGAATCTATTTTTTTCCAACTCAGAAGAAATACCTGTGGTTATGGACTTTAAGGATTCAAAACTTAAAATTGCTGTAAGAAATTCAGTGCTGAGTTCAGTTGGCAGTTACATATTGTTGTTTAAAGCAAGAATATGCCATTTTTTTATAAAAGCAGGATCAAAAGAACAGGCACCTAGCAGTTAATTGCTTGCCTTAATTTTTAATTTTTACATGTACTTTTAATTGGATGGATGTTTCCAAAAAGAATGGGGTTTTTGTATTGTTCTGTCCTGATAAAGAACGTGATGGGTAGCTGTTAAACTTTCTTCTTTTAACAAATGTCCTTCTTTTGTTATTTTATTAAACTGGGACAGTGACTATTGAATGTGAATGTGCAGGTAGTAAAGGTCTAGCACTGATGTATTACCATGACATTTATTTTAGAAACAGTAAACCCTTGTTGGAGTACAAGCCTACATTCCATTGGAATGACTGCTCTTCGACCAAGCTGAATAATTTAAGATTAAAATAGCCTGTAAGGTTTTTATGCCTCCTTTTGTGGAGGAGACTGTCTGCTGTAGAGGTTCATTTCTTCTGAGTTACAACCCGAGGGAGGAGACTGGAGCTGGGTTTGTTTCCAAGGAGCTCTGAAGGAATATTCGAAGGTGAATGTCTTTGAGACAGCTCTGCACTTAAAAGGGGGAGAAAAAAAAAAAGTCTTTCAAGACCTGGTCAGCACAGCTGCTGGGATGATAGCTGGGGAACATTTCCAGTGTTTGGGGTACATTCCCAGTATTTGAAGTCAGACTTGGTCTGAAATCTCCAGATAAGCCAGTTAAAGGTGTTTCTGCTGCTAAAGTCATAGGACTTTGTGGAATATACTCAGGGAAAGTAAAGTTGGAATTTTCTTTCCTGATTTGGGGTTCCTAACGTCTTCTGTTTCTAACAATGTCCAATTTGATTTTGTGAATGAAAAGGATGTGTTTGACAGTCAAAGCAGTAGGGAAAGGGCTTTTTCCTCTTAAAAAAAAAAAAAAAAAAAAAAAAAAAAAAAAAAAAAAAAAAAAAAAAAAAAAAAAAAAAAAAGAGGAAAAACCAATATGGTAATAAGAGGAGAATAGAAACAGTGATTTAGCTGTATATCTTCTACACAATTCCTTGGTCATGAAGGGAAACACTTTTCATTAAAACTCAGGTGGTTAAGCTCATATGAACAGAACTCAGCTTTCTGTAGGAGTCTCTTAAAAGTCTCACTGTAATTTCATTGCTGTTTGTCTTAAAATATCTTTCACCAAGACAACAATGTGGCTACACGTAGGCTTTGCTTTGAGGAGAACTTTGGGCTCTGGACCTCTGCTTATTCTGGATGGATTTAGTCCCTCAAAGACAGCTGTTTCCTCAGAGGGATGAAGGCTGCGTTCTGCAGTGGATGCAAGAGCAGCTTCTCAGTTCTGGGAAATGCTCTCTTGGATTTCAAAGAGCTGGCATGCTCTCTTTACCCTCTTTTTCTTTGGTGTTATACTAAAGACATCCTTCATTTCCAAAAGAAAGAAAAGTCTTTTATGAATGTGCAAACAGTGGTCTCCTCCTGTGAATGTGTATGTAGACACAGCCATGCATTTGCCAGGGGAAGAAAGGTTGTTTATCTTTGCTGTTTATCTTGGTATGGCTCGTTTGGATGTGGTGTCTAGGGGCTTATGCACAAAGGGATTTCCAGGCTTGGAGAGAATGCAGGGCATGCTCTGCTCTGCTCACAGCCTCAGGTGTGGCATGTGAAGAGGTGGGTGTTGCTGAGATGGAATTTTTTGGTCTCAAGTGCACCCTGAAAGTAAACACTGCCACCGGGTCTTGATGAGCACTTGGGAGAAAATAACCTCTGTTTTCAGATGTGGTCGAAGCAGAAAAGTAATCATATTTTAAAAAAAAAAAAAAAAGGTGCAATGCATGTAGCAGATTGAGTGAGTAGAGAATATCTAGGATTTTTAGAGAACAGGCATTGGCAAACCTTGTGTGAGCCCTTACAGGTGGGTTTTGGTGAAGTGCACATCTTCTGTGTGGCCTCCTTTTCTATCCCAGAGGTGCCCAGCTTGCATCCATTACACCTTTTTTTAAACTTCTAGCCTTTAAAGCCTGTTCTTGATTCTTAACTAGTAGTTTGAAAAGTAAAGACATTATTTATGAGGAAATAACAACCACAAATCTCAAACCAGGTTATTGACAGACATGCATTACATCTTGATTCTCAGAAAGTTTTGTTTTCTTCCAGTTTTGTTATACTATCTAAAACCTAAGCTGGATAGAGATAGCATTAACACTTTTAACCTGTCAGCTTTGTTCTTATTTTTGTAGTTAGAGAGAAGCATGGCTAGAGATCTTGAACAAAGAGTGTCCAGGGTTCTCTTAACCTGTTCATAATTCAGATTTCTTTTTCCTTTTCTGTGCAGTACCACCTTGAAATGTCAGCTTCCTTAACGTCAACAGAATAAGAACTCAAAAAGCTGAATTAGCAAAGAGCATCCTTAGCTAAGGGGAAGGATACATCCAGCCTAAAAAAATTGAATGCAGGTAGCATGCCTTGGCTACATCCCATCCCATTTGGGAAAAGACCAGAGCAAATTCATCAGCTTTCCTACCCACCTGCAAAATCTGACTTCTCACAGGTAGAAGGCATGGATGCAGGTTGGAAGTTGGTATATTCCAGTCTGTTGCCCAAGCTGAGCTTTTTAGGAGAAGTGTTGAACTGCATCCAGCTGGGTGTTCACTAAAGCAGTTTATTCAGCTGTGTTACTGTGTTTAGTATGTGTTGCTTCTTTTTTCCTGTTTGCCTCTCCCATTCAATCCATGCTGTACTTTCACCTGTTGGTGCAAGACAGCAGAGTATTTAATTGGAGATCCCCTTTGTGGTGGAGGAAGGGAAAGATCCTGCAGTGCAAAGGTCTGCAATTCAAATGCTATCCTGGTTAAGACACGTGTTTCTTCTGGCAGCTGTGCCAGCTTCCTTCTTGCTGTTTGTTTTCTCATGCTGCCACCGTGGTGGTGCTGGCATAGGTGCTGTGACTGTTTTGGCAAACTCGATCCAAGTTAAAATGAATGATTGTTTTGCTGTTGTTTTAAATCCAGATCAGTTCTGTAATCTTGTTAGCTGCATTGTCTTGCAGACTGACACAGCTGAGAAGGCTGGGGGGAGAAAGGAAATGCCTGTTTATGCTGGCACCACGCTGCTACTGCACCACGAGTGGATAGAGCATTAGAGCCTTATTGATGAACATCCCTTGTCATCCACAGCAGCACTTCTGGTTTTCAAACATTTCCCAAGAAGGATATTATTGCCTGTTCTGAGAAAGGGCAGGGGGCTTGTCAGTCCAATCTCAGTTCAAGGTGTGATTCCACCTGCTCACCTTCATCTCTGTCCTCCAAGTCTCTCCCTCTTTTTCAAATCCGTGTTATTTAGAGCCAATATCTGGACAAAAGGTGCCACACATCTACTGTGGCTAATCTGGAGCAGATCTGGGCTACATGATACTGATTCTGACTGACTAACAGGTAGCCAGTTGTTGAACTCACTGCCACCCAACTGTGGAATGGCCAGATGTGCTTTACTGCTGCTCAGCTCCTCCCAAGCCAGCAGCTTCAAGAGTTGTAAGAGAATGGGCATGGGGTAGAGCTGCTCTGGTGTATCTGGTGCAGTTTGTTAAGGAGATGCAAATATATTAATTGGATAACTTTTTATCTACATGGTTTATTCTTCAAAATAGATTCCTACTACATTTAAAATAGATTCTTCCTAGATTTAGGAACAGAGAGAGCAGGTTGGTCACACAAAATTCTGTGGAGAGAGGCTGTGAGCACTGGCAGGAGTCAAAGCTGGGTTAGTATTTTTGGTGAAATCAGCTCTTTACAGCAATGGTTGCATATTCAGATCTCATTTCTACAAGTGTACAGTGATATATGTGCTTTGAGGCAGTGGAACTATTTGATGTATGGAAGCAGACTGGAGTGCAGCAATTCAAACATCAGAGATGTGTGTAAAAAAGTAAAAAATCATTTCTGATGCAGTATAAGAGCTAGAAAATTGGTACCATTTACCTTTTTTTTCTTCCTTCCTTTTCTCTGCTGTGTGCCTGCATGAATTGTACCAGATAACAAGGCATGGTTGTATTGTTATTTTGTAGGTGCCTCCTTTCTGAGAATCTGAAAAAGGTAGCAAGAATTCGAACTTACGGACCTTGAAATGTAAACGAAAAGGTGAATGGTACTGTGATAATCAGTTAAAAAAAAAGGACCCTTGGGCTTTAGAATGCCTGTTTTACTTGATACCCTTAGATGAGACAAATATGCAAAATAACATTTTAAACCCAATCTAAATAGCCCTTTGAGCTTTTTCTGAAAACATCTAGATCTGTAGATGGCTTCAAGGCAATGTTCTGCATCAGTGTTTAGCTGAACAAAACCTGGGTCCAAGGGGGCTCTTAGATTTTGCAAGGGAATAGTGAAATACTGAATCACAGAAAAATCTGGGTTAGAAAGGACATTGAAAGGTTATCTATTACAGCCCTGCTGCAATGAGCAGGGACATTCTGAACTAGATCAGGTTGCTCAGAGCCCAATCTAACCTGGCCCTTGAGTGTTTCCAGGGATGGGGCATCCACCACCTCTCTGGGCAACTTGGTCCAATGTTTTACCACCTTCACTGTTAAAAAACTTCTTCATTATATCATATCTAAACCTACTCTCTTTGCATTCAAAGCCATTTGCCTGTATTCTATCACTCCATACCCTTGCAAAAAGTCACTCTCCAGCTTTCTTGGAGCACTGGAAGGGCCTTTAAGTTCTCCCTGGAGCTTCTCTTCTCCAGGCTTAGCAGCCCCAACTCTCCCAGCCTGGCTCCATGGGAGAGGGGCTCCATCCCTCTGTTCATCTTGGTGGCTTCATCTTGATTTGCTCCAACAGCTCCATGTCCTTCCTGTGTTGGGTCCCCGGATCTGAATGCAGCTCTGCAGGTGGGGTCTCACCAGAGGGAGCAGAGGGACAGAATCCCTTCCCTTGCTCTGCTGCCCACACTGCTTTGAATGTTAAGCTTCTGGAAAACTAAATTTACTGTCAGCTTTTAAAACAGTGCTGCCTTTATTTGGGAAGTGTGCAGTAGGATCAGAAAAGTGCTGATTAATCCAAGAAGACTGGAAAGCAGCGTTGTACCAGCTCTGCTCTGTCAGCATGTGCTTGGAAGGTTCCTTGTGGAATTCTGTGTGGGTGTGGAGAGGTATTTGGTGTGACAGATCTGAGGATGGCTTGAGTATGAAAGGCTCTGGGGCACTTGGGTGGATGTGTTGCTTGAGCTGAGGTGTCTCTGTGCTGGAATGGTGACAGGATCCTGGCCACCAGGACAGCCTGTGTCCAGGGGCAGCCTTTTGTTGGGCTTCAGGAGCAGAGTTCTTGTGCAGCCTCATCAGTTTCCCAGTCTTGTTTATCATACAATACACAAATGTGTTTTCTGGATAAGCACAGTTAATGAGAAAAAGAGGAATGTGGGCTTTTTGCTTTGACTGTCAGACAGTGTTATCAGAGGACAGCACAGATTTTGGTGTACTGAGCGCAGTCTAGAGTTCTCCTTTTTGGAAATTATAAATTAATTTTCATCAGACTGTTGCCATTTACTTTTGTTCAGCTTTTCATTTAAGCTCCCCATATAAATCTATCATCAGGAGTTCTAATACTTGATATATAAACAGTGTTTGACATATTTGAAGTGCTGCACAAACATTAGCATGCTGTGCCTATGTCAGAGTTGCTACTTAAAGACTTTCTGGTGCAAGAAACTTTCTCCTTCCTACTAAATAAGGAAATTAAGTTTGTAGTCACACTGGGAGTATATTATTCTGTCTTCAATTTATTCATAGTAGCACATCAATCTTGTTAATTTACAAGCAAGCAATTCATTTTCACTCATTTACAGAAGTGAAACATTATTGATACATACTGGGAGAGCCAAGGGTACTGTGTGCCTTTTGGCCTTTCTCTGGTCTGTCTTGATTTTTCAACATTCTTCTAAATATACTGTAGTATAAACTCTATTTTTGGGCACATTCTCCTAATTTAGGACAAATATTAATCTATGTTTTTAATTAGCTGTGATGCATATCTGTGGGCTCTTTAGGCAAATGAGTACAAGTCAGTGCTATCCAGTTTTCTACCTATAGAAAAAGCTTTTTCTTCTTCTCTCGGGGTGAAGGGAGGGAAAGGTCACCTATCCCTTGCCTGTTATTGACATGAAATTCCTCTGAAGGTTTCCCACTGCCTCTTGCTCAGCTGTATTAGACTATTTTATGTTCAGGATGTAAATGTCAGCTTCAGAAACCTAATTAAAATCAGTGTGATTACAGTAAACCGCATTCAAGTGGCAATGATTGTGTGACTGCCTTGCAGTTGTAGGGAGCTGCCAACAGACACATGAAAACTCATGGGAATTTATATTCATGTAGTGATCCCCTGTAGCCAAAGTGAAATCTCTTTCTGGATTAGGTTTCTGCTGGAGTCAAGCTCTCCAGCAAGTATTTCTAGCTGTGATTAATTTGAGGTCAGAAGTTTGTCATCCAGGTGAAACTGATGGTCCTTACCTGTTTTTTTCCACTCAGTAATCCGTCTGAGCAGCTTCCTGAGCTGAAAGGCTGGTTGCAGCAGAGTCTGGAGAGATTTCAGATTTCTTTGGCTGTGCTTCCAACTAAAAGATTGTGGTGACATGTCTCAGCAGGATGCTGTAGTTGCTATTGTGCAGTGGTTAAGCAGTTAAATTGTTTGTCTGGAAACTTCTTATTAAGCATTCTCATCACTGCCACAGAGAGCATGGGGCAGCTTTGGCAGGGCTCCTCCCAGAGCCCCCATGGAAGGCACAGAGGCTGTCACCCATCCTGGAGTGATGGCAGTGGCTTTGTTGGACACTCCAGGCGTCTCCACCGGGTCTGTGGAGGTTGCCCAGGACCTGGAGACTCGACATCACAGAGGTTATTTACTGCTGCTGGGAGTTAAATGCACTGAGCTGATGCTGGCTGCAGTGCCAGTGCAAGGCTTGGGGATTAATCTTGGACTGTTTGGAAAGAGCAGCCAGGGCTGTGTGGGTCCCTGGGGCTGGATGAGCCTCCCTGTTCTGCTGCTGGGTTCTCCTGGTGGCACGTGTGGCTCTCAATGTTTGGAAATCCAAATCCTCTGGTTTATTAATAAGAAAGGTATAGAAGCAAATAAATGTTTTACTAGAGAGGCAGACCAGCCATTTTGAGTATCTTAATCACCATGTTTCCTTATTTCTCCAGTTTTTGGTTCTGACTGTGGGTTGATAGCACTTGGAATGAGCTCTGCAGCTTTCCTAAACAGCAAAGAAGAGAAGCACTTCACGTGTTTGTTTCATATAAAGCACCACTTCTTCCTTCCTGACAATATATGGCTTTTTAGAATACATTTTCCAACACTTGCACTTGACCTCCTTTGCACCCTTCTGCTGTCTCCTTAGTGTTTGTGCTGACTTTCTCTTGAGTTCAGTATGTACTAATTACTGCTAATTATTTTCTTGGGGTGACAAAAACTACCTCGCCACATACCTCACCCTTCTTACATAATTCAGAAAAAAAGTCTATTTTTATTTGTTTATTTTTGATTCTGCGATAGATTTAGACTTGACTGATGATACAAAAAGGATAGAGGCTTAAAATCTTGCCTGATTTAGTGGGAATTAGGACATCTGACTTCTTCAATCCTTTTGAAATACCAGCCTGAAGACTGGAGAGGGTCTGAGATGTCCATCTCGATTCTTCCCTGAGTAAATATTAATGGTTTCAGCTGAGCCTTACGCGTCAGTAGTCTCAGTGGTTCATGGTCATAGATAATTTTGCCATAATTTTTCCTTTCCAAAGCCATTTCTTATCACAGCAGGTGTAACTATCATCTAAGAACATGTACCTCCACTTTCATTATCAACTGACAGTGTCAGAGGTGGGGGGAGGGATGGATTTCCAAAATGTAATGCTGTATGTTACATGCTCTGTGCAGGGTGCAGGAAGAGATGAAAATGAATCAATCTCTTCTGTTTCATAGAGAAAAGCTGGCACCCTTCCCTTTGGGTGAGAGCTCAACTGCCAAAATGTTAGGCTTTACTGAGCAGAGCTTGTCCTTTGGGTGAAGAAGAGGTTAAATATGCCTCTGTCGCTTCTCAGAGTACTTGGTGGTGGTGAGTGTTTCCAGGGATACAGACAACTGTTCTCCTTTGTAGTTTGTGATACAAAGAGCCTCAGATGCAGTCGAGTAACAAACTTAAACAATTTACATTTAATTCAGATTTAATACCTTTCACTGACCTTTGGAATTGCTGGGGAAGGTTGCAAAAAGTGAACTGCTTTAGGAGGAGACAGGATGAGTAATTGGAAGAATTTCACTGAAGGCTCATGAATGACAGAAACAATGCTTTGCTTGGGAAATCCACTGGGATAAAAATAGTCTGAGGTTAGGAGAGCACTTGGGGGAAGTGTTCCTGTGTACTTGCCTGGTGTTGCCTCATCCCCTGGCACCCATCTGTGGCCTCTGCGGTTCCTCCTTGAGTTGTTTCCCCGAGCTGCCTGCAGGGAGCTGCTCGTTTGCATCAGACCTTTGTCCCGGCAGCCCAGGCACCTTCTGGCTGTCGGGACAGGCTGTGGCTGGTGAGTCTGTGGTGCTGCCAGCTGCTTGAAAGCTTGGATTTGGCCAGAGTGTTGTGAAGTTTCCCTCCCACACAGCGTTGTCCTCTGCAAGCCTCCTGCTTGCTTTGCTGCTGCTGTCCATCTTCCTTCAGGTCTGGGCTCGCCATCCACTTAGCACTGGTTGTTCAGCTCCAGGGCATGGGAGACAAGGGAAATTTGGGGCACTGTGGGTGCTGAACCAAAAAGATGCTTCTGAGGATGCTCACACTGCTGCTCTCAGACACGAGGTCCTGCTGGGCTTGGTGGAACCTCTTTTAACTTGGTCTCCATGAACTTACTAAACATGGCTTGTGTGTCCTTCCTGTAGGCTTGAAAGAATTTTGTTTTACATTTCACTCTGCACTGTGTTGCTTCTGAAAGATTATTTAAAGGTTGCAGTTTGAGGAGATGTGCAAGCTGATTTAACAGCTTGGTATCACCTCACCAACAGTATGATTCCACTCCTACACGTGTCATCTTCCCCATGTATTCAGATTTAGTGCTGCCTTAATTCTCTTTCTGCAGTTAGTTTTCTGCTTGCTTAATTTGCAGAATCAGGGTTTTAAACTATTTCTGTATAAAACAATACATTTTGGGAAGCAGTCACAGAGTCATTTAGGTTGGGACAGACTGCTTAAGTCATCAGATCCAACTGTGAACCCAGCACCACAGTCAAGTTCACCACTAAACAATGTCCTCAAGTGCTACATCCACATGGTTTCTGAACACTTCAAGGGTTGGTGACTCCACCATTTCCCCAGGCCAGCCAGTTCCAAGGCTTCTACCCTTTCAGTGAAGAAATTGTTCCTAATACCCAATCTAAACCTCCCTTGGCACAGCTTGAGGCCATTTCCTCTCATCCTGTCCCTTGTTCCCTGGAAGAGTCTGACCCCCACCTGGCTACACCTTCCTCCTGTCAGGGAGTTGTGGAGAGCATTAATGCCCCCCTGAACCTCCTTTTCTCCAGGCTGGGCCTCCCCTCAGCTGCTCCTCACCAGACCCACAGTGCCATCCTACAGAAAACCCTCCTCACTCCAGAAGGCCACCTCTGGCTCCGGCAGAACTCCTCTCGTGTTGATGCTTTGCTGGAATTCCGAGCAGGAATCAGCAGCCTGTGCATCTCTGCTTGCATCTGTGTGTGTGTGTGGACCTGTAGGAGCGTTTTCAGCAGGAGATTTTCAGACCATTGCAGGCACAGAAGCAAAGGCCTGTGGATTCCTGGAAGAAGTGTCTGGGAGCAGCGATAGCCCCTGCTCCTGCTGGGCTCTGAGCTCGTGGCAGGGCGGATCTGCAGGGGGACACGGCTTCCCTTTGACGGGGTTGTGAGGCAGCAGCTCGAGCTCCTGCTGGCTCCCTGATGGGGATGAGAGCAGCACAGCCTGGCACGCTGCACCTCAAAGGTTGCTCAGCCCTGCTCCACTAACACATTTGATTTTTAGTTGCTGCATGTCAGATCTTTCTGATGTCTGACACGGCAATCTGCTGTGGATTTGTGTAAAAGCTTCCTTTCTTAGGCAAGATATCCTCCAACTCTGAAATTTACCTCAGGGCAAACAGCATTTGTTGTGTTGGAGAATGTTCCCAAATAATTGTCTCTTGCCTGGTTTTGTAAGGGATCTCTGCTGAATTTCAAATGAGTCGTGGGAGGAGGGAGAAGGGGCTGTGGTGTGACCTATGAAATCCTGGCTGTTGGGGCACTGAAGAGGATGAAAGTCCGAGATGATTTTCTGGTTTTGATGGAGAGTGAGTTTTAAAGGCTGCTGGTAGATTTTTTCGAACTAATAACATCTTGCTTTCATCCACAAACCTGCTTTTGATATTTTGGCTTTTATGTTATTCTGTTTTACATAGAGGAAATAGTGGTCTAAATCTGATAAGCTGCATGGAACGTATTTACTGATGTTTTCTGAAGTCATGCTGCTAAAACTTCAGCAATTGTAATTGGTTTGTGAAAGAGTAACTTAAAATATATTTAGTATTTCTAATAGAGTTGCTGTGTGCTGCTTAATATTTTGTGTAGGGTACTACATGGTAATATTTAAAATAATTTTTTAAAATTGTATTTTTACACCTTGTAAGGAGTCTGTGTTTCTCTGTTTTAGGGCATAATTCAGAAGATTGTGGATTGTCACAAAGTGAAAAATGTGGCCTGCTATGGGTTACGGCTCAGTCACCTGCAGTCTGAGGAAGTTCACTGGCTACACCTGGACATGGGGGTGTCCAATGTGAGAGAGAAATTTGAACTAGCCCACCCTCCAGAAGAATGGAAGTAAGAGTATAAGTCTGTTCAATGTCAGTTGTATAAATCTTTCTGCCTTGTCATAAAAAATACTCTGTAATTTGTTTTACTAAGAGAGATCTTCATGTAGTGGAATAGAGCTGGTGGAATGGGGGGAAATAAACCCACCAAGCTTCTCACTAAGACCTGTGAGCGATGTTTTGTTTGCTTTAAGGGCTTTTTGTTGTTGTAAGTGGTTTCCTGCAAACTGAAGAGAAACCTGGGATTTAGAGGAAGCATAAAATAGGAATAGAAATTTCCTAGTCATTTGTGCTGAAATCTGCAAATTTTGTTATACTTAAAAGTTTTAGGACAGGAATGCTATTCCTAGTTATGATATAAGCACATGGCTGCAATTTTAAAAGGATAAATCTTGTTATTTAAATAAAGCCAAAAGGATATTGTTAAATACTGGTTGTACTTATCTATAAACTGAGTAGGAGAAATGTGATTTGAAAAGAGTGAAATGCAGTCAAAAATCATTTTATCCCCCTGCTGTTGAAAAACTTCTCAGTTGTTAAACTTACTTCTATTGAGGCCCAGAGCAATAAGTGACAACTGCCTTCCTTCTGACTGTGATCTTTTCAAGTGATACCAGGAGCAATGAACAGTAGAAAATAACTGCAGAATTCTGAGTTGTTTTTTTTTGTAGTCTGAGCACATTGTCTGAGGTTTATCATGATGCTGGTTAGTTGTTAAAAGAAGTGGTGTGACCTAAGTGTCTTCAGCTTTTTAGAAAGGTAAGCTGGTGACACTTGCTCAGGAGAGGAAGGAAGGAAACTCTGTCCACTTTCCTGGTAGAAAGACAAGAGGAAACTAATACTTATTTGCAGAAAGACACAGTAGTTTACTAGAGAAAATGAGGAGCTCAGGGTTATAAAATACCAATACACCAAATAGAGATTAAACCAAAGAATAGACTACTGTGGTTGATGGTTCATTGCAGGGATGTTGTTTATCTATTTGTGGTTTTTCTTCATAACCACATTTGTGCAGAAGTTGCTGGTTATTTTAAAGGCTGCACATACTTTCTGAAAAACTACTGTAAATAGTCTATGTTAAATTTCTCACAAATGGAGTTAGGATATTCTAGCAGATATCACAGTTGTCAGTCCTCAGTTTGTAAATTCTCTTTAGGGTCCCGATTTTAACAAATTCCACAAATCCAAAGAAATGAGGAATATTTAAAAGCTGTGTTTCAGGAATGTTGCGTATTTTCTTCTGTGCATGTTATATTTTATTGTTTCTGTGATCTACATGGATATTTTCCCTTACAACAAACTTTTCATTGGTAATATTGTGAAATCACAGCTTAGAAAGGAGGAGATTCCTGAATCCTTTCCTTGATAGTGGTGCTATCATGTGGTAGATGAGATGTGAATAATTTATGCTGTGGAAATTTGTTACCTTGTGTACCAGTGTCAGTTCCATTTTTATAAGACAGTACAACTTGCATGGTAGACATTGCAGAACACATTTAATTGGTTTTAAAAACAAAGTTAGATATTGTTTTGAAGCTTGTGGAAAGGAATTGTGTAAAATGCTCATGAAAGAGCTATGATAAGGTGTAAATTATTCAATACCTTTCCAAGTGTCATTTAATGTGTTATCGAATACATGCAGCCTGACATACCTTTTAAACCCAGAGAGATTTGCTGTGCATAATCAAAATGCTGCTGTCATATTTGTAATGCCATAACACAGAATGTCTAAGATCATATGACAGTCCTTGTAGAAATATTTAGATTACTAAAGGGGAAGTAGTCTTGGAATGGTTCTTAAATGAAAAGCTTCCTATAGTGTTAGTAAACGACTAAATACCTCACATGTGGTTATTTTATTTTTATCATCCAAATTAAAAGGTTGTGTATTCACAGTGTTCAGAAATTAGATCTTGGAATTCTCCTGGACTAATCCAGATACTGGAAGTTACTGTATTGTCAGTAGGTTGCACACAAAAGTTACCAGAATAAAATCCATCACCCAGCTGGGTGAGCCAAGGTTAGCAGGACGTGGGGCTTTTAAATCACAGATAACACCAACCCTCCTCATTTTGTGTAATAGTGAGCCTCAAACAGCAGGCACAGCTGCTGTCCTTCATGTCTCCAGAACTGCTGTGTGCCAGAGCACTGTTCCTATCACTGGTCTTTTGTGTCACACAAAAGAAATATCAAGAGGTTCATGTAACAAGTTGAGTGTGTTGGAACACTCTGTTCCCCACAAGGCAGACACCTTCCAGCTCTGTAGCTGAGGTTTGGAGAGCACCTGTAACCAGGTGACATCCATGCTGTGGGTCTGACAGAGGGGAGACACCCCAGTGCTCAGCAGTCCTGGGACTGTGAATTTTGGTAGCTCTGATACAAAAGCTCTGCCATAGATACAAGGCCAGATCACTTGTGGCATGGTTTAATGACTTGCCCAAGTTGATGTAAGAGATCTGTCCCTCTCCTCACTGACTCTGTCTTCTCTCTCCTCTGGTTTCCAGTTATCCAGTCCTTTTCCTTTCCTTCTGTGAGCCTTTGTACTTCTCTAACTCTTCAGTGAGTTGATTCAGTTCATTAAACTCACACAAGACTTCCCCTTTGTCTGCCCTTTTTGTTCTCATCTTCTCTGTTCTGGTTACTTTTCTGTTGATGTGCACTGAATCAGAACCTGCTGGAGGTGAGGCTGGCACTGGCAAGATTATTTCTTTCAGTGGGACAAATTATTAAAGAGTTGGATCATCCTTTCTTTTTTGGCTCCACCAGCTGCCCTACTAGTGTTGGAAATTCCCAGAACTGCTTAGTGGTGTTCACTCTGCTGTGGATGGGTCACTTCACTGTACAACTTGTGAATTCTGTTGATGCCCACCTTTGCGAGGTGTGTCAAAGTGCTTCTGAACCCTGGCAGAGGGGCAGAGCAGCAAGCAGAGTGGTGATCTTCCAGGAATAATTTATCAAATATGCAATTTATCAATCATCAGCTGAGATACTTGCTCTGAAAGCAGACCTGGTTTGTGAAAAAGGGACATGTCATCCTTGTCAGTTGGCTGCATTTCAAAGACAGTAAATTTAGAGGGTATTGAAAATCAAGCCCATCCTTGAGTTGGCCTTTGGAGGTCTGCTTCTTCATTCCCACAGGCCCAGGCAGAGATTAGGTTATAAATAGGTAATGAAGGTCACTCAGGGTGACTGTCCCAGCCGAGCTGCTTTGCCTTACCTGATTTTCTCATGAGATCCTGTTGTAAAAAACAGCCCTTTCGTGGCTGATCAGTTGAGAAGACACATCCTTGTAAGAGAGAAGGATTGATTTTCCTGTTGGTTTTGGTTTGGTTTTTTTTAATCCCAGAGAGTAATGGTGTTCTGCATCTGGACTCACAGAATCGTTGGGGCTGGAAGAGACCTGTGAGGTCATCAAGCCCTGCAGTTAACCCAGCTCTGCCAAGCCCAACACTAAACCATGTCCCCAGGTGCCACATTTACCTGTCCTTGAAATCCCTCCAGGGATGTGATGCCACCAGTTCCCTGAGCAGACTGTTGCAATCTTTGACAGCCAGTGAAGAAGTTTTTTCTAATATCGAATATCCACTTTTCTGATCCAGTCTAAACCTCTCCTGGTGCAACTTGAGGTGGTTTCCTCTTGCTCTATCACTTGTTACTTAGGAGAAGAGCCTGACCTCTCCCTAGCTACCTTCCCCTGTCAGGGAGCTGTAGAGAGTGATAAGGTCTTCCCTGAGCTGCCTTTGCTTCCTCAGCTGCTCCTCATCAGATCTGTGCTTCAAGGGAGATTTAGGTTGGATATTAGAAAAAGTTTCTTCATGGAAAGGATTGTCAAGCACTGGAACAGGCTGCCCAGGGAACCATCCTTGAAAGTGTTCCTCAAAAGTGTGAATTTGGCACTTGAGGACACTGTTTGGTGGTGAACATGGTAGTGGTGCTGGGTTGATGGCTGGACTTAAAGATCTTAAAGGTCATTTCCAACCTTAACGATTCTGTCATTCTAAAATGCACTGGATTACAGAGCCCCCAAAAGGAAGGAAGTCTTGTTTTATTCCATGTCAGTCCCTGCAGTTGTGTTCAGCAGTAGATTTTAGTGGATATGGCAGAACAAAAACCAGGAGAGGCTCTGCTTTTCTGCACTGCATAGTGTTCTCATGCTGCCTTCTCTCCCTGACACATAAATTCCTGGAGGAACAGTTTGGATAAATTTTAGTGGGCATGATGAAATGTAAAGGCTGATCTGCAACAGGTGATTCACAAATTTATTTTAATTTAATTAATTTGTGAGAGTTTGTCTTAACTATGACTTTGAGACCTTTTTTGTTTATCTGTGTCTCTGTCATTGTATCAGAGGGTGGTTTGGATTCAGAAGGACCTTTAAAGATCCCCTAGTCCAAGCCCCTGCCATGGGCATGGACACTTTCCACTGTCTCAGGTTGCTCCAAGCCCTGTCCAGCCTGGCCTTGAGGACTTCCAGGGCTGGTGCAGCCACAGCTTCTCTGTGCCAGGGCCTCACTGCACTCAGAGTAAAACATTTCTTCCTTACATGCAGTGTAAATCTGCTCTCTGTCAGATGTTCTCAACCTCTCCTGCATTTAAATCTTTAATTTAAGAATGCTTTCTTAATTAATTTTTAAGTGCACAGGAATTATGAAATATATTGCTATATTACAACAAGACATCATTGTAGTATTCTTTGTTTGTACACAGTGTGTGTTTGTTTACCATTTCCAAGTTTTTTCCTTGTTTTAATGGTTTCTAATAGGACAAAATATTTTCAGTGATTTCAAAGTAAATAAGGATATTGCAACTTCTGCTTGCAGTGGAATCCTAGGCAGCACTTACTCCTAGTACATTTTTACCAAATCTCCATGTAAATCTTGATTACAGGCAGCCAGATCACTTGCTGAAAATAAGTTCTTGTCCTGCTGAAAGCTACAGATTGAAATGTTGTAATATTTGCTCTTATCATGAGCAGATTGTTAAATATCCTTACTTTGGGAAGTAATGTTAAGAGTGTTAGTTAGGATATGCTATGTTGGCATAGCCCAAGGGATGGAGACATTTATTATCAGACTTTCATTGAAGGAATGTGTCAGAGGAGGAAGCAAACAGTCTGTGTCAAACATTGTGGGCTGTTACCACAGGACAAGCAGTCATACTAAATTAGGGGTTGAAAGCAGAAGTTTAGGTTTGAGAAGGGATACAGATTTGGTGTAGGTCATGGGTCAAGGCTCATTCTGAATTTCCCTCACTTCTGGTGTACAATTACCTTGAAAAATATGACTGTCAGGTTCAAATCTGTTTGACTTTTCATGTGTTTTGATGATGAATAAGGGAGCAGGAAATCTTTTTGCAGAGAAATCCCTTCAAAACCTATGGAAAATGCAGAGTGAAAATGAATGAATGAATGAAAATGAATATTAGAGCATTGATCAGAGAAGGAGCAGAGTCCTGTTCCTTGTTCCCCTGTAGGATGTGGCTCCCTGGTGAGTGACACTTTTTGTCACTCCTGGAGCAGCAGGATCAGTGTTTGAAGTCCCTGCTCGTGAGAACCAGAGATAAAAGCTGTTGCCAGGGGTCACGTCAGTGCTTCTGGCAGCTCATCTGTTGTCACCTAACTGGGGTCTCCCTTCCCATGGATCTGGAGCTTATCTGCTCCCAGTCCTCCTGCTTCTGTCCTCTCTGAAGCCCAGAGAAGGCAGCAGGGCTCTGAGTTCGCTTCTCTTACAAAGGTCCTTAGTAAACATCTCTGTGAGATGTCAGGTACAGATAAATTCCAGTTTAGTTCTCTTGAATAATCAAAAAGGAAATTTTCCATTAGTTTTCTAAGTTTGGTTTGAGTTTATTCATATTTTTTAAAATGTTGTGAGGAAATCTTAATTTTAATTCTGCTCAACAGTCTCTTTTTCTTGATTTTCAGATATGAATTGAGAATTCGGTATTTGCCAAAAGGATTTCTAAACCAGTTCACTGAGGACAAACCAACTCTAAATTTTTTCTATCAGCAGGTATGTTCAGTTCTACTACATTGTCTTTTGCTGATTTTGCTGAATTTAGAAAATTCTGGGTTTTTTTATGTGTGTAGCATATTTCTGCAGAAACAGAAACTGGACAAAATTTAAGGTTGCATATATAAAGCAGAAAGGGCACAAAGCCCATGGCATCTTTCTCCTTGAGAAGTGGTGATGAGTGTGTTCCAAAACCAAGGTAATTCTGCAGTTGTCCTAACTCACATAAAGTTGACTGTTGTTCCACTGGCTCCTTACAGTTGATTCACACTTGATTAAACTGCTGAATTTCTTTATTTTTGCATTTGTAAGTAAGTGACAATTTCACTACAAACCATCAAGTGTTTTTTCCACTCACGTTATTAGATTATTTTCTTGGGTTTAAAATCTCTTCTGGATTACTAAAACTGCATAATAGTCCAAGTTTCTATAAATGAAGCAGTAAATTCTAATTTTGCTCAGTTAAATGATTTTAATCTCCTTCTAGTCTGACAAGCTCACAGTAAAACTTCCTGGGGATGTTTTTTAGGGGAGTCAGGACTAAAATGGTTACCTTGTCCCCTAACTTCAACAAGCACAATTGTGCACACACATTCTTGTCTTAGGTAAATGACTTAATTTTTTTTACTGTGTGATGCAGTTTTTGTGTAGATATATGATGAAAGTGACTTCTGAAAAGACAATTCTCCTGCAGTGCTTCTTTGGACTTCACATTCTGGTTTAAGTGATCTGTGTGATAGGCTGTTTCAGCCTAAAATGTCTAAATTTTGGTGAATTTTTAGTGTAGTGCTGCCATGTTTCTCGTAGAAACAACAAAATCATGTTTTTTTCCTTGAGCAGCAAGGGACTTCGTTCATACTGGCTTTAAACACAGGAGATTTGTGATGCAGAAGTGGGTGATGAGCTCCAAAATAATTTCCTGAACTCCATCATGTACCTGTTCAACACCTGGCCAGCCTGCAGTGTCCTCTTGTTTCTGTCTCAGGGAGCTGTTTATTTAAAGCAAGGAATTTGAAATGCCAGAGGAGTATTTGTTAACTTCTAACTAAATTTGGAGAAATCATTACAAACAGATACAAATGGCTCAGAAAATAGAAGGTTTTTGAAGGTCATCAAGACTGGGAGGCAAAGCTGGCAGCTGCCTGTATCTGACAATGCCTTGAATCCAGTGCTATTACAGAGTGAAAATCAGAGGTTCCTTGCCCTGCACACCATCCCATTTATTGTCTCTTCCTCTTTCTTCTTCACCTCATAGTGAGGTATTTCTGAATCCAGTTCTTTAAAAGTCACTGCTCTTTGTTTTGGGATGCTCTAAGGTATTTGGGTCTCCATTGTCATGGAAATCAGGTGCAGAACTTTCCAGAGCTGTCATTCTCTATCCATGGTTCTGTTTTGCTCCATAAATTTCACTTGTCCTCTTGGATAAACTAGGACAGTAACTTTTATCTGGTAAAGTGTTAAGGCAGCAGCAGTGACATATGAAGAGAAGGCAGGAGAATTTCAACAGTAGCACTGCATCATAAACCAGACCTGCAGAAGAGGGGGGGGATGAAGGAACAAGGAAAGATGATTTTTCACATTCTGTTCCTATCTCAGTGTCATATCTGCAACATTTTAACATCTTCTTTTGCTGACCACTGCTCTCAGTCAAACATATCATGTTATGTGTAGGCAAGAAAAACAGAAAGTACTGAATTCATACATGCATGCATTGATACCCTAATCTTTCTGCACAGAAGGAACTGTTGGAGATAGGGAGTGTAGAACCCAGTTACAAAATTTTAAAAGTCCAACAGAAACAGCACTTCTGTAGTCAGATTGGTTTTCCTCGATGTAAAAATCAAAGACATTGCTGTCTTGTGTGTTACAAATGAGTAAAACCGATTTTTATGAGGACCAGCTGCCTGTGACTTTCTCATCTCGGTGGGAACCTTATTGCTAACTTGGTAACATCAAAACACATGTTGTTTGTCTTATTAAAAATGTATAGCATCAAATTAAAAAGTTCATGGGGAAGGAAAAGAAACATGGTTATCTCTGTCACCCATGGATTTTGGAATTGTAATAATTTTGTTGAATCTGAGTTGCAAGCCACCATATTGTTGAAAAAGAAAGTTTAAATCCTCAAGTGATCTTCATCTTCTGAAAAAGCACAGAACATTTTGTAAAGATAACAAAATGTTACCTTAATCACTGTCAACAGACAGGGTTTATTCATCCAGCTCACCCAAACCACAATTATCAGGCTGTTAAACCCAAAGCTGGCACACGTTTGTGCCTTCACATGCATGACTACTCCCATTCACTTCAGCGAGCTGCCCTGTGCAAATCAGTGCATTTCAGGCTTCTCAGCTTGGGTTTAATATCTGATAGCACTATTTTCTCCCTGATTTTTGGCTGTTTTAAGGATGCTGCGACCTTTCTTTGTTTTTGAATATTCCTTATCTCCAAGAGTCTTGAACAAATCAAGAACCTGTGCCCAGAACTGTTTGTGGTTTGTGGTGCTGTGATCGTGGCGGTCGTTCTGCCATCTGCGGTGGGCGTGAGCTGCTCTTAATTGGAAGTGTAAAGCAGGGCACTTAATGAGACCTTTCATTCTGCAATCTGTACAGCAAGGGATTAAAATTAGTGTGTGGGAGCAGGGGGGAACCACACAACTCGTTAATAACATCAGAATCAGTCCCATTAACGATGCCGTGCGGTGCCTCTTGTGCTCAGGCTGTGCCTCAGCTTTGAGGCCAGAGATGGGGAGAAGCTGATCTTTAGGTCATTCCCCTTCACTGGAGGAGCTGTGTGTTCAAGTCATGTCATTTCAGTCTCATTTGAGAGCTCTGATCAACAAACTCCTGCTGGAACTGTGTCTTTTTGTTTTGTTCCTGCTCTCTTTGGCAGGTGTCAGAGGTAGTGGGTGACAGGACTTCAGGGGTGTCGTCTCTTTTTTCAGTCTGTGGAGCATTTAGGCGGTGATTCTGCATCGACTTCATTACTCCCTTGGGCCCAACTGCTCACAATTTCAGCCAAATTAGGCACATTGGATCCCACCCAGTGCTGTTGGAATTGTGAGGCTGAAGTATTCAAAAATCAGGAAAAGCCACATTTACGGTTGTCTGCACAGTTGGCAGATGCTCACTGCACAGGTTTTATGTGCCAGCCTTCAGTTGTGTCCTGTGGTACTGAATACCTAAATCTGAACCAAAGTGAGCTCTAATCCCTCCCACAAAACCTTAAACGTGAAGGACAGTGAAGGAAAATACTGTAAGTTAAGTTTTATCAGGAAGTAGCATCTTTTTTTTGTGTATGTGTTCTGTTGATTGTTTTGTAGATCTCTAATGAAGATATCAGGGGGTTTTGTATGATTTTAAACATTTTTCAGAGAAAGCGAGCATAAAGGTACAAAAGGACAATTAAAAATCTCAAGTTTTGAGTAATTAAATAAGATTTCACTGTTTTCCTGTCCTTTTTGGAAGCATTTTCAGTTGATTAAATTAGTGTTGGTGGAATTCTTAGTGAGTGTATTCTTTCCCCTATGTTCCAGTGACTTGGCTGTGGGGAAGTGGAAATAAAAGGGACAGGCTCCTCTATTTTACCTTAGTAGCTGAGTGAGGAACCAAAGCCATATCTCAAATCAAGACAGAATACAGCTTTTAAAAACATTCATGTAATGAGAATCAGACGTAAGCTACTTGAATTGCCTTCCTTTAATTGTGGGACAAGAGCCTGCACACATTTATCCTTGAATAACATGTTAGCCTGCAGTAATTGGAGATGGTTTATCCCTTGATGAAAAGGGAGTAAGCATCTGTATGGGGGGTGGGGGCAGCTCTTGGGCATCAGCTGTTCCATTGTTGCTGTCCTTGTGCTTCAAACAGAAGACTTTTAAAGTAACTTTTTGGGTTTTTATTTTAGATCCCAGTGAACAAGAAAAGGTTGTTTTTATCAGTGTTGAATTTTTCTCTGCTGCCTCATTTAGCCTGCAGTATGGAGCTACCCTGGAGATGCTTATATATATAATAAAGGAGACCATAGGACTGAACTGTGTTTTGAATTTCTTTTTTAAAATGAACCAAAGTTTGTGTAAGCAGGAATTGCAAGCAGGCATGATCTCGAAGTTAGGGCAGAATGATGCCCTGAAAAAATAGAGCTGAATTTGGTGCCATGGGCGCTCTGTGTCTCACCAGACAAGTACACTGCAGGTTCATTTTCATAAGAAAACTCTTTTTAAAAAGAAAAGAGAAAAAAATGAGACTTTATTTTACTTAGGAAAAAGTAATGGAAAAACATCCTCTAAAAAAGAGGAGAAAAAGTTTCTTGTGGACAATTGGCACTTCTTTTCTCTGTCTCTGTACTGTCCATAAAGATTACATGCACACTCAAAAGGTATTTCATTAAATGAAATATCTCTTTATATTGTGGCAGATAAATACATCATGCAAATTAAATTATTTTTATAACTCTGTCCCTGACATGTAGGAAATTTTAAGTCCAGGCAATTACTGTAATAACTTAATGATTAAAGTTTTATGAGGCTTAGGTGCATGAGATGTAATTTGAAATGCAGGCTGGGAATTAGACTCTTTAACCTAATTAAATAACAACATCTCTTACACCCTAATAAAAATAGGAGACCTAAAGCAAATGACTTTGACAGGAAAAGCTTTGAAGGAAATCAAGGACACTGGGAGAACAGCTGGCACTGTTCCTGATGTTGGCAGCTTGTTTAAAAAAAAAAAACCCCCAAAAAAAAAAAAAAAAAAAATAAACACCCAAAACCCAACAGATCTTTCATGAAGAGTTAAAGGCTGAGACATAAACTGTGCCTTACAGGGAGATGGCAATATAAGAATTGCAGCTGATTAAAAAGATACTAAAAATACATTTTTTGATAAAAATACAAATCAAACTAAACTTCTCCTGTCTGCTCTTTACAGCTTGAAAAGACAATTATAAGTGAGAATTCCTTGACAGGGGTAGGTTTCTGAAGTTGCTGAAATTCATAATATCCCGTAAAGTACTTACTGTTTCCTGTAAAAGTTGATTTACACCCTCAGAACTGGGGTGTTATTCTTGTTTTAGGCTCTGCTGTTGTGGATCTACTTTGGCTACAAATGTTGGCTGCCCATTGTGTGCTTTCCCTCAGTGCTGTATGGTAGGAATGTGAAACTTCCTCATATTCCTTAACAGCTCCTAAATGATCAGCCAAGCTCAGGCCGAAGGGAAAGGGCTGCTTTGATTTAAAATTTCCACCTGTCAGCCAGAGTGGTAAAAATCATCCTTGTGGGCTTTTCTGGAATTGCTCATAATTCAGCATGAAAAATTTAAAATGCATGGGACATGTATTGATGTATGGATATGTCTTTGTAGCAGTCTGGAACAAAATGTTACTGCAATTTGTGTATTAAGTTGTGTGTAACAGCAAAAGGAAACCCACAAAAAAGGTGATTTACGTTGATGCTTGGACTCGCTTGATCTGGAAACTCAAAATTCCACGTTGGAGAGGAGAAGTACAGAATTAGCTGAGAGCAAGGCCTGTTCAGGAGGTTGAGTTCTCCGTGGCTCCCAGGAGAACAGTCCCACTTTGGGGCAGGTCTGTGCGGCAGCAGCGTCTCTTGCAGTGACATCTGGAGCTCAGCCCGCTCGCACAGACGGCATCGTTTGAGCTGCTCTGCCCCTAACAATGCCTTGTCAGAAGTTGGTTTCCCCCCAGCCCATCTCTAATGCCCTTATTATTAACAGAGGAGCTTCCAAAATTAGTTAGAGATGTCAAAGATCACCCCTAGATAATATAGAGACTGTGACCTTGGGACACGAAGAGGAGGAGCAGCTGAGGGCAGATGGCAGATGAATGTTATCCTGATACTGGATCTGGGCTTTTAACTCCCCTAGATGAGGCCAAAGCCCTAATTTTCCCTAATATTGACTTACCTCCTATAGCAAATTTAGTACTATCAGATGGGTAAATAGGGGTGGGAACACATATGTGTTTCCCTCCTGTGTGTATTTTGAAATCTACCATTATGATCATTAAGGTGGCTCCTGAAAATACTGATGACATTAGAAGCAGGCATTGGGCTTTTGTGCATATGGGGCTTCATTCAGAGCAGATGAGGCACAAATCTTTCAGGGTAAATGCTGCATCAGATTTCTGAAGCTGTAGTAGTGAGGGTTGGGACCCTTTTCTTTCAAGCTGATTTTGTAGTGATGAAAATTCAGTGTCCTGCATGAACCTGCTGTTGGAAAACAAGGATGGAGGAGCAATATGGCCCTTACAGATATCAGAATTTATACTGGGTGACTGTTCCACATCAACCCAATTGTGTGTCTGTCCCGCAGTGATTCTGTGGTGTGTTAACACTGCAAGGAGCATTACAGCTGAAACCAGAGAATATCTGAGAATATCTGAGGTATCTTTGGTGGGATCCCACAGAAGGAGCTGTGTCGTGGATTGGGGTGGAATTGTGTGTGGTACCTGCTGCAGGTGCAGAGCAGCATCCTTCATTTTCAGTGGGAAATTGTGGGGGAAAAAAATGTGTTGGATACTTGGAATTTTGTCTTGGTCACGTAAGTGGTTGCTGAAGATCAGGTTTTCCCATGGATATATTGAGATATTTTGGTCTTTCATTACAGATACTGGAACTGGTAAATTGCAGGAATAATTTCTCTGGACTTTGGTAGGATGAGTGTCACCAGAAGTGTTGTGTGACAAAGATCCTGGTTGAACTCTGTGGTGGCTGAAGGTGAACTATAAAATACAAAACCTAACACCAAATTACTTTCCAGAGTTAGAAACTTGAATGCTTATAAGTAGATGCTAGAACACACCTGAGCTGTTGAAAGTAAATTCAGAGAAATTACTGAGAACAAATAAATTACTGCATATACAGGGCAATTAAGAGGAAGTTTATTTTTTTAAATATAAATTTCACCAGCTAAGCAAAGTACATAATTTCCTGATACATAAAAGCACCAGCTAAAAATAAATGTGTAGAACAAATGGATAAGGAGAAAATGATGTAATGTAAATCTTTGTTTCCATGCTTCATTAAATGATTGTAATTACTATTTGTGTGCTATGTACTGAATGCAATACAGAAGACATTTTCGTTGTTTGATTGCTTATCTAAAAATCTCATATGTTGTGATGATTCATTTTGGGTATGGGCTTAACTCTTCAGTGGGAACTTAGTCACTGAAGGGTCGTTTAAATGCAATGTTCAAAGCAGTGCAAATTTGGGAAAAAAAAAGAAATGAAAAAGGACTAAGTTGTGTAAGTAGGTCATAGACATTGAAAGAAAAGCAAGAGAAATAGATTGCTTATTTTTAAACTGTCCTCCTGAAAAATTGGAGTTTATCCTGTGGGAAATTTCTTGGTAACATTAAGCTGGGAGAAAGCCAGTAGTGGCTAATTATTGGTGTTTGCCCTTTTTGAGACACCATTTGATAGTGCTGTAGCTAAAGAATTTCCACAGTATGTATGCTTGAAAACTCAGTGTCAAGTTTGATAATTTTATTTCATAATTTATAAGGCTATAAACAAATTTAAACCTAAAATATCTTTTTAAGACACAGTACTTAATGGCTTTTTTAAAAAAATCGCTTAACTGGAAAGCATTTGCCAAGTTCAGAATTATTTTACTGTTGTTCTTAATAAAGAAATCTAAATCCAGCATGGTGTTTTTATGAACTGCTTGTCAGCCTGGGTGAACCTTCTTCTGAAATACTGCAGCTGCATAAAAAACTCGTGTGCAGGAAAATGAAGCAGATGGCTTTTGAAAGTAGCAGCTGGTATATAAAATACGAGGCCAGTGATAGATTTCTTCTTAAATCATAGCACAGGGCTGTTCTCTAATTTCTCCATCTTCACAAACATGGGCTTTCCTCTGTTTCCAATTTTTATTTTAAATTGTTCCATCTGGAATTTGCTACCCATTTCTGTAGCTGGGAATCTGCCCATTATTTCCTAGTACACTTGGAGAAGTAAGAAGTGACACCGTCAGTAATTTCTCCATTCAAGTATAAGAACAAATATTTTATAAGTCTTGACATCAGAAATTAAACTTGGCTTGTGTTTATGTGCCCATCTTCCATGTGGGCAAAGCATTTTAGTTCATGTTGTGTTCACCTCCTTTCTTTTGTTGTGGTTTAGGAGTATCTTTGAACTTCTAATGCCCAAAATACTGGAGACAGAAGAGACATTTCTGTCCTGGCTAAAAGATGAATAAGAGTGATAAAAATATATATTTAAAATATTGTTAAAAATAAAAAGTATTTTAAATAAAGTGAATTGTTGCTGAATATCAGGACAGTAATAAATCTGGAAATATAGTGTAGGATTGTGTTGGATTTCAAAATCCTTTTTTGCTTTGGATATTACTGCCCTTTCTAAGCATTTATTCACTGATGGTGATACCTATTGGGGGGAGGGGGGGCCTATACCAATTTTGTTTCATTTTTTACTTTATCAGAACACATGAAAGATTTCTTTTTCCTACCTCTGAGAGGTGCCTTTATGCTTGGCATTCCTGTTTTCCCCACACATGGAGCCCTTTTTTGGATCTGACTGTTGGTAGCTGTTGTGGCCAAGAAGTCAACTCCAAATGTGAAGTGTAGGTCACACTTTAGTTCTTATTTACCACCCTGGGAATGAGCAAATTCAGGCAGAGTTGATTCCTCTGACACTTGCACTTCAGTAGTACTCGCCTTGAAGCCTGAAGCAGTTTTATTTCCATTATTCCACATTTAATGGAACTTAAGCAGACTAATCCTTTCCCCCAAAGCATGCACCTGCTTGACTGTAAATCTGATTTAAACTTGTTAGAACATACTAAAAAAAATCCGAGGGAAAAGGTTCTTGAAAACAGTTTGTAGCAATAAATTATTTTTGTCTTATCCTCCTTTAAACTGTTTTCCAATATATTTTTCTCAGGGAGTTGAGATAAGCACATTATGTGGGAATACAAAATGAGTAAGTCAGTGGAAGCAAATGTTTTACAAGCAACATTCACCCAAGTGACTCACTTCAGACATCATGTTTTGGGTTTTGATTGTTACCAAATAAAAAGAATATAGGATTTTAGCAGTGCTGACACTTGAATTCTTAATTCTGGAGTCAGTCCAAGTGTTTGCCTTGTTGACCTTTGCACATTTTTATTGCTGTAACATTGTGACCATAAAGTATTGGAGATAAATACAGAGTTCTTGTAGTTTTATCATTGCCAGAGCCCCTTGTCTCTAGTATGGGGTATAAATGAGGTAATGGCACACAGGTTTAACAGGAGAACCTTAAAGGCTTTGCTGGGCTCCTGAAAGTGATCAAGGGTTGCTGTTTTGGTTTCTTGTTTGGCCACTTGGCTTTTTGGGGTGGCTTTTTCAAAACCAGATTTGTGTGACAAGTTTATACAAACCAGTTTTATCTTACAAACTAGGTAAAATTAGGTTGTATTAAATAACATCCTACATTTTTTTCTGGTTTAGCCTTTGGAAAGATCCCATTCTGAACTATTAAAGTGGGGAGGATAATTGTAGCANATTATATTAACAATAATAATAATAATAATAATAATAAAAGTTATAATTGAGCAAACACAAAAGACTTCTTGGAAAACTGTTCAATTGCCTTGTGACAGTGCATTTAATTACCATTAAATTATCTCTTATGTCTCTTCCACTTAATATTTGCTCAGGCTTTTTCCTTAGGAGGTTGTGCTGAACCTCCTGTGAAATTCTTATCTAATCTCTGCACAGGCATTAGTTCATGCATTGATCTGATGCCATCTCAAAGAGAATAGTCAAGCAAAATTAAAGGTGATAAGAGAAATTCTCATTGGTATTCTGGGAGTAGAAATTGAATCTGCTTTTCTTTTTTTCTTTCTGAAATTGAAAGAAGAATGTATGCAGGCAGGTTTATGAAAAAAAGAGAAAAACCAAGCACCTTTGGCTATCCGTGGTAGGACACTGTTAAATCCAGACCACTAGATTCTGGCCACAGGGTTCCTGAAGCTTATAATCCCTTTTTATAACTCACAAAATTTAAACGCTAAAATAAGTAGATATATATAATGTAAAATACTTTTTCTTCCCCTTCCATTTTGTTGGAATGGGGGATGGTCTTTTACATTTTCTTAGTCAATATCTGATGCCTGTAGTTGCAGAGTCAAACTGGGAACATGACTGGAATTTGTGTAAGCTCACAAGCTGCAGGGCAAGAGGAGATAAACCCCAAACTTTAAATATTTGGGTAATGTTGCTTATTTATTTATGGAACAGGAGGCTAGCAGGGTTTTAAAATCATGTTTGCATGAAACTGGAGATGCTCTTAAGCTGTTTAGTTTAACAAATCGAGCACTGGAGTAGAGGGATCCACGAGGCAATGAGTTGTGAAGATAAATGAATCCACATTTGATCATGATATGCTGGGCCTTAAATGAACATCATTACTGCAAGTGGAAGTTCTGTGTGTCAGGACTGAAAACCTACTTTGCTACAGCCAGTTCTTGGTGTCTGAATACCTCAGGGAGTAGATGGGTGACAGCTCTGAACATTCCTGGTGATGCAGAAGTGTTGAAATGGTTCAAAAAATTGAAGCTGTAATTTAAAAAGAAAAAAAGTACTGAAACACAAGTGATCAGTCAGTGGGTGTTTGATTTGGGTGGTTGTCAGGCACATAAGCCAGGGGGTTTTGTGAACAGATTTACTTGTTAGGTGGAGTAACTTGGGCTGTACACAAAGGTGAATTGTCAGGAAAAGGACGTGAGAATTTCTGCAATTTGGGTATCCATCTACAATCTGAAGTCATGTTCAACACTTCTTTTCCTTCTGAAGTGTCCCCACATGGACCTGAGGATGAGGAGAGCTGTGCTGGTGTTCACCACCCACGTGTGTTTGTGGAGCTCATTGATGGCAGTTTGTGGAGCCTGAAACTCCTTTCCTGCTTTACCTGCCCTGAGCTTCTGTCTGACAGTTTTGATAGCTCAAAGTCCTTTCTCATGAACTGAGGTTCTGGTTTAATTGATTACTTTGTGCTATTTTTAGGATCACAGAATGGTTTAGGTTGGAAAAGAGGTGGAATATCAACCATTAACCCAGCACTGCCNTTTGGGTTTTGATTGTTACCAAGTAAAAAGAATATAGGATTTTAGCAGTGCTGACACTTGAATTCTTAATTCTGGTGTCAATCCAAGTGTTTGCCGTGTTGACCTTTGCACATTTTTATTGCTGTAACATTGTGACCATAAAGTATTGGAGATAAACACAGAGTTCTTGTAGTTTTATCATTGCCAGAGCCCCTTGTCTCTAGTATGGGGTATAAATGAGGTAATGGCACACAGGTTTAACAGGAGAACCTTAAAGGCTTTGCTGGGCTCCTGAAAGTGATCAAGGGTTGCTGTTTTGGTTTCTTGTTTGGCCACTTGGCTTTTTGGGGTGGCTTTTTCAAAACCAGATTTGTGTGACAAGTTTATACAAACCAGTTTTATCTTACAAACTAGGTTAAATTAGGTTGTATTAAATAACATCCTACATTTTTTTCTGGTTTAGCCTTTGGAAAGATCCCATTCTGAACTATTAAAGTGGGGAGGACAATTGTAGCAGTGGTGCTTGATGTGTTTGAAAAGGATGTGTGTGTGTGTATATATAATCTATATCTATATAAATAGATGTGTTCTCCAGCTATTGCACACTGTTACCTGGATTTCCAAGCTGTAGGTAAAGGTCTGCACACACTGCAAGGAGTATGACAAGCTCACAGATAATGGGATCTTCCAACCCCACAGACAAGGATTTATCCTCCCTCCTAACATACTTCTGAATTTGTAGTCAGCAGAAAAAAACCTGATAGGTTTTGTTAGATTTCTAAGAGTTCAGGTTTTGTGCCTTTGTATGTATATGGGCTTTGTGCTCTTGAAGATGGGGGCTTTGTTTGTCTAACCCAGAAAATATTCTCATTTCTCTCATTTCATTA
>VZRX01012904.1:178684-266868 GCA_013398075.1 Notiomystis cincta | reverse complement strand
GTTTTAAAATCATGTTTGCATGAAACTGGAGATGCTCTTAAGCTGTTTAGTTTAACAAATCGAGCACTGGAGTAGAGGGATCCACGAGGCAATGAGCTGTGAAGATAAATGAATCCACATTTGATCATGATATGCTGGGCCTTAAATGAACATCATTACTGCAAGTGGAAGTTCTGTGTGTCAGGACTGAAAACCTACTTTGCTACAGCCAGTTCTTGGTGTCTGAATACCTCAGGGAGTAGATGGGTGACAGCTCTGAACATTCCTGGTGATGCAGAAGTGTTGAAATGGTTCAAAAAATTGAAGCTGTAATTTAAAAAGAAAAAAAGTACTGAAACACAAGTGATCAGTCAGTGGGTGTTTGATTTGGGTGGTTGTCAGGCACATAAGCCAGGGGGTTTTGTGAACAGATTTACTTGTTAGGTGGAGTAACTTGGGCTGTACACAAAGGTGAATTGTCAGGAAAAGGACGTGAGAATTTCTGCAATTTGGGTATCCATCTACAATCTGAAGTCATGTTCAACACTTCTTTTCCTTCTGAAGTGTCCCCACATGGACCTGAGGATGAGGAGAGCTGTGCTGGTGTTCACCACCCACGTGTGTTTGTGGAGCTCATTGATGGCAGTTTGTGGAGCCTGAAACTCCTTTCCTGCTTTACCTGCCCTGAGCTTCTGTCTGACAGTTTTGATAGCTCAAAGTCCTTTCTCATGAACTGAGGTTCTGGTTTAATTGATTACATTTTGCTATTTTTAGGATCACAGAATGGTTTAGGTTGGAAAAGAGGTGGAATATCAACCATTAACCCAGCACTGCCACATCCACAGCTGAACCATGTCCCCAAGGGCTCCATCCATACTTTGAATGGTTCCAGGGATGGTGATTTCACCTCTTCCCTGGACAGTGTTGGCAATCCCTAACCACCCTTTCAGTGGAGAAATCATCCTAATATCCAATCTAAATCCAATTATTTAAAATTGTGAGCATAATGAAGAAGAGAACTATTAATTCATATTGTGTATATTATTACTATGGGAATACAGAATTATTATTTCCATATGTGTGTACAAATAGCACACTACATGATGCTGAAGGGCAATTATTCTCCTGTCTCATTAGTATT
Source organism: Notiomystis cincta (assembly GCA_013398075.1). NCBI lineage: Eukaryota > Metazoa > Chordata > Aves > Passeriformes > Notiomystidae > Notiomystis > Notiomystis cincta. The sequence continues at coordinate 265,748 of VZRX01012904.1, read as the reverse complement.
TGTAAGAATTGAATTGAGAAGAGTTAAAAGCTCATTATTTTGTCATGTTGAGTGCCTGTATGAATTCAAATGCAAGAGGCTTTTTTTTTCATGTTTCAGCTATTGTAATAATTCATTTTCTCAGTCCTGCACAGTTTATCATATTTCTTCTCTCATGTCTTTCACTAATAAATAAAACTTTTCATGCAATTCAGATTCAGGAAGTTTTTAGGGATTTGCTGCTTTGTAGTTTGGAGCAGGACCCAGCTGCCACACTGGTGCTGAGGGAGTGCTCTTGTTCAAGGAGAATGCTGAGTGGAGAACAGCTCCAGCTGTTGGATCCATTGCTGTACTTCCTTAGCTCCTAAATTATGTATTTCATGGCAGTAGTAGTTTGAAATAGTTGTTCTTACAACTTGTCATCACTCAACAAACCCACTTGCTGAAGTGTGTTGCTTTCATAGTGCATCATCTCCTCTTTGATCTGCAAGTCAGTCACGTGAAGTTTTGTGGTATTTTGGGATTTGCTGCAACTTTAGGATCTCAGCAGCAACTTCATGTTTTCCTAAGAGGGTAACAGGAGCTGTTAAGGAAAAGCTGTTGAGATTTATTATTGGTGCAAAATCTGCAGAGTGAAGTTCTTGGGCACTGGTTCTGCTCTCTCCTGCTGACAGGGTTTTGTAGGTGTTTGTTTCTGTATGAATTGCTTACTCCTGTGTGGTGAAAGCATTACCTAAAAAACAGGATTCTGCCCACATCCATGTTGGTAAATAAAACAAGCCCACGACATGTGGTGAGGATTTGAAGATTTCCTGCTGTAGATGGTCCCCCCCCAGTTTCACTCTTGGTTCTTCTTGCTAGTTCAAGCCTTCTTTAATGCCAGTGTGCAGTACAGTTTGCACATAGTACTCTATTTACTTCTGTTTTTATTTTCACTGTAATCCCCAGGCATTGATCAGTTCTATTTGCATGATTAGATCCACCTACACAATTAAGTCCTGTTGACCAGGATGGTTCAAGAACACAGCCTGCTTTCTCCTAGCTGGAGTGCAGGTGAAACCATCTGCTCAGTCTTCTGTGAATTTTGATCATATTTAATAAAATGTAGCCAATATTGACATAGATAAGGAATTTTTCAATTAAGTTCCCTGTGGTCAAAATGTGTTTCTTACCAAAGTGCAGCTCATTTGTGGAGAATATGAACACAAATTCTTTTTTCTGTTCCTGGACTGTGAATTGTCATTCCAGAAAATTAAGATGTATTCATTTGAAAGTTGTTTGGGGAGTATTTTAGCCTGTGTTGGCACTGAACTGATCTTTCTGTGATGCCTACCTGCTTCTTTTGCTGTAGGTGAAAAATGACTATATGTTAGAAATAGCAGATCAAGTGGACCAGGAAATTGCTTTGAAACTAGGTTGCCTTGAAATCCGGTAAGCTGATAATTTAATTTATTATTCAACATCTTTCTGACAGAATAGATACATTAATTTTGAAACTGCCTAAAGTTCATCAATTTCTGACCAGTAGAGTTGAATAAAACATCGTAAGACTTCTTTTTGCTACAAAGCAGTTTGAAGAAAAACTGAATAGACTGTATTGTGGTATTGTAACTCATTTCTAGTGATTTTTAAATTAACATTATTTTAAAATTTTAATTAATTACATCTTGATACTGCCTTTTGGGTGAATTCTTCATCTGAATAATTCAAAGGCCTGTAGAGTACATTGAAGTATGCTTAAAAAAATGCATCTGTGGTGTTATTTAGCAAATAGTCTTGTGATTCTGCATATATAAATCCTACAGCTAAAGAATGTAATTATAGATAAATGCTGCTACCTTTCCTCTCTGTATTTACTCAATTTTTAATGTGCTGTTTTGAAATGATTAAATCTTAAGGATCCTTTTGGGTGTTTTTGGTGTTCTTGTCAACTGTACAGACAGCTGGAAAATAAAGATAAATATATCAGATTAAGAGATCCTTGAGAGAGTTCCCAGCTTTGAAATGCATGTGTTGGGTTTTGCTAATTTATGGAGAATTTCCAGCCTGAAACATTTGCTTTAGTTATGCTGATGTCTCGCACAGGGAGATTAGGAAAGAAATAAAATTGATAAGAAATGAATGACAAATGTAAACTTGTTAGGAGAGAATAAAAGTGTGCTTTGAACAGTACTTTCCAAATTAAAACAAAATTTAGGCTTATGAAATTTCCCAGGTATGACAGGAGAACCTGATGCCTTTGTTCTAAGTTTTGCTGGTAGCCCCAGAGAAAACAAAAATTCTTTGTGTAGCTGCAAACTCCTTATGCACTTACAGAATCATTGTGCCTTATTCCAAAACATGTAATGAATATAATAATCCGTGATTATGTTGTCAGCCAAGTCCTGCCTTGCCTGGTTCTCAAGCTGTGGCTCTTCAGAGCATTTTGGGGAGATGTTTCTCATAGATGAACTACTGAGACTCTTAGAATGAGCATTACTGGTCCATTTGCTCCATGAAAAAACGATCTCAGCCCTCTCCCAGCAAAGCTTTCCTGTTTATTCATTGATTTCTTAATGTGAACATGCCTGGATTGAAGCAGTTTTACCATGCCTTGCTTCTCCTGGTTCTCCCTGTTCCAGGCACAGAGGGCTCTCCCAAAGAAGTCCAGTGTGAGGGAGAAAGAAGCTGCTGAAGGGCAGGTTAGGTCACTTCTCTTGGTAGCAGCAATGCTTTAAAGTGGTTCTGAAAATGCAGTTAATTTGTAAAATAAAAATCTGATCTGTTGAGGTAGAATAACAATGTACTTAATATTTACCTTTGAATTCATTCTGCCAATGTTTTCTGATGCTGAGTGGAAGTTTTGATTATGTTGGTGTTGTAGTTCTAGGCTGAATTATCCAATAATTATTGCTTTCACATATTTTTCCTGACTTTAGGAGATCCTACGGAGAGATGAGAGGCAATGCATTAGAAAAGAAGTCCAACTATGAAGTGTTAGAGTAAGTATTGTGTTCTAGCTTGAGGTTTGAACTGTCCCTGCTCTGCATCTGGAACAATAAATTCACTTCAATGACTTCAATGACAGAATGCTTCTGTTGTAGTTTTTCTATTCCATCAAGGCTTTTAAGATGCTTTAATATAAGAAAAGGATGATGAAACTCATTGAGGTGTAGAAGTGGGAAAAATGGCTTTAATTCTGGTCCAGTGAAACAGGTTTGGAGTTGTTTAAACTTGATCAGGAGGCTTATTATGATTTTTAGCAATTTACTAATATTTATAGGGTTTGCCAACTCTGGTTGTGAGGTGATTTTGTTCCTCAGTGTTTTTCTGTATCCAGCTGCATTCCTCAGTTGTGACTCATCTGTGGTAAAGTTTGAGTTACTTGAAAATGTGTTTTTTTTTGTTTCTGTTTGCTCTGTGTGGGCATTTTCTGGGTTGTGACCTTGCAAGTAACAAGGTTATTGTTTATCTGTGTATCACAAATTTTAAAGAGACCAAGGAGCATCCTTGTGCTGAAATGTTCTGTTCACTTACTCATGTTGGACATGATGGCTTCAGTTCAAACAAGCCAAAGTCCTTCAGCTTTTTAGCAAAAACCTGAAAGCTGGTTTTATTTGTATTTATATAGTGGATAAAGTTTCAGGCATACATGCACCAATGATATGCTCATCACTTCTAATTACCCCTGTGAAAAGATGCTGTGCAGGTTAACACAAAATTGGGATAAAAGGTTGGTGCAGCAGTGAAGTCTCGATTTTTAAATCTTATTTTTAATTACAAATGTGTGCTAACTTTTAGATATGTGAAATTAGAGCCTTTGGAGGAGGAAGTTAAGATTTAATACCACAATAAATAAGTTTACAAGGATTTTCAAGGGATCTGTGATTTTAATAGGTCAAGATAACTTTGATAGCCTGTTTATTTGGTATTTCTGTAGTATTCCTATATTTAGGCAGATTTTTAAAGCTTTAGTTTTGTTTGAATTAGGGATTTTTTTTAAACGTATTTTTTTAAAGACTTCAGGTTTTTGTCTGTAGCCATTAGTAGAAGTATCCTGGTTGAGGAAACATATCACAAAATGAGAAAGGACTAATAAAGATAAAAGGGATGAGCAGATAGATAAGATTAAAAATGGATATAAAAAAGATTTCAAATTATGTGAGTTAGTGTTGTTTACGTGTATATGTTCCAGTAAGAACTTGAGTAAAGTATTTTTAAGTCAGTTTTTTTGGCAAGTCAGAAGTTAAAAGCATTAGTAATTAGGTTAATGACTTTGGAAACAGTGAGACAAAGAAAAGCAGGGTCATAACATGTCACAAAAAGTATAAATTAATAATTGTAACAGGTGAGAGTTCCAGGAGGACTCAGTGTGGTGCTGCTTCCATTTTAACAGTGATTTCTTTCCTTCTGTCTGTTTGTTTTCCAAACAGTGACTGCTTTGGTAGGAAATAATAAATTGCTGCTGTGAAAGACAAAGTGAAGCAAAATCCTGATATGCAGAATGTGACACCTTTATGCCATGTAGAATTGGACGTGGAGAATTGTGCATTTCAAAAGTGTTTTTCTTTTTTGAGAACCAAGATGTGATTTGTATGGGATTTAGCTGAGAGAGATAAAGGATGGAACTGCCTTAAAGTGACTATACTATAGATAACTACAAGCTGAAAAGGGTCTGCAAAAAGTGCCAGTGATCCCCAAAATGCATTAATTTGATCTTACCACCTTAATAACCCATAAATGTTTAACTGCACAAGTGATATTTATTGCTCAAGTGAGGCTCTTTGGTTTCCTGGTGGGGAGGGGGAGGGAAGGTTTGCTGGTTTTAGTACATCATGAGGCACTTAACCAGCTGAGAGCAATTTTTAAATGGCCCTTTTTTGCATTGGGTGTGATTGCTCCTTGCCTGCCTTTGTCAGATGTCTATTTGATGTATATTTGTCTTTGATCAGATTGTTATACAAGAACTCTGGATGGGAAATGGTGGATAGGATCAAACTGTTAAGTAGCCTTTAATAGTTGGGCCTTCATGGAGTGAAAGAAGAATTTTTTCATAATATATGTGAAGCTTGTTAGCAGAAAACAGGGATAATTACAAGTGCAGAAGTGGGAGCTATAGGAAGGAACAGGTGCAGCCACAATTTGGTAAAAAGCATGTTAAAGTCTATTATGTTAATCTAATGTTACTTTTTTTGTTGTAACTTGAATTGAGGTGAAAAATACATGATATATGCTGCCTAAAGCTGCTTATCATTGTAAGACAAGCAGTATCACCTATCTGTGGTTGATGTTTCATTAATCCTATTGAAGCCTGTACATTAAAAGAATTGAGTTTAGATTAAAGCCCACAAGTAGGCTGCAGTAGATGAAGTTAAATACAAAGCTGTAGTAGAAGTGTAGGAAGCAGGTTCTCAGTGCTGGTTATCTCTTGTTGGCAAAAAGAAACCAGATGTCTGAGTCCTTCACCCAGAGCCCTGAGCTGGTGTCTCCCTTGCTGGCCATTCCACCCCCACACAGCACAGCTGGGAAGAGTTTGTAGGCTCGTGTAAAATTGTTTGTATGTTCCAATTTCCAGTGCTTATTCTCTTATTTATAGGCATCCATAAGTTATTGTTGGTCAGGGCATTAAATCTGTGTGGTTTTGTTAATTTCTCCTCGAGTAAATAAATTTGCCACCTCAGCTGAACACAAGAAGTGCTTTATTAACAAGTTTTATTCAGAGTTGTGATCTCTTGTACTCTGCATAAGAATTTCTTCTCAGTTTGTTGCACCCAGATCTGTACAAAAGGCTGCTCTTCAGCTTGTCCTAGTGGTGAATCAGATGAGGTTGTGGCAGCCGTGTGCTGCAGGACTGTTAAGATGAGGGATACCAGGGTGATGAAGGTGCTACATTTCAGAAGCACCATCTCTCTCTCAAATGCTTAATGTTAAACTAATATATCCCTGTCAGAATGTCTTTGCATATTATTTAGATGGTAATAGTGTGTTAGATTCATTTAACTGTGTGGGATGATAAACCGAGTATCATTTGCATTTGAGAAGAAATGCATGGAAGGAATTAACATTTATGAAAGTTTTATAATCCTGCAGCTTACTGTCACTGCACAGATGCCAGTGCTGCACATGAACATTCTGCTCCTCCTGGTTGAGGATGTTTTCAGTATGAAATTGTGTACTACTCATCTTCAGAGAGCTTTAAAAATACCCTGGTTTATTCTTCTGAGGGAGCTTTTTATATTGACTTTACTGTTGGCTTTGTTCTTGTGCCGTTAGGTAGCAGTAAATAAATCCTGAATATCTCTGCCTGCTAATGGCTTTTCCCTGCTTTGCCAAATGTAAGAATTCCAGATGTATTTCTGTGTAGGTTCAAAGCATGCAGTCATGGAAAGCTTGCTTTCATGCTTGTTCCAGAAGCAGATAAGAACATTTGAAAGAGATGGTAATGTCCTAAATTTAAAGGAAAAAAGTCAGTAACACCTTTGAGCTGTAAATCTTCTTCCTATTTATACTTTTCTCTTAGTTTTTCCTTTTTTACATGCAGGTTTTTTGCACTTGGTTGTACAGTGGTGTCTTCTGCACTAACATATCACTGGCAACTTGTCAAGCACCTTTTTTTGAAGCTGATGTTCAGTTGAAGTGACACAAACACATGTCAGATAAACCTACATGCAGCACATCAGAGCCATAGAAATATTTAATGGCTCTGGTTTTCAAACCAGGGCTACAACTCAATTTATCAGTCAACTGATTTATAGTTGCAAAAAGAGAGATTGCTTGCAAGAAAAAGCTGATAATTTTAATTTTCTTGGTATGAGGAAAAAATAATGGTAGATATTTAAACAACCCCTTAATTATAATGCTTGAAAGGGTAAAACAGTGGTGGAATTGCACTCAGCATGCTTAGTGAGGTAGTGTCATGAGTATTCCTTCATGGATTCCTGGATTCCTTAGGCCAAGCTGGGACTCTGAGCAGCCTGGTCTAGTGGAAGGTGTCCCTGCCCATGGCAAATAGATTTTCATTATGGTTCCTTCCAACCCAAACTATTCTGTAACTCTCTGTTTTATCTCCTTCTCATTCTAACAGAGGTTTATCAGGCCTTTTCACTTTCATGTTGTTCCCTTCTCACCTGACTACATGCTTTAAGAATATTATTTCTGTATTCTCGAAATTATTAAAACATGTACAAGGAAGAATTTTTATTCTCAAAACTCCTCTGTGCCCAAGCCAACATTTCAAATACCAGACTTTCCACTCACATACCTGCTTAAATACAATATCCTTTGGGGTTAAACTGGAAGATGCTGCTGTCCCACATTAGCTGTGGAGTGGCTCTAGTTAGAATTTTAATGGTACTGTGTTGGTTACGCTGAGATTTTCAAGGACCTTGTTAGGAAAATGGTTTAGTAATTGTATATGCTAGTTAAAAAACAAAACAAAAAGCAGACCCAAAACACCCCCCTGAAAAGAGAAATATGATCCTGCACAATGTTTTTGATACTAATGCTGTGTGTATTTTTCCTTTCAGGAAAGATGTTGGTTTGAGACGTTTTTTTCCGAAGAGTTTGCTGGATTCAGTGAAGGTAATTACAGTCCCAGTCAGCCCTGTACTGCTGTAAAGAAAAAGGTGTCAGAAATCTGAAAATTGCATTAGAGTTTTCACTGTACAGTCCTGAGGGAATTGCTGTGCAGTTTTGCATTGTGAAAAAACATCCAAGCTGTCTCTGGGATTGGTGGGGTCTAAATCCCAGAAATGCAGCTGGCAGGACAAGGACAAAGTGATTCCCATGGCCTTGCTGAGCTGCTGTGAGAGAGGCACAGCTCTGCCTCTCAAACCTTGGGGGTAAAAGTGCAAAACAAGTCCTTGGAGCCTCTTGTATCAAATAACTTCTTTTTGGTTTTTTTCCTTCCCTAAAAGAAAAATGAGACTTTGGGAGAAAGAGGAAGGGGACGTATAAGAAAAAAGAATATTTTACTGTGAACTTGATAAACTCGATGCCTTCCTTGCTCAGACTGTATCCAACTTATTCAAGGAAGATTTCCAGTAATTTCTGCTTATGTTAATCCTGGCTAAGACTATAAACGTTACTTGAATCTCACTCTCATTGAAGTCCATATGTTCTCAGAGTAAAAAATGCAAATTTTTCTCAACATGTGTTGAAAAGGGGGATTAAGAATGGTCACCAAGTATTTTACATTTATAGCAGCCTCGATATGAATGTCCTGGTAAAATATCTCTTACAATTCATACATGAAAGTATAAATCACAAATTGCTATTTTGGAGCTGGGTTTGGTAAGCAGTGGAGCTTTATAGAAAGAATAGAATTCAACTTGAGATTTGGAAAGAATCTGCATTGTGATTTAAATGTGTAAACACAAAAGGTCTGTCTTGACAGGGTTTTGTTTCAAAAGACTTTTGAAAATCAGAAGCTAATGAAGTCAAGTGGATTTAAGTAATCCCCTCTGCATTTTAATTTAAGCAATTATCTGTAACTGTATTTTCTGCTAATGGGAAAAATTGCAGTAAAAGGCTCCAGATGTAAAAGTATGAATAACTGTCTCAAAAATAATATTATGGAGCCAGAAATCTGACTGACCAAGAAAACTGCACTTTGGAAATCCTGAAGTGGGGAGAATAGCAGAAAGAAGTAGCAAGAGTTGCCAGAAGGTGAAGCTGAGCAGAACCTTATAAAGACGGGAGAATAATTGTTGGACATAGGAAGAAGAAAAACAAGGGAAGGAGAAGTGTGTCTGCTTTTTCATGAAAATTAAATCCCTGTTCAGAATAATACAGGATTGGTCCAAATTCTTAAATTGCTCTTCCACTTTGTGAAGACCAGGGAATTTGAACTGACAGGCAAAGGAGGGTTCTTGATAGCCATGAAATATAAAATTAATCCTTTCTCTCAATTCTCTCTGCCTTGAACAAACACAGAGGGGGAACAGTGGTTCTTAGCCATGCTTTTAAGAGCAAGTTTTCAGTGCATTTCACTTGAAGTTGTCATTTGCAGATACCTCTGACAGATGCTTCTGTTACAGGAGAGATGTGTTTTGGGGGCCATTCAGCTGGAGAAGAGAAGGCTCTGGGGAGACCTGAGAGCTCTTTCCAGTGCCTCAAGGAGATGAAAGAGATCTGGGGAGGGACTTTGGACAAGGGAGGGAGTGACAGGACACAGGGAATGGCTTCACACTAACAGAGAGCAGGGTTAGATGGGATATGAGGAAGAAATTCTTCCCGGTGAGGCCCTGGCATAGGTTGCCCAGAGAAGCTGTGGATGCCTCATCCCTGGAAGAGTTCAAGTTGGATGGGATTTGGAGCAACCTGGGATAGTGGGAGATGTCTCTGCCCATGGCAGGGGGTGGAATAAGATGGTCTTTAAGGTCTCTTCCAACCCAGACCAGCCTATGACTCTAAAGGACTTTCTATCTTTACACCTTGCTCATGATCTTTAAATTTAAAGTGACCAGTTCTTCCTGGTGGATTGAAAAGAGGCAATGTTCCTGGCAGAAAAAGTGATACTGGAATTGGTCAGGAAAACAAACCATGGGCAGAATAAAGTATCTTTCATCAACTGAGTGTCTGAAATACTTAGGACACCTTGAGATGGCCAAATTCTCTTTTATTTTGTTGTGTCTTGCTCCTGGTATTTGCCAGTTATAAGCTAAGGCTGAGGTTTGCAGTTGCCTTGAAGTTGGTTTTCTCTGTAAAAATAAAGATTACAGGGAGGTCCAGTGGGGGTGTCTGAGTCCTAACAAAGTCTGAGGCAGCTCTGGGTGCATGAGGGAGGTTTCCTGACTGCCAGAGTCTTTCTTACCCTGTCCAGCTCTGCAGCCTCCTTAATGATCTACCTGATAATTGGTTCTGCTAAATTGACACAATCATTTGAAATTACACCAAAGTCACAGATTTCTTTGTTAATTTGACAATATAGTGTGTGCTGAGAGGTTTCTTTCAACCTGTGTATTCAGCATTGCAAAACAGATAATTTTGTGAACATGCAGCACCCTTGGATCTCTGCTACTGGAGTAACTCCTCCTGGACACTCCACATAAACATTTCTGCCTGTTTTGACTTCTGAATGTTCTGTAAGGCTTTCTAAAAATGAGTGTCTAATCTGGCTGGAAGTGCTAACGACAAAAGGAAGTTGGTATTTGTGCAGTGCCTGGAGCTGTTAACAGGCAGTGTGGGGGAATGAAGTCTGACTGCTGTTAAAATGGGACATTCAGATGTGTTTGGATGGAGGAACAGTGGCAATTCCTGTCTTAACATTGACATATTGCAAAGATAAGCATGGTTGTGCTTTCTGTCATTATTGTTAGTTGGAAGATGCATTAGAAATAGTTTCTTTTAAGCTCATTCAGTCACTTTAGACAGATGTTTTTATTCACAATTCTTGGTGGCTTGTTCACTTTGAGGGCATCTTAGAGATACTGCTTCTGAGATCCTGTTTTTATTTTCATGTGAGTGACTGCCTTTCCAGGGATTATACGTGATATACAGGCAGATAATTCACTTTTTAAAATATTAGTTTAGCTTAATAATCCTTTGTGCTGCTCTAAGTGGTTATTTCTACCCTGGAAACGGTTAACAAAGTGCTAGACAACATAGTTAATGTAGTTTAATTTAAATGTTTGGTTTACTTCTTACGTTGTCTGCTGTTGAAATTTTATATTTTGATATTGAAGGTTTTTTTGCATATTATCAGTCTGAAAGAATCCACTTTATTATGGATAGTCTGAGTTATTGTGTGCAAAGATTAAGATTCAGCTACAGCTGGCTTGTTATTACCAGGTAAGAGAGAGAATGGTGATTTAGGTTTAAAACCTCATATGAAGGTATCAGTTGCTGTGGTTCAGAAGTTGGGAGAAATGAGGAACCCAGAACAAATATTCCTGGAGGGGTTCACATGTGGTCTTTTATTACAACTTATTCAAAACATTATTAGTTATTAGCTTCTCCATAATAAAGCAGAAATAATTTTGATCCTGAGCAGAAGTTAAAAGGCAGAGCTGCTACTTATATTTTGAAGCTTTCTTTTTTCCTTGAGAATTGTCTGCATTTCATTGATAAAGACACCATTAGTGCTACTAAGTGACCAAAACTCTTAGGCTGTCCCTCAGAGATTAGATTTAAAATAATTGTTCTTGAAATGTTCTCATACACAGGCCAAAACACTACGGAAATTAATCCAACAAACATTTCGACAATTTGCCAACCTCAATAGAGAAGAAAGTATTTTGAAGTTCTTTGAGATCCTCTCTCCAGTGTACAGATTTGACAAGGAATGCTTCAAGTGTGCTCTTGGTGTAAGTAGAGGATTGTGACAGTCACCAAAATACATTCTGGAGTTCTAAGTTCAATTGCTTTTGCTTGATTGTGCAATAATTTTTTGCTTACCTCCTGTTTTCATGTAGAGACAGTTGGATTTCATTAGCAACAAATTGTATTTATTGATTTTATTTAGAGCTTTCTCCACTGACTGTTTAAAAAAACCCATCATTCATTAGTTGGGTAAGAATTGTATGTAAAATGAAATATTTTTATAGGTGCTTTGTTTGTGAAAGTCAGGCACTTTTTCAGCTGTTTCCTTGAGGAAATGACACTTCTCAACTTCTGTTTGTAAATTTTCCTCTAATACTTGTTAATCTCTACCTATTTCAAGCAAATTTTGAGGAAGGGCGCCAAGTATGGAAGGTTTGTGAAAATGGAGACTCCAACAGAAATTAGAACTTGAATATCAGTGTCCATGAGAAGAGGAAATAGAGGAAATCCTTAATTCTCATGTAGACCTAAGATAAAACACATGGAAATGCAGTGTGAGTGGCAGAGATCCCCAGGAAACCAGTCATGAGGCAGTTTGCCACTTACAGAAATACTTGATTTTAATATAATTTTGTTGGATGAGTTGAAAAACTTCAGATATTAATTACTAAACCCTGTAACTGTAATGTTGGATGATAGTGTTCCACAGCAAGGCCTTGTCTGACTACTGAAATCCTGCCCTTTCTCCTCTGACTCCCCAGTCAAGCTGGATTATTTCGGTGGAACTGGCGATTGGCCCAGAAGAAGGAATCAGTTACCTGACAGACAAGGGTGCAAATGTAAGTTTGCTTCTGCTTTGTGAGGCTTTTTCCTCAGTCACTGTGTTAACAGCCAGGACCTGTTGTGAACTGAACATCACAGAGAGGGGAGTGACAAGTCTGATCTCAGGGTTAAACCCAGCTGAGCTGGGAGCTCTTGGCATGCACAGCTCCCAGTCAGATATTAATTTGTGATTTGGGATCAGAGGGAATGCACTGCTCTTGGGTACAGAGGCAGTGTCAGCCTTAGCACTGGGTTTGTTGGCTTTTCTACCCAGTGAAGTTCTCACTTGCAGAATTTGAAGCATTGGTGGGGACTTTACACCAATGAAATGTGAATTATTCTGAGTTGGTGTGAAAGCAGAGCTTGTTTAACCAGTTGGTGTGCACATTTGTGCAGGCACTGCTTATGTACTTTCTTCATACCCTTCACAGCCTTTTCCTTCCTTGAGTCCAACTCCTTTTCAGTATTTCCTGTGCACCCTCATGATGCAAGGGAGCTCTGTCCAGACAGATCCTTCAGCAAAATGTTTGGGAACTTCACAGTCACAACCGAAGCTGAGCCCATGTCCAGCTTCTATTGAAGTGAATTCAAAGCAGTGAAAAGATGGGGAAGTCAGGAATACACAGCTAAGAACATACATTTTCCAGCAGTCTGGAGGGATGTTGGGAATGTGTCAGCATGGGTTCCTTGTGTTTTTTACCTGTTGAGTTTTCTCTGTTGACATCCAAGAGGTTGTTCCCACTCCAGTGTGTGCCTGGCGTTACTCAACAGTGACCTCTGTGGGCACAGTGGAGCTGGATTCCTTTTCCAGACACTGGATATTTGTGTGTGTTGGTAGCCAGTAGTAATGAAAGCTCTAGAAAGAAACAGAAAACAGATTTCTACATGTGTAGTTTGGAGATCAAAGTCTCCCTCGTGCTTTTGCAACACCAGGGATAAAGGCAGGCTATTTTGTTGTAATTTTGATTCTTTTTCCTAATTTTTTGTGTTGTCTTTTTTCAGCCAACCCATCTAGCAGACTTCAATCAAGTGCAAACCATTCAATATTCAAACAGTGAAGACAAAGACAGAAAAGGGATGTTGCAACTCAAGATAGCAGGTGCACCTGAGGTATGTTATTGATATTGTGTGTGGTGATAAACTCGTTAGTTTGTTTTTCCTTGCAAGAAATGGGGTTTAGAATACTCCTAATGTGGATGTTCTCTATATTGGACTTTTGTTTTTGGTTTGGTTTTAAAGTAGATTTAAAGTTCATTACATGTTTTAAGTTTTGCATCTGGTGCTTGTAGACTTTGATATTCCTAGAAGAAGCTTAATATAAAAACAGTAGCTCTTAAATGCAATTTAATAGCAGCCTGTGCATATGTACTGCATCCTAGAGAGGAAACAGAGCAGCAATTCCACTTTTGTGTAAAGGGGAAATGTGAAAGAAGGAAAATTTGTTCCCTCATATTACATGGAGTCTGTGCTGGAAGTGAAATCAAATCTTTTCCTTGGTCCAGTGCACCAGAAAACACTGGTAGAACAGGATTGAGGGAGGGTGGCAGATCTGTGCAGACGGTGATGAATGTTGGTGGCATTAAAATTAATAGCTTGTCTGTATGTTTCTTATCTCTTTTTCCACTGTACATACCTTTTTAAAATCTTTTTTCAAATTGGGAAGGACTGTTTTTAGGCAAAGAATAAATTGCTGCAGAGGGTGGGGAAAAAGTTACAACCTGTAAGGGTTTTAAGGAGAAAACAGCTTCTTCAGAATTATCTTAATTATAACCCTGAAAGTCATAGCAGTTGTATTCAGCAGTGGTTTACACTTCATAAGCCCAAATTAACACTACATTTAGGTGGAGGGTTTTACCAGCTGTGCTTTCTGAACCTCCTGTTTGAAATTTGCTGCACAAAAGGTAAAGCAAGAATCTCTCTGGTGCTTCCCTGCTCACCCACATCCTCCTGTTTACGGTTTGCAGGCGTGTGTAAAGTTCTGATGCAATGACACAGCTGTTCCCCTCAGTGTTTGCAACTACAATAATTCCTCTTTGTTGGTGCCTTGTTTTCTTCCCTTCTGTAGCCTCTGACAGTGACAGCACCATCCTTAACCATTGCAGAGAACATGGCTGACCTGATCGACGGCTACTGCCGGCTGGTGAACGGAGCCACGCAGTCCTTCATCATCAGGCCTCAGAAAGGTAGGCACACCTCCATCCTCACTGCTCTGAGCTCGTTCTGCTTTGGGATACAGGACACCAGGCAGCAGAAAAACCCTCGCTTGGACGCTCTCTTCTTTCAGGGAGGAGCCATGAGATACTGATAGTGAATTGTCACTCCATCAGAAATTGCTTAGTGGCTGATAATTAGGGCTGGTGTCAGTAATCACTGCTCTTCACTGATGCCAAACTTAACTAGCAGAAGTGAATTCTAATTATTAAAGGCACTCCTAACAAGGGTGTGTTGTTCTGTAATGTGATTCCCTAATATACAAGTGGAAATTCAGAGAGGTTGGTTAGGATGCATTTGGATAAGGTTCTGACTGGTGATAATTTTGTAGTTTCTGCCTTTCTTCTAGATACTCAAAACATCTCAATTTAAAAAATAAAAACCTTGAGAGGTCTCATGAGTTCCTCTCATAAAATAGAACTAAAGCAGAGATAGATTTTATAGTGTCTGTCACTTGTTTTTGTAGCATTTCTCAAGCTGGAAGCAGTGAGACGAGGTTGCAGGTACACCTAGTTTTAGAGAAAATTTAATTAGATTTCATTAGACATGTTTCCAGTTTCAGACAGTTTTATTGAAGAGCTTCCAAGCAAAACTGTTGAAGAATGAAATTTTCTTCTTCACTGTTGCTCTCATCTTAACCCACAGAAATCTATCCAACTTTCCTGCTTTCTAAAACAATAAATTATTTTCTTCCTCTGTGTTTGTAATACAAGAAAGTACACAAACTATCCTAGCATCTCTGCAGTGTGAAACTGAGTCTCTTCTAGCCATGTTCTTGCTTTTTTCTGCCACAGGTTTTCCGTGGGGTGATGTTGTTGACATAATTCAGGTCTTTTCCAGATCCATCTATAACATCCTGTGCATGGCTCAGAAAATCCCCCCAAACTTAAACTTGGTCTTTCAGTAATAAAGAAATGTGATCTTACGGTGTTAGATGTCTTGAGAGCACATGGTAATTGTTCAAATTATTCTTAAATTTGCATGGTTTTTGTTGTTTCTGACCCTTAGTATATGTGAGTGACCTTTAGCTCCAACACAAGCAGCTTTGTTAGAACCTGAGTTGTGCAGCCTTATCTCCCCAAAAATGAAAATCTTCCCTCAACACAAACTCAGCTCTTCAAGCCAACCTGGTGCACAGCTCGGTGATGATGAACCACTGGTCCCAAAATCAGGCACTGAAAGGATAAGCTAGCATCAGAGATAATAATAGTTATTGTTTTAAAAATAAAATAGGCATCACAATCCAAGATTTTCATGTCACTAGACTAGTCTGTGCCCGTGAGTGCAGGTCTTTTGTAGCTCTTCTTTTCTGAGAGATTTGGTTTGGGATTTGCTACAATCCTCATTATTCACTCCCACAACTTTCCTTCTAATGCCAGTGAATTGGCTGTTTTCCAGCCTGAGCTGCTGTAGCCACAGTTGATCTTTTAAAACTTTTTCATGTCTTTACACATGAGCTCTTCCTGAATTAATGGATAGCTCTGACTCTGTGCTTTTCCTTTAGGGGCACATGTGGACTTTGTTCAGTTCTTGCCACTTCCACACTGGTGGTGGTGCCCATCAAAATTGACCTGTTCTATTTGCAATTTTTCTTTCTGCTTCCTGTCTTGCTCTGACCTTTCTTATCAGCAGCTGTTACATCTTCTAGGCTGGCTGAGCTCTCTGAGGGGCAATACCTCTGATTTTCCTGTGCCCTGCACTGAGGTTCCTGGTAGGTGTGAATGCAGGATAAATCAATGCATTTAATGCAGTGTTTTTATTTGTGTGCTATTCTTGTAACACGAAATTTTAACATGGAGCAAATGAGCAGTGATTGAACAGGAACATCAGGTACATTTGGGAACATTCCTCTTTATGCATACCTGAAGAGAACCCCTCTAGTTAAAATAAATGATGTGTGTCTTTTGTCTGAGGTTTCTTTTTTTTGAAGTTCATAGCAATGGTCAATATATTCATTAAATAATTCATAGAAGAGCTGTCCCCATCATGATCTGCATTCCCAGATCCCTCCCACAGTGAGTTTTGATGGTGTAAGACACATCAGAAAAAAAATAATGTAGCAACTCTTGATCCCACAGATGTTATCACCTTTTTAAACTTTCCCATCCCATCTTGGTTGTAAATTTACATTTATTGCAAGTCTCTTCATAAATTGTCCTTCCTGATTACTGACAAAGCCTGTTTCTCTGATATCTCTTGTGCTATCTAGTAATGATCCAGTTCCTCTTAATTTGGGGAGAGCACTTGGTAATATTTAAGACCTGGACAGTATTAGGAAGTTTTCCATTCAGTTTATTTTTCATAAATATTTTGATGGACAGGCCTCTTCAGACTAATGTGGAAATGTTACACTTAATATTTGTATTTCCATTACCACACTTAACTCTTACAGGCCAAGAGCACAAATGAAAAACTTCATAAAAAGTTGAACTGATTATCAGCTTTTAGGTTATGGGGTGTTTATCACTCTTACTCCTGTTTGAAAGGAGGCTGTAGCCAGATGAGAGTTGTTCTCTTCTCCCAGGTAACAAGTAACAGGACATGGACAAATAGCCCCAGGTTGCTCCAGGGGAGGTTTAAATTGGATGTTGGGACAAATTTCTTCACCAAAAGAAGGCATTGGAACAACCTGCCCAGGGAAGTGTGCAAAAAATACCAGAAGTAAATAGTTCATGAAGTTCTCCACTGAAGTGCTTTTTGTTTTCACCCAGATTTACCCATGGGCATAGTTTTCATTTAATGGAATGGCAACATGTGCTCTCCTTCTTAGGATACTGTTACCTCTTGGACTAGTTTGACTCCTCACTGATTTTGCTTTCACAATAATTTCAGTCAGGCAAGGACAATTTACATTCCCTCTGGCACCCCCAGCCTGGCTGGGACCACTGAAGCTGCCTGGAACCTTTTGTGTCCAGCATGGAACTCTGCTCAGAGTGGAAACACCTGGACAATCAGTGGAAACTCCACTACAGCCACACATATCCCATTTCTTTAAAGGAATATAGAATTGGGCAAAAATATTGTGGGTTTCAACTTGAGAAAAACAACATATGCCTTAACTGGGGTGCTGTTAGTAAGAAATTTTGACTTCAGACCTGCAGGGGTACTAATGAATATTTGGTATTTTATTTGGGATATAAACTGTAAAAGGGTGAGCACCAACTTGGGCAGCAGTGCCTGAAGTGAGCAGTTTGTATCCAGAGAGCATGTAGGCATCTGCAGGATCAGGAGTTCCATGCAGATTATTTTTTGTTTAATTATATCCAGTGATACAGGAGGCATAGAGGCACAGATGATTCACAGAATAGTTCAGGTTTGCTGATACCTTTAAAAGTCATCTGGTTCCAACTCCCTGGTACCACAACCTCTGTGCACCTCTGGTACCACTTAATAGTGCGTGAGGGTTTTTGGATGCCTGGATTTTGATGCCTTTTTTTTAGTTTTTTTTTTATAAATCTACTTGTTTTTCTGGTTTCCCCTGTCCATCTACAGCCCTGCACTTGACACACATCCCCAGCAGACAAGTGGGGTGTGTTGTCCCTGTAGCCAGTCCCTGCAGGCACCAGGCTGTGGCTTCCAGGCAGTTCTGGCTGCTCCTTCCTTCTTCCCAGGGCTGAGCCTGCCTTGTCCACATCTCCCAGCCCCATCAGCCCAGAGGACAAAGGTCCAGAGCTGTTGCTCTGATGGTAATGAGCACAAAGCCAGCTGTGTCCTGTGGAATTCAGCAAGGGACAGTGAAAAGGGAGATGATCAGATGGAACAGTTTTGGATATGGTGGACCCATGCACACTGCCTGTTTTCCCAGAGGATCCAGAGGCAAATACTCACTTAACTTGGGTCAGTCTCTGCTTTTCTCTGTCTGTATTCATCTTCTCCTCACAGTTTTCCAGATGGCTTCAATTCTTTTCACCTTTCCTTCACTTCCTTCGCTTTTCCCTCAATTCTTTCACCTTTCCTTCAGTTCTTTTCGTCTTCTTCAAACTCTGTTTGTTGACTACATCATACTGCTGCTCAGCTTACTGTCTAAGACCACTTCTATTCACATTCCCCCTATCTCACAAAGTGTCAGGAAAGGATTTGCTATTACAATGGAATCGAGATTTTGTTTTGTTATGATTTATTATGTTTTATTATGATCCTTGCTTTGCATTTTGCACTGATAGGAGGCTGTTCAGAAAGTGGAATGGAGGCTTGTGGGATCAGAATGAGATTCTCTTCGTTAAGGAAATTTAATACCACAGTGGAAAGTCAGATTCTCTCTTTATCTCCTTTAGATCCTCTTTGATAGGTAGAATTTGACTTTAGCACACAGTAGCAGTTGCCACCTGTGGTATTTCTCACTTTCTTAGGAAGGTTGGAGGAGGGAAAAACAGTCAGATCTGATCTGAGCCCAGTACCTTGAACATCTGAAGCATTGTGGCCCTGCAAGTGTTATGAAATAATTCCTATCAAGTCTAATGAAATCATTCACTGATCTTTCTGAAGTCCCCAAATATGATACTCCACCAAAATAAAACCCTAGGGGAAATTAAAATTCCATCTTTAGAATACAGTTTGAATAGTGTGCTGTTAACATGCAGTGGAGCTACATATTAAAGAGCAAGGAGAATTATTTTGAATAGCTGCTTATTAATTGTGCATCCATTACCTTGATTTAAAAATACAGAGTGATAAGGTAACTGCAATTTAATGAAATTCTTTTAACACAGAGGAAGACTGTTTCACTAGTAACAAGTGTGATTAATCAGCACCATCTAAGCCTTAAATCCATTGCCAAGTGCAGGAGCAGCATTGGAACAACCAGCAGTAGCAGCATAAATTAGTGTAAAGCAGAACATGGGATGATTTCACAACTGACAGCTGTAGATGTCATGTAGAATTTAAAGTTCTTTTGAGTGTTCTGTACAGCCCTGGGGAGGCCTGAATAGCAGTGGGCAGGACTCTTGTTCCTTCAAGCTCAGTGTCTTTTGCCCAGTTTAATCCAGTGTAACCTCTCGTGCCCACTGCAGTCTCTCTTTTTTGGGTACCTGCCCTCCAGTTTTACATTGCTCTCATACTTGTCACTCCACACTGCCTCTTAGGATCTCTGCCTTTTGTGTCCTTCCCCAAAAGGGGTCATTTTCCCTAACATATCACAGTACCTTTATCTCCCACCTGCTTATATAATCTGATTGTCCCTGCTGTGCCCCCCAGTTGCAGGTGCTTGCTCTTGTCACTTTGCTAAGCTGCTCCAGGGCTTGGAAATTGCAGCTTCTGGTTTCCCTTCTTTTCTGCAACTTCCTTTTCAACACCCCTCATCAGACAGCTCAAACCAGAATGATGTTGCTGAGCCAAATGGTGCTTTTCTACCTGTAGACAGCAAAAAAAATGAACCAAAATAGTGTATTTTGCCATGCTGAGTTTGGCTTCTGGGTATTGAGTGTTTCTCTCTTCAGTCCTATAACACACAAAGGTGAGACTGTTGTTTACACCTAAAATTCCTGGAAATTTTAACATGGGAGAAAAAGAAATGAGAATTTACATGATTTTGTTAAACCATGTACACCCCCATTTTCTGCCAGTGTGGCTGTTCTCTCAGGTCTCTTTATCAGAGCACATTGACTGAGAGAGTGAAACACATTTTAGTTACCCCTCTTCTCTCCCCTGCATACTCCAATCTACTGAAAAGGTATTTTGCTAAAGGATTAGTAACTTCCCCACAGGAATACCAAAGGTTTCATCAAATCCACTGGAAAAAATAAAAACTCTTAAATATGTACATCCAAGCTTTTATACACATTCCCATTATCAAAGAAAGGCTGGCAAGGATTTGAATATAGTGTACAAAAAGCTGACTTTCTCCCTGGCACAGAACATCATTATTGTATAGTCTCAACCCAGTGTGAAATCAATATGATAATATGTGCTTTAATGATTTATTTCAGTTGTCTTACTTGGAAATCCAAGTTGGATTCAGTTGTTTTATTTATATGTTAGCACTTAGGACATCTTGGAGATAAAAGAAAAGCATTTCTTACTAGAGAGATGAGATAATGTCACACCTTCTGCAAGTGATTTATTGGAGTTATTTGTTAAGAATAAAAAAGAGCTTTTATATTCTGTGTGCGTTGTTTCCTCAGATGAGAGTTTGCCTAAAGGTCTGTATCAGTGGGTAGAAGGAGCTGTTGATATGCTGCTCTTTATAGATGTATAGAACATTCTTTTGAATCACCTCAGTTTCCCTGAGAGATTGTGATGATTATTGTTTCAGGCAGGTACATATTTCACTTTGAGAGAGGTTATTTGAAAACTTGTAAAAGCTTTAATCCTGTTCTTTTCTTGTTTACACAGAAGGTGAAAGAGCTTTACCATCAATACCAAAGTAAGTTTTGTGCTTTCTTTTCTTACATATGAAAAAAAATGTTTTGAAAAACAGTGATGCTTTCAGAACCTTTTGCATGTGCCTAATTTTTATTGTTGCTTTTGGATTCCAGGACAAATAGCAGGTAGGGTATAAAAACCCCACAGCAGTGTTAAACAACAAGGATTCCAGAAAGAAAATCTGAGGAAAAACGTGCATAATGCATTCCTCACATTTGACAATAACAAAAGCAGGATGTTTTGGAAAAGACTTGACTGGGATTCAGGCTATTTGTTTTGAATCCATGAATAAATTTAATTACAGGAGTGATGCTAAACAGTTTGTGAATTGTGGTTTCAATCTGTGAGTCAGTCTGTGGTCTTCTTTTTCCTAATTGTCCCCTTTCTGGCTTATGTGAAATACAGAAAACAATTTTTTTGCTGCTATCATAAATCTGTCATGTCCCCTTTTCTTAATAAAACTTCCATAATGGGGCCAGTTGAAGTTGGGATCTAGGTTCAGTGTAATAATGGATAGCAGTTACTATTTAAATACTAAAATTGCGTGGTAAATACCTCCTTATTGTTTCTCCAGTAATAATTGTGGGTGCCTAGAAAATGCCAATTCTGTGTCAGGCAAACAGAGATGCATTTTTTCTCCTGGTTGGTTTTGTGGTGATTTTTTATTAAAGGTGTCCTGAGACAAGTTATCTGTATCTAATAATTCTTACAAAGTGTGCTAAGATATCTCTCTGCACTTTTCTTCTTCCCAAACTTTTAAGGTAAATAATAAATTTCTGATTTAGCTCTGATTTAGACTATTCCTTATGTTGTTGGAGTCAGTGGTCTCTAACATAGGCAAGCCTTTAATCCTTCCTGATGCTTCTCCACCCCCTGGTGTCAGGGGCTGGGTCTCCATCCTCTCTGGAGGTTGTCATGGCTGTCTCACCTTTCCATGGGCAGTTCCTTGTTGTGGCCTCCCAAACTCCAGTCTTTAAAGCAAGACACTTTTTGGTTGTTTTTTTTTTCCTTTTTTGTAACCTGCTGTTCTCAGTGGCCACATCCAGACCCAGCTCAGAGTCTCACATCAGCAGTGTCCTCCTTGAACTGATCAGGCAGTGCCACCCTGTCCAGTAGCACGAGGTCCCTGCTGAAAGTCCCAGTGACATTTGATGGTGTTTTTCCTCCTCCTTTTTAATTTGGGACACAGGCTGTGCCTGCTTTGACTCAGTCACCTCTTTCTGTTTCTTCTTTATTTCTGGAAGGAGTCCAGAACTATTTTTATTACTTTCTTAACTACTGGATGGAGCATGGAATACAATTTGTTCCTGAATTAGTGATTACACACAGGTTCTGCTGCAGCCCTCAGTACCAGGCAGCTTTCTCGTGCTGTAGAAGGGGAGGAGTTAAAATTCAGAGAAGAAAAGTTGAGGCTGGATGCAGTAAAATCAGTAAATTTAGTGTGCACTCACGAAACAGGAAAATTTTGTTTTACTTAAATAGACACAGGTGAAAAACACAGAATAACATTCTAATTAAGATTAGCCCTTTTTTATTTGTAAGGATTTCTGGGGTAAAATAAGGTTTGAAGGAAAAGCTTCTCATTTTTGGGACAGTTTACCAAAACTAAATTTGTACACTTGAGTCTTTTTAACAAGAACACCACATGTGTTCCAAGTCTGGCAGCAGAACTTTTATTAAATACACAAAAGTACCAACCAACAGCATCTTGCATCTGGGAAGATTTGCCTTTGCCAGATGAAATTCCTGATTTCTGAAGGCATGAAGTGCAGTGCTCTCTTGACTGTTAAAATTGTGGTTATGTATGTAAGGGATGAAAAACTGAGAATTTGTTAGCATTGCTGATCCTTAGGAACATTTATGTGTAGCATAACATATACATTATATATATATATATAAATAAACATTTATACATAATGAACATTTATATATAATGGGTGATACATTTATACATGAAGAATATAGAATATGTACATCACATAGTGAACATTTCTAAATAACTACATTTAAATGTGATTGGTTTTCTACGTCTGACATGTAAATTAATTTAAATAAGTACAGAATAAGTCGTGTTACAGAGAGAAACTCAATTTATACTCAGTTTCCCACAGATCACACAGGCAGACTGCACACATCTTAAAGGTGTGCACAGCTTGGGGTTTGTGTTTTCCTTCAGATTCCCTCTGTGAAACCTGTGACTCCTCGTGCTAATTGAAAGCCACTGTGGCTCCCCCAGAAGGGAAGCAGTGGTAGATTCCTCTGTGACTCTCTCCCTCTCTCCTGTGCCTGGGGGAGGTGGCTCAGCCCTGCTAATTACAGTAGGTGCCTGTTGGGAGGAATTCCCAGTGTTTGTGAAGGATGTACAGCATTCAGCGCTTCCAACCTCTGTTTTCCAGGCTGGCCAACAATGAGAAGCAAGGAGTGAGGTCTCACACAGTGTCTGTGTCAGGTAAGGCTCCTCCAAAGCCAGAGTTTGTTTCTGCAGCTGGCAGATGTGCAGGCAGCTTTTCCTCTCCCTGCTGCTCCAGGGCTGCCCGAGCCAGGGCTGTGCTGCCTTCGGACAGCAGTTCCTCAGGGGAAACTTTCAGGCAACATCTGTGCAGGCACTTCAAAGCCAGGCTGCTTGTCAGAATTTCCACTTAACTTTGGGATGAAGTAGAATGTGGTCGGCTGGAACTGAAATTTACCTGAGTATGTGCTAATTGTGAAGAAGCAGCTTTGAAAAGGGAAAATAGGCAATTAAATATTAATCGTTGCTTTACAGGAAGGAGAAACTTAATAGCTGTTTTTCTGTAGCTGTTTAGATAAAAGCATTTAATTTTTGCTACTGAAAATGACAAGTTAATTGAAGGATGGGTATGTGAGATAATATGTGTTGTTTCTATACCTTTTAGGCTTTAAGAATTCTCTAAGTTAATATGGAGTTTTTAAAGTTTTTATGCTTGAGAGAGAGTATGTTCCTATTACATAATCTTAAATAATTTTGAAGGATTGATTCAGTGTCTGAATAGAAAATGCATTTCTAAATCCATAGACATTTATTAAGGGGATTATAATGCAAAAATGTATTTATATTATGATCTGTTCCAAAAGGTTTCTAGTATTTGGCCACAAACTCAAGGAACCAATACTGTGACTCAGTGGATTTCCCATCCCTAATTTTAAAGAGAGGCTTCAGCCCCACTTTGACATTTATCCTAGCACTTAATGGCAAATGCTCAAACATATTTCATACAATAAGGAGGATAGATATGTAGACATTTGATTGATTTCCTGCTTCTCAGATTCCTTTCCCCACCCTTACTCACTTTTAAAAGATGTTTGAGATTCCCTGCTTGGCACAGGAAGCCCAAGTAAACAGACACTGCAAGAAAATAGGTGAGAGGATGTGGAGTTAAAATGAGGATAAAGCTGTGGTGGGGTAATTGAGCTTCATCAGTTACTGTGGCCTCTCAGTGTCAAATAGCAGCTCCTCTTCCTTCTGTGCCTGGCCAGCAAGCGTGGCAGGTCAGGCAGAGAAGCATGAAGCATGGTCAGCATGTTCTCTTTTGATTCTCACCTCTGGTGGCTCATTTTAGCTGTTAAAAAAGTGGAAATTTATGAAGGGATTAGCACTGTGCTTTTAATTATTCCCTGACCCCCAGAAAGGCTAGTCTTCAGGACAAAAACATCATGCTGTCTGCAGCCTCAGATCTTCCCTCCAGTTTTTCTGAGAATGCTGATACACTTTTACTATTAAAACCAATAATAAATGTTGCTTTGACTTTGCAAATTTTGGTATCTTCTGCTGAAGTTCTCTTGTGTTTCAGAGCACAAAAACTTCTTTTTTAAAGTAGCATTTTGAAATTAGTGTAGGGAAATGAGTTGTAATACCCCCAGCTCTGGCATCACATGAAGGTGGATGAGGGGGAAGTGAGAGCTTTGCTGTAGCTGCACACAAGTAACAGTCCAGGAGGTGAGCTGCTTGCTCAGGTGAATGTCAGGGACACTGAGCTGCAGAGCTGGCTTCTGTAAGCAGTGCAATAAAATTAAACCAGAAAATACAATTCTCATTCTTGCCAATACCAAAATCAAAACCAATTAGGTATTACTCTTGTAGGAATGTTTTATATCTTTACACAATAAAATTATTGTGCTTGATGCTTATTTTTATATCATGTTACAAACCACTGGAAATGCTGACATAATGCTGGAATGGTTCAAGCCAGTGCCTTTAATATTCAGTCTCAAGGGTTTGTTCTTCTTGTAATATAATGACACAGAACACATAAATACTTTTTTTGTTGTTGTCTTTTTTTTCCCCAAAAAGTTATTTGAAATGCACTGAGTGTGTCATCATATTAAATTTAAACCAGAGGCAGATTGCTGAGATGAGCCCACATGACAGGGATTATTCTCAGGAGCTGCTTTCTGTAAGAATCTCTTCAATCCCCAGAGGACTCAGTTTGCTACAAATGAAGTGCTACTCGGTGCAGACGTGGGGAATGTCAGTCCTTGTCAGATGGAACCAGTCCATCAGTGTGGAGCCAGGGAGGCAGCAGCTGCTCAGCTCAGCCCATCCCAGGCCAGCAGAGCCTGACAGCAGCAGGGCAGAGCCAGCTGTGGGGATGCTGCTGTGGGGTGCAGAACAGGAGCTTTTCTCTGGTGACTCTGCAGTGGCTCAGAGCCAAAGGTTCGGATAAAATGAGTCTGTAACTCGCTGACATCGTAACTGCTCCACGCCTTGGATGGTTTAAATTGTAAATTAACTCTGCTGTTTGATTTCAGTGACATTGTTCCCCTTTGTCTCAACCTCTCCTGATGCTAAAGATAAATAGCAAAAATCTGAAACAGAGATTCAGCAAACAAAATGAAGAAGTCAGATATATTAATAGCATTAACACGCTTAGTTTGACAGGGAATTTTCACAGTGAGTTCCCCACCAAAACTGGGATAAACCAGCAATATCCAAACCCAGTGTGAAACAGGATTTGGTGGTCTGAAAGTTCAGGTATTTGTCTGAAGCTTTGCAGGTTTAAGAAGGAACCTGTTAGTGAAAGACTCCCTGTCTTTTTGAAATATTTATTAAGGTACCTTGGAATATTTCTGGTCTAGTGAAGTGGAAACTTGGGCTTTTCCAAGTGCTCCAATATTCCAAAGCACACAAAGAGAGAAGGTTTGTAAAGCCTCCTGATTTTTTTTTCCTCCCTTAAATAAAGGCCTTTTCAAACTAGTGAAGGATGAAGTTGGTTTCAGGAATCCAAAGCAGCAAATTGCTGTATCTGGGAGTCTGTGTGTCACTGAACCAGGTTTCACACACCCCCCTTGCTGCTTCTCTTTCTTCTGGTGTTGCTGGTCTGCTTTGCTTCCTCAAATTCTCTGTTCCTTGCAGTGGACACTGTCTTTGTGTGCAGCTAAAATGCCTGCCAGTTTCCCCTCCTTTTCAAACATGCAGTAACTTTATGCCTCAACACATCTGTGAAAGATTAGAAATAACTATAAATAAGCTAAAGTAAATTAGTTGGATTTTAGATTTCTTTGGTAGTCATCTCATGTTTTGGCTGAAGTTGCTGCGATTCACCAGAAACAATGAGTGTTTTAGCTAATAGGTAATTGCAGCTTTTACCTCCTTCTCCCTCTGCATCTGCATTAAAAAAGAGTTCTTTGTACTTAGCCAAGAGTGTGCACTCAGGAAATGGTAAGGCTAAACTATTTGCTCTGTGCAAATAGTGTATCAAATGTGAAAGAAGCAGCACACCAGTTAACTCTAATTTTATTGACTATATTTCCACTGCTTGGCTTGGAGACACCTTATTAAAATGCTCTGCTCTAGTCTAAAGGAACTTTGGCCAGCAGTTTGTTTTTAAATAGCAAACATTAGCCTTGGTAAGGTGATCTTATATTTCCAGATGCACGTATTTCCAAAAATAATAACTTACCTGGTCCATTATATATTACAAAAAGCTTTTCATAAAATGAAATCAGTACAGCAGTAGCTGCTTGCTCCCTTTTTACATAAATTCCTCCTGACACAGAGTTCTTTGGTTTCTTCTCCCCCTCCTTGCTTATGTAAATATGACTAGGAAGAATAAATATGCTTTTGCATCCGTTGCCTAATCACTGTGCCTCCTTTGCCCTAGAGATTTAATGAACTTTTTTAATCCTAGTTCAAATGCTACTTCCCATGCAGTGCCACAGAATATGACATTTCAGCCTGTGGGTTTCAGAGAGCATTGAACAAGCAGAGTATTGAAGGCTTGGTGGGTTCTTGGCAGTGCTGGGTCAATGGTTGGACTCAATGATCTTCAGGGTCTTTTTCAACCCAAAGGCTCCTGTGATTCCAGGCAGTCCCTCCTGGCACTTGGATATTCAGGTGCTGTTGTGCAGTGATGTTTTTGTGGGGAGGGAGCTGTGAGTGGGAAGATGACAGGAAGGGAGAGATGAGCTGTCCTGCAGTAGCCAGCACAAGGGATGTGTCTGAAGGGAGTTTTAGGCTGTCCCACAGGGTTGGTCTTGCTTAAAGCAGGTGCTGGTGTTGCAGCTTCAGTATGAGCTTATTTGGGGAAGGAAATTAAAAGGTCTCTGAAAACAGAGTCCCTGTTTCAGCTGATAAAGCAAAGGGCACCTAAGCAGCAAGCTCCAGGACACAAACCTCGAAGAGGGAAATAAATCTATTAAAGAGAAACTGGTTTGTTATCCTCTTCCCCAGCTGCTGCAGCTGCTGTCACTAACACAAGCAGCATTTTTAACTCAAAGGGGTGTAGCTCTAAGTGCATGAAACAATTGACAGGAGTTTCTAATAATTCTGGTTGTGCCATTGCCTCTCTGTCCCATGGTTGAGATATATTCAGTAACATATCCTGTGGGGGGTTTGATCTCTTGGAGCAAATATCTGTAAAGGAGCTGAACGATTTTAGTATCCCAAAAGAGGGGCTGCTCAGCAAGTTTCCAGGTTCTGCTTTAAAATCACAAATTTATACTATAACATTGTTAGATATCACATCATTGCTGTGATTAACTCCTGATCATGGCAGTGGAATGAGAATTCTTCTCTAAGGTGCTGCTTGGGAGCAGATCCTGTTTGAGGGAGCTGCCAGTTTAGCCATGCCATTCAGCTGAAATTTCAGTTTGAATGGGAAAAAAGACCCTGTTTTGAAGGCAGTAAGCCTGATTTAAGTGAGATTTTATCATGCAGGAAAAAACCCTGTATGGTATAGTTTGTGAGTAAAAGAGACTTTCAGACTTTCAGAGCAGAAGCCAAATACAAAACCACAACAAACAGGAGAGGAAAAAAGAAATCTCTTCACCTGATGTCAGTGTGACACCACTTCAAAGTGCTCTGAATGAAGGAGATGTTGGCATGTGAAAGGACCTGTCTGTCCTGGGGTGAGGCTGATCACCAGCAAAGCTGTGAGCAGGATGGAAAGACAAATTCAGTGTTACTGAATCACTTCTGCTGGCAGAGCACAGTGCAGGCTCTGTGTTGTGATTCCTGTGCTCCAGATGAAGGTCTGCCCTGTGCCCAGGTCTGAAAGAGTTTCTTGTGTAAGACTTGTATTTCTTAGCTCCTTTTGAGTTACTTGGTGGGGAAAAAGGTGGCCTTTGCTTGAGGCTGAAAAATTGGCAGGTTTTTAATGTCCGTTTTATCAACACACTCCAAAAAGACAAAGCTGAGAAGTGTCAGTAAATTTTTAGATGAAAACTTAGGACTGTGTCAGCTCAGCTCTGTCTACTCCACTGCTCACTTCTGGAAAGAAAGACTAAGAGTCTTGCTATAAATTACATAGTTATAAATTCAAATTAAGCAATTATTAAGTAATTTGAAGAAGATAAAGACTTTGTTAGAGCTGTAGCTCTGCCATATGGGCACAGCACTGGGAGACATTCAAGCTTAAGGTTTACTGTAGATTAATTTTACAAACCTTGAGCAAGTCATTAGTCTCCAGGTTCATGGGGGAGGGAGCTGCTTCTTAACTCACCCAGGTATTTCACTGATTAATAATATAATACAGTTGAAAATTCCCTTAATGCTAATAATTGCATTATTTCAGATTCCCATCACAGTTGAATAGACTGGTGCTGTTATCTTTTCCCATTTTAGCCTGACTGACTAAAAGGCTTCTTTTCATGTATAAAAAGACCAGAATGAATTGTGGTGACAGAAAAAAGAGATTTCTTCCATATCAGTGTCCAGGAAGTTCCTGCATTGATTCCATCAGCCTTTGGTGCTGGTTAAGGAGTTTTTAGTCTTCTGTGCTTCTCCTTTGTGAGCCTCTCATTGGATTTGAGCAGACATTTCTACTTTGCAAATAGTAACAGTGTGGTGTGACTGGAGAAATGTTCCATACAGGTTTGGGGGTTTGTTGTTTGTGTAAAAATGTATTTGATGTGACAACCCCATAGTGCTCATTTTAGTTCAGAAGTTCAAAAATCAATGAACAGTTGGGGGATTTTTTTTCAGAGTTTTTCCTCAGACTTGTTCAAGAATATACAACCAAAGTAGAATGGGACACTGTCAGGTTCACCCTCCCAGTATTTGCTGTCTGCTCATACAAGGAGCTCCAGTAGTAACTGCCTTGTAAAAAATGGCAGTAAAAGCTTGGTCTCTTTCTTTCTGACATAGTTCTTGCACAGCAAGGGATTTTTTTTCCTAAGTTTTGACTTTTTTTTTTTAATACAATAATTTTAGTGAATAGTGAGAAGAGGAACTAAATAAATAAAGAAGTCCTGTGCAATTTTCAGCAGCATTCTTGAGCACCAACGATATCCTGGCTAAAAGCTGGTGTGGAATGGTGGAAATCCTTCATTTCACTGGGGTATTGTCCAGACTCCTGAGAAAGTGTTAGAACTTCTGTTTTTTAAAATTTAAATTCAACTCATTCAAATCAACTTCCTTTTGCAGATAAACTTGCAGATGTGGTAAGTGTAAGAAAGCATCTTCCATTCAGTGTGGCAGAATAATTGAAAAAACTTCAGACAGCAAATCATAAAGGCAGAGTTAGAAAAAAAAGGGAAGAATTGGACCATCACATCCCAGGGCATCAGGGCATGCACATGAGGAATTAAAAACACCTTTGCTTTTGCAATGTGCCCTTCATTTGAAATTGGTTTAGTCAGGTTTCAGCAGCTTCTGCCACCCACCTATCAGTGTGAGGGTGAGCAGCATTTCAGACTTCAGGCTTAAATTAGCTCTGTAGCCTGAGCAGGCAGGTCAGGAGTTGAAACATCCCCTCCCTTTTAGATGTCTTGTGTTGCTGCAGTGACTCTATACCTGTTCTTCTGTTTCAGTACAGTGTTGGGTTCCTTCATTCTCATGTCAGCACCTTTTCTGTAGTCACTTAAACTAGCTGCAGTGTTTTTTCCTTTCCTTTCATAGTATGTCTGAAGCTTTTTATGAGTGTTACCTGAGGTTTGTGCTAGAATGACAGTGCTGAAAATTGTCTGTCATGTGATGTTAGGAAGAGAAGTCCCTTGGGAGCATCACAGGGGAGAACTGAAAATGGTCCCCTTTAAATTATCTTAAACTAAGACAGATGGAAACACTGATACACTTAGTAAAGAATTTTTCCCTCTCCTTGCACCTCTTTTAGTTTTTAGTATTGAATCTAATTAATGTTCTTTCTCTCTGAAATAAGCATTTTCCCACTAGATGAATGATTCCTGTTTGCTCAGTCACCCAGCTGTTTCTATGATGTTAGTTTTTGTTGTTTATAGAAGTTATTTTTTTTCAAATGTGATTCTCCTTTTCTACCCTTCCTGCACTCCTCCCACCACTGATTCACTGTCCCAGTACTGCTGTTGTCATACTGGGCTTCTCTTTTAACCCCTGCACCCCCAGCCCATGTAACTCCAGGTGGCTGGAGATCACTCCTGTTTTGGCTGTAAAGAGCTACCAGCAGGAAGATGCAGTTTTTTTATTTAATTGGCTTTTTAAACCTCTTCTCACATTTCCTTTGAGAGAGGAAAAAGGGGAAAGCAGAGAGGAGCAAACAGGTAACAAGAGAAATGAAAGGAGCAGGTATCCTCAGGTGCTGAGTGTCATTTTATGTCCTTTCTCACCTCATGGGTCTTCTTTGGTTTTTTTTCCTACTCCAAGATTTCTCTTGTCCTGATAAGCATTCCTGATAAGCACTTTGCTAAAAAATGCAGTGAGGTGACTGGAAAGGGGCCAGTGAGGACAGTGCTGTGGGGTGTTCACTCAGAGATCCCTGCAGAGCTGGAATATCCATTGGCAAGGTAGGTCTGCCGTGGTAATAAGACTCCAGTGGCAGATTTGAGATCATAAAATCTGTCAGTGCTGTATTTCAGGAGATAGGGAAACCATGTTTTTTTTCCTTGTTCTGTGCAACCCTGCTATGTGAAATCCTTCTTTTGTGTCCTTGTAAGGGTTCAGAGTCAATACATACATGTTTAGGTCTGGTGACTGCCACTTCAGCTGGAATATAGCAGTAACACAGTCTGACAGAACTTAGATGGGAAACTTGGGAAAGCAGGTTGCTCTTCTGGGATAGACAATGTTCTTTGTGTTGTTAATGAATGGTGTACATAGCTGGCATAATGTGACTTTTTAATGGGTTCTAGTCTCACTTTTAAAAACTGCAATATGAATTACTGCAGAAAGGAATTGGAAGGAAAATACCAAAAATGCTTTAGCATTTCAGAGCCATTTGTATTTTCGTTTGGGAATACAGGATTGTAATGTGAACCTTTACTTTTATGTTCGTTCGTTGTAGATGTTCTCTTCAGTCTCTTTTCTTTTATTTCCAAATAATTTGTTTCTGTTTTTTTTTCTCTTTCCTTTTCTTGCCTCTTTGTAAAGGAGTCAATCACTGTCAGCATAAAGTAAAGAAAGCTAGACGCTTTCTGCCTTTCGTCTTCTGTGCCCATGAGTCGCCGCCCAAGGGTACTGCTCTGCTCTTTGTCTAGGCTGCCTTATTAACCCAAAAGCTGAATATACTAACTCAGTTACTGTTTGTAAACTACTTTAGCCTCAGGTAAACAGAGTTCCAAGAATAATTTCATTATGTTTTCCTCCTGTTGAATTGGATTTTCGTGCAGCGTCACCGGAGTGCTGGTCCCTGTTTTTATGGGGGACTTGTTTTCGAGCATCATATGCTACAGTGACAAACAAATTACTTTATTTGTACAGTTATGCAGCCCTTGTCTGCCATCTTTTTTTGGTTAATGTATTTTGACTTCATTCTTGGACCCCTGATACAGCATGCTTATGGATGAAACAGAATAGCAACAATAAGCATCAGCTGAGATCACTTTGAATTAAACACGGACTACAGCGATGCTTTTGGCTGCGTACTGGTCCAGCACTGGTCTGGACCAGTTTGGCTTTATTAGGGGTAAGAAGAATTTCCTGTTATCTATAAAAACTGTCTAAAATATTTGCCTTAGCTTGTGCTGTGGGGTGTGGTGTGCAGTAGGGCTGCTGTAGTACACGTGGAACCCGGTGTTTGTTTGAAATCTTCCCTGTAGAGTCGCTCCCTCTGCCACTCGAATTAATTGCAGCCTTGTACAAGTGCACAATGCTCTGTGTCATTAAAACTGAGGTGGTTCCATTTCTCACTCATGTCTTGGGGATAGCTCAGGAGTGCATTTCTTCTGGAAGGGTCAACTCCAACTCTGCTGATCCAAAGTCCTCAGTGTATGTGCAGAGTCAAGTTGAGCCAGCTCATCTGGCTGTAGAACTGCTTTAAAGTATTGAATAAGTTGACTTTTCTTAACAATGCATTAAAATAACTACTTCCAGTTCCAAATTTAATTTTTGTGTACCATTGTGTTTGAAAGTCATTAACTCTGTTTCATCATAAAAGCTTCTTAGAGCGTATCTCTGTCCCTTGGGTTTTAGGTGAGAAGTCTTAAATTCTGCTGCTTTTCTGGTTTCTCTTGAGTCAGGTATATAAGATAACTACAGTCTGAATACTTTTGGATTACTCATGAATTTAATAGTATATTTTCCCCTCCCCCTTCTCTGTCCCCTCTCTCTCCCCCTCTTTTTTCTCTCTCCTTGCATGCCACCTGGATCTGCAGATGAAATTAGTGGGGACGGTA
Source organism: Notiomystis cincta (assembly GCA_013398075.1). Taxonomy (NCBI): domain Eukaryota; kingdom Metazoa; phylum Chordata; class Aves; order Passeriformes; family Notiomystidae; genus Notiomystis; species Notiomystis cincta. Next base: position 233,093 of record VZRX01012904.1, on the reverse strand, counting down.
ATATGTTTTCTAGTCTGTGTGTTACTAACGTGCAATATGCAACTCTTATCTCCATATTCCACTTAATGCACATTTCAGTAATAGCTTTTATACAGCTTTCAGTGTTAAAAAGTGGTCTGCTTTGGGTATCAGCTGATAAATACTGTACTGTACAGGCTGTGCAGCTCATGCTTTCTGCTAAACTGGAATTGGGAAAGGCAAAATTGGGTTTCAAACACACAGGGGTGTGGTGGTGCATGTGTTTGCAATGAGACTTGTGGCATGATGCAAAGAAAGTTTAGAGGTTTGCAAGAGTGTCCAGTTTGATGGAAATGATTTTATCATCATTAATTTGGTCAGTGGGTGAGATCAATGGATGTAACACCTGAGAAATGAGTCTACTGAACAATGCTTTAAAGGCATCAGAGTGCTCCTTGCATTAAAAGAGTCTGTACAAGATAGATTAATGAAGATTGAATACATTAATATTAACCAGGTTTCAGCTATTCAAACTAAGAATTTTAAGGACAGATTTTAATGTTTGGGGTTTTCTTTAAAAACCTTTGAAACTCATTACAAAATATTTAACTTCTGCAGACTTCTTAAGTCTTTTTTTCTCTGAAAACAAATTGAGTTTTGGTTTTTTAAAAGAGATTTTTAGCTGTTTTTCAAAAGGTTTCCATCTGATGTTGGGAAAGAATCAAACTACTGCTACTGATAGTGTATGTATCTTTATTCTTCTAAGTAGGAGGCACTAAAAGGGCATAAAAGCAATATGCAAAGGAGGGTGATAAGAGAAATAGAGATCACTTCTTGTGACCTTCCTTTCAGTGAAATGTGAAGGGGGTGTATTAACTTTTCATCTCCTTTCCTCCAGATATAAACTAAAGATAATACCACACAATTTTCTTTCTTTTCTTAAACATCAAAAAGACACTTTTTCTATCCTAAATTTAAAAAGTATACATAGCTTTTTATTGGAACTTACCTTCTTTTGTAAATTACAAGCTCTGATAAATGGGAAAAATGATGAAAAAGGGAAGTTCAAACTTGTGGTTAAGGTCATGGATAAGCTATTATGGATTTAATACCCTGGGATGTTTCTCCCTACAGTTTCATAAATGCATTCAGATTTAGTAAAGCTCAAATTGGCTCATTCATGTGTGTGGCCACCACTACCTTTGCCTGAAAGCAACTCGTTCATTTTGCCATCTCCAAGAATCATAACAAGCGATGGTGCTGGGTTTAAAAAGTGCAGGAGGGCAGCATGATGAGCCCTGTTATTAAATCTGAGTTTTTCCAGACTTACCAAGCACGCAGAGCCTTCTGGAATCGCTGCTCTGTTGGGAGTGTTCAGCTCTTGAGAGTGCTGTAACACATCCTCCTTTGTGGAGCAGCCTGGGGAGCCCTGCCCAGCTCAGGTTTGCTTTGGGCTCCACGTGGGTTCTGGAATATCTCTTATCAAACACAGTGCTGGGAGATTTGGTAACAGTCTCAGTCTATGGTTAAACCTGGGCCAAGCCCCTCTGTGAGGGAGGTCAGTTCTCTGTGTTCCAGAACACTTTGAGCCCATCAATGTTGATGCCTCAACTGAATTTTCCTCTAATTCCCAGAAGCAGTGCCAGATGTGTATAGGAATTACTTTTTTATATATTCCTCTCCAGAGTGTTAAATGTGGAACAAGAAATATTTGTGTAGTTAATTATGTACATTTAATTTCTTTGGGTTAATTATGAAGGCAGTTCTGGTTTCATGACTGTTTTGGACAATGTATCAAAACCATGTCAAGTGCTCTGTGCTGCTCTGAGAATGCTTTTAGTATGAATTAACTCATTAATTTAAAAGAGAGAGATGAACAAGCCTTGCAGTTGATCACATTCAGAAAGCACAGTTCTATAACCCAGTGTGACAAGTGTTTGGGGTCTTTTAAGTGGCAACAATTCTGGTTTCCAAACTTCAAAATTTTTTCTTAAGTATATTTACAATATCTTTCATCCAGTCAATTTTTAACATAGATCAAGAACTTTCTGATATCCTCAACAAAATCCTATCACAATGTTAGAAGGAAACAGAGTGATTTATCCCCATCATGTTAGGGATTTTTATTTAAAGGTTATTTTTTAGATCAAACTGAGGCTTATTTTTACAAAAACATTAGTTTACAACTTAGGGAAGAAAACAAAGAAAGAGATAAGTGCCTCTGGAGTGTGCTCCCTGTTCAGAATTGTGCAGTCTTTATAATTTATTGCATTTTCATTAGGTGGCTGTGTTTTGCTATGTCCTAAGTAGAAATTGCTTTGCAAAAATTAAAACAACATGGAATTTCCCAATTCTGCTTTTGCAACACCTGGCATATTCCTACAGGAGGTCAGAAGAAAAAAACAGCTATAATTTAATTTAAGTAGTAAGAAACTAGGATCATAAAATTACACTGGCTCCCTGAAGTGTGTTGAACTTCAGAGGTGGGAGACAACCTGTAGCTTCCTAATCGCTGAATATTCAGTTTGCCTGAAGAGTGAGCCTCTTGCTTATCTGTGTGTGTAATATTGATGAGCCTTGCTCTGGTTTCAGGGCTGGCTTGAGCTGAGGGACCATCCCATCCTTCTTCCCACTCCCTGTGGCTTTGTCCCAGTCCAAGCCATCTCTGTAGAAATGGTGCCAGGGAGCTCTAGGGATGTGTCCATAATGCTCCAGGGCAGGTGGGGGAAAAGGGGGAGGGAATCACAGCTCCCAGAGGCTTTCCAGTGTGTGATCACCTGAAATCAACCACAAAAGCTGCACAGTGGGTTTTGAAATTACTCAGTTTTGAGAACCTCTCTTTGCATTTGAAGTTGGTAAGTAGAATTTGACAGCCTTGAAGTCAAAAATGAACCCAGTGTTGGGAACTGGCTTTAAAACCCCTGGAGGAAATGATCTGACCTTTAGGAAATTACCTGCATGCACTGGAAGTTCTTTAGAGCAAGGGAAGGACCTTCTGATACAACTTAACACCATTTAAATCATTTTAAGAAGAGATGATGTAAAATTGCAAGTTTTAAACAGGGGAAGAAGTGCACTGTCATTGTGCTGATAATTTTGGGAAATTGTTTCCATAACCTGTCTCTAAAAATCTTGATTCTTAACAGCAGAACTAGTGGTGAATTTCCACTAAACAAGGAAAATTGCGAGAAAAATGGGGTGAGAGTGTGGCTTAAAAAGGTCTTTGTGCTCTAGAAGACTCTTTGGTAAATAACTCACCTGGCCACACTGACAGTAGGGGGATGCTGCCCTGGAACATCATTGGTGTCTTGTGCCTGTTTGATGTAAAAAATAGCAAACTGTTGTTCACACTTTATTGAAGGTAAAGCAATTTAACTCATTAATAATTTTTACTCTTTACTGCAATGGAATTTGCTGTTAAAAAGATTTTAAATCAACAGTTTAGATGGGTCCCAATTGCAAAACTTAAACTTTTTTGAATACAAATGAATCTTCCTTTTCTTCTTTGTTGAGTGCATCTGTGTGATGTAATGCAGTTGACAGCGAGGTCATTATCATACCATGAATTATGCATGAGCAAGTTCTAGTCCTGCTGTGTTAAATGTGACCCAGCAGTGCTGGGCTGGGCCTTGGGGCATCTCAGCCTCGGTGCACTGGAGATGTTGTTCTGGAGAATTGTTTTCATCTGCTTTTCCCGAAACTCTTCACTTCCTCCCTTTGCAGAGACTGATGACTATGCAGAGATTATAGATGAAGAAGACACTTACACAATGCCCTCAAGTAAGTGCTGTGGTTAACTTGGGAACTTTTCTGTCCAAAACCTCCCTTGGTTTAGCAGGGACTGAAATATTTCAGCCTTATTTAATAAACGTGCAAAGCAAAAGTTCTGGTTTCCTGCTATCTGTGATTTCACAGTGAAATTCTTCTTTTGTCTCAAAATGTGGATATTTTTTTGTTGCTGTTTTTGATTGTGATGCTGAACATAACATAAAGATTGGATCTCTGTGATAAGAGCAAACAGTGTGGCAAGCTCTGTGTATTGCTGTCTGACTGTGCCTCACTGGTGCTCTCCAGTTCAGTGAGAGAGGACTGTACCACATGCAATTTTGTTAAAGATGAAAGACTGCAGGAACAAAAACAAAAATTCAAAGTTCTGCTGAGTTTTCATCTTTGAAGTAAAAACAGTGGTGCTGTAAGCCACCACAAGGATTTTGTGTTACAGCCTGTTTGAATTATGATATAATCTTGAACTGTCAAGGCCAAGTCATTTAATGTGAAAGTCCAATATTTTGATTTTAAGAGCTGCATCTGAGAAATTCCAGTTGCATTTGGGCAACCAAGGATTTCTCTGGAAGCAGAGAATCCATTGATGCAGAATCCTGCCAAAAGCATCAGGTTTGGTCAGTGTGAGAGGGGAGGATGGTGCTGAGCTGGGGCCACATTCTGCTGAAGGACCATGAACTTACGTAGATTTCTGAGCTCTCCATGGGGCAGAACGTTCCATGATCACTTCAGTGTTCGCAGCATTGTTTCCACTGCTGTGGAAAATCTTTGACAAGCAAGAATATATGTTTTGCAAAACATATATATATATATATATATTTGAACATCAGTATTTGAAAAGCAAGAATATATGTTTTCCAGAAATAAACAGAGCATTTTTAATATCTTCCAGTTAAGTCACTACATTAACATAGTTTCAGGATCAAAACATACTGTGATAAATTATATCCTTTATTTTCGTTAACACATTAACTTTGTGTAATTTATTTCCCCCCTCCTAATCTTTTATTTAAATTCTCATGGAAGTAATTACTTGTGGGCCCAGCCCTGGATGTGCTGAACACTTGAATATGGCTCCAAGGCAAAACCCATGAGATGGGCTGTGGAGGGAAATTCATTAAGTGCTTTTCTGGGTTGAAGGGGACTCAAGTGTTCAGCTCCCAAAGGACTGAGTCAGTAAAGATCACAAGAACAGACCTGTGACTTCTGCTAATGTAAACTTTAAATTGCATCAGTATATTTCTTCTTTTTTTTTCTTCTTTTTTTTTAATGTTAAAAAAATGTTTGTCCTGTTTTGATTTTAAGAAGCTCTAAGTAAGCATTTGATTTTTCTCTTAATTGCACTGCAGAAAGCTATGGAATAGATGAAGGTAACAGGAGACCCTTTACCCATCCCTGTATGCTTGCAGTTTGGAATGATGTGGAATTATTAAGCTTACTATTCACTTTCATTTAATAAACATTATTTATTTATAGTTAAACCAGTTAGCTTTGGGATTTTAAAGAGGAAAATGCAGTACTTTAAAAAAGAGATGAAAAAGGCATTTATCACCTTGTTAGCCAGCTCTAGATGACATTACTTCTATAGAGTTAATGATGTCAAAGTCAAGGTTATGAAGTTCTAGGCTGGTTTGTTATAATTTTTTCTCTGAATAATACAAGATGTGAAAACATATACTGTGCATGCTTTTCTGCTATTCCTGAAATATTTTTCCATGTCTGCTAGAAAATAAATTGCAAATGAAATCATTCAATTGCAATTGATTAAATGTTTTGCTGAAGTACTGAGCCATTTTTATCAGTAATATTCTCAGCCTATTAAACCATGGCGTTAACAAAATTGCATAAAGCCACCAAACATCTCAATTTTCAGTTGCACACTGGCAGAGGTGTAGTGCACTCGAAATTCTGCTCTTTCATTTTATCTTAATTTGCCATGCTCTTGTTCCTGTATTTTTTTCTTGCAGTTACCTCTTTAAAAGTTCTCCGGGCTCTTTTGATGGTTCCAAAATCTAAAATACCACATGGTGGAGTTCTCTTAAACAGCCCAAGGGGTGCTGAGGCTGAGTTTAACATCAGTGATGTTGCCCTAAACTGTTTGTGTGCTCTGTCTTTCACAGGCTGCAATTAAAAAGGATTTAATGATGTTTATTGCACTGAAATAAGTGCATAATTCATTTAACAATGCAGATCTCACAATTCCTTTCTTGTTGCTTTGGTTCAAACTTTCACAAGGTTTGAGAGGTCTCCACTGTGTGTGTGCAGCATCTCTATAGGTTGGTGTGCAGCAAATGTTAATCTTAGTTCTTCATATGTGAGACATTTGAGTGACTTACTTTGAATTTTGTGTCTTGTGGATTATTTCCCTGCCCTTCAGCAGAAAGTTAATATTTCAAGTGCGTTGTATTCTAGCCAGAGATTATGAAATTCAGAGGGAGAGGATTGAGCTGGGGCGCTGCATTGGGGAAGGACAGTTTGGAGATGTGCACCAAGGAATTTACATGAGCCCGGTAAGCCTCACTTCTCACACAAAAATAAACAATAAAACTTCTCCAGGTAAAAAAAAAATAAGTGTATTCCTTCGAGGTCTTGGTCTGAGTCGTCCAGAATGAAGAAAAATTGGCTCCAGTGACCATCTCACTGTCTCTCTCACCTCAAAGCCTAATGGAGTTCCTGTGTTTTCCTGAAATGAAATACAAAATATTTGGACACTGATCCAGCAAAATCCCAATGCCACAAGAGTCACCTCAGTGAAACCTGGGAGGTTGGCAGAACTTGTGGAATTTAGGATGGTGCTTATGAGTTTTTCTAAGAAAGACTAAGATTTCAGTTTAAATAGATCAAAAAGTTGGTGTGAAAGGGCAAGGAAAAGCTGCAAAAATAGTTAATTTCAACAAATTTCAGGCCTGTAATAAAATGAAGATTTATTTCATGTTAGAAGAAATTGGAGTTTTTGATAGGTTCTACAAGAATTCTTGTGGACAATAATCAAGTTCTGACTTCAGAAACAGCTGGTTAGGATCCTGGGCTTGGTGGGTTAAATAACTCTTCAGTGCAGTGTTTAGGTAAATAAGGATAAATGTTCTGTTTTGGACAAGTTTGAAGTCAGGTCTGATATTTAGAAAGCACATCTGATACACTTTGCATTGAGAGAAATTCTTATTTTTCATTTAATTCTTTTAACAGGAATACCAAGGAGTAATGTTTCACTGCAGTTGGGGCATGGTGGACAAATCCAGAGCTCTGTAAAACCAGTTAAAGACCCTTTTCTTAGGGACTGTTGTTTTGAAAGTGTTGGCTGTCTCCATTCTTTTTTGTGAATTGGAAAACTGATTTTACTCAGGCATCCTTTGTTGAGATTTTTGAACAACAACCTGCGGATTTCTTTTATTAATAAGAATTTACTTCATTTAAGACACTGGAATCTGTGAAGGTGAAACAGAACAGTGATGTCATTAAATTTTAGTGTTCTAGTCAGAGAGTGTAACACTCTGAGAAGAAATCTTAAATCAATGTAAGATTAGTTCCAGTAACATGGTAGTGTTTCCATGTATATGTTCAGCTTGAATGCAGAAATATAGGGGCTCTTCCCTGCCTCTTGTTCTGCTAGCTCGAAGCTGAACTCAAAAATTCCATTTTTCCCTGTTCACTGCACTTGTAAAGTCCTTACTGCAGTGGCTGTGCAGCATCCAGCTCTCCTGGAGTGCTGCTTTCTCCCTGGTGCTCCTGAAGGATCCCAGGCTGTCAGTGCAGGGACTGAATGGAAAATGAGTGTGTAGATACAGGATCCTATTGCTCAGCTGTAAGCAATCCCAGTCAGATTGTCTTTAAAGGCTGATTAACTGGGGAATTAATCCCAAAAGCTCATTTAAAATACCATTTGCTGCTCAGCACAGAAAATGTGGCCAGTCTGATACATCCTCACTGCTTTGTGTCCTTACCCAACACCAAAAGATCAACAAAACCCCAATATCAGGCCTTTTCCAACATTTATTCTGCAGAATCTCTTTGCTGGTTGCAGACACTGGGTTTCTTCCTTTTGGTGCTCCTGTGGGTTAAAGGATATTTCAGAAACTTGATGTGCAACACCAGGAGAGGGATGGGTCTGGCAGGCATCCAGAAGTCTCATCCCCAGGCTGATTGTTCAGTCCTGCTTTCATAAGGGAATAAAATCATGATTTACCATCAGTTTTTTTAGTTAGTTTATGGGCATTTGAGAAAAGGATTAGATCAATATTTTCCTGCAAAGTCAACTTGAAGATCTCTTTTGTGAGCAACTTTAAAAATAAGACATTTTAGCCTACAAAATAGAAATACTTTTCTGATTTTGGTAATATTGTCTATAAATAGATTTGAAATAGAACAAGCATGAGCAGACAGAGAACATAACCCTGAATCTTCATCTTCTACTGGCCTTAAAAATTGGTTGAGGATGTTCATGCTGTAGCATTTTGAGGAAAGGTTCATGTGTCAACTGCCCATTAAACAATGGACAGTTCCAGTTTCCCACCTGGAAGGAAGACATCAGGTCCTTGAACAAGCCCATACCTAATGTAGAAGCTTGGCTTTAAAACACTTCAGCTGCTCTCAACCCATCAAGAACTTCTTGTTTTTGCATATTCAGAGGATGAGAAATCAGATGGGAAAGTCCATTTGACTTTCAGTACATGTTGCTCTGTTCAGCTTGGATTTAAAGCCTTGATCTGACTGATTATGAAGATAATATGTAAAAATCTTTGGGTTACTTTCCTTTGTAGTTTGAGTTCACAATTACAGCCAGTCTTCCCTCTGAAAAAGCCACAAAAAGTCCTTCATTTGGCTTTCTGAGTTGCTTGTTTGTATAAGCCAAGTATGGGTTTTTGGCACCTATCTCCTTTTTTCCTCTGTTTTTGCTAAATACTGTCAAGAGTTTACCTTCTTCATAACACAAAAAGTTTACAGTGCTATTTTGTTAAATTTACCATATTTTATCATAATTTTTCCACAATTTAACATGGTTTAAAACAGATTAAATATTTCCAAGACACATTAGATTTAGATGTATGCAAGGTGTTTTAATTATAAAGGTATTTTAACACTGAAGCTTTCAACTTGTAATTTCTTATCTAAAGGTGTTTTATTTAATAGTAATTTTTTCTAAAGTAATTTTGCCAGAGTTTTAAAGGACAGCTTTTGGTGGGCTGTGTTTGGTGGGCTGTATTCCAGTTATTTTTCATTAATGTCTTTCAGGAAAATCCAGCTATGGCTGTTGCAATCAAAACATGTAAAAACTGCACTTCAGACAGTGTTAGAGAAAAATTCTTACAAGAAGCCTGTGAGTATTAAACAACTTCTATTGGATCCCTTCTGTAACTGCTCCTTTCAAAGACTGTGGCCACCTGTGCCAGAAACTTCTTACACTGGATATAATGTAAATACTTTATTAATATATAGCCTGACTTTTTGCTCTCCTGCAGTATGTGCCAGGAGACTGCTTTACATCCTGGCATTGCCCATGTGTGTGATTGGATGTGGGTTCTTTGATTTTCCACATTGAGTGGTGATGTCTGACTCCTGTAGGGCCTTAGAACCAGTTTTGGAACATGAGATCTGATCCTCTGTTTCCTTCTTTCTACTTAATTAAAAATTAGATTAAAAACCACAGCACTTTCTCCAGTTTATTGCTTTGGAAGGTCAGGTAGTTGTCTTTGCTAAGAAATGTTGTGTCTAAGAGAGATCTGCTTTGAAAATTCAGAATTAAAATCTATGCTAGAATAGACATTTTTCTAAATAACTGCCCACAATTATTGCATTCCCCAGACAGCACATTTCATATGTGGAGGAAGGCTTTTTGTTGAGGTGAATAGAAACAGAAACTCTTTTAAGAATTAAAGTTACTGATTCCTCTATTGTTTGGTTTTGCAAGCAATTAAGCTATGGCACTTAGGCCTTAATTTTTGCCTATTATCCCCTGCTATTGTATACTTGTAAATGTTGTAAAGGTATTATATTTTATCAATAAAGTAATTGGTTGTGGTCAGATGTTACAGTATATTTCATTCACTATTCCTCTATTCAAGGAACTTTTTCAGCTCGTTCAGAAGACCTGTGTTCATAGCTAATGGATTCTTATTTTTGAATGTCAGATTTTTTGTAAATTACTGCAGTTTTTTCCATTGCATTTCTGTCTGTTGGAACAATAAATACCATTGCTTACAGTAATAACTCAGCAGTCACAGGTAGGCTGCTGTCTCCTAGCAATGTAGAAAATAATTGCTCATTGAATGCTCCTTATGCTTTGAGTTTGTCAGATTAGGAAATGCCTCTGTAATCGACACATAAATAGTGCTTTTCAATTTTGATTTAATAGTTTTGCCATTTCTTCTTCCTCTTTTTCATTCTAATTCCCATCTGTTGCCTTTGTCTTGGGTTCAGATTGCAAACTCGCTCAGAACAGTTGGTTATTTCACTGAATTAATACATTTGTTTCCTAATACTTTAATATTAGGAATATTAAGATATTTTGAGGTTTGTCTGTGGTGGAGTTTTCAGTGCTGAAAAGATTTAGCAGCAATTTTTCCTGTATGACATTTCACCATGTTATTTATTCCTTCTTATGAATATTTTAAACTATGTCAATGATAGGGATATTTGCTTTATTGCTTTTTTCCTTGTATTATTCATAACATTAATATTTTAAAGAACATATTATCTTAAGTTTGCCCATAAATTTCCTTTGTAGAAAGAGATATTATTAAACTATTAGAACTTTTGGACTTAAAAACAGGATTGTCCAAGATGTTTGTTGGGGATGCTGTTGTAGCCATGTGCAGAAGTAGAATTCAGAGATTATCAGAATATAAATCCAGAAACACCTCCTGGTTTTAGCTCTTGGTTAGTTTAAAGCAAAAGAAAAGAGGTTTTATTCTTGCCCAAGTTGAGGCAGACTGAAGCAGACTTTGCAGTTTGGTAATTCCAGTGTATTTCTGCTGACACTGCAGGCATAGAGGATGCTACTGGAGGGTCAAATCAAGGGTGTTTGCCAAGAACACACAAAGGGTGTTTTTGCCATGCCTGTGTTGGGAGGGATTCTGCCCCTCTGCCTCTCTCTGCTGAGATCCCACCTCAGAGCTGCATCCTCATCTGGGATCCCCAGCACAGGATGGACCTGGAGCTGTTGGAGAGTCCAGGGGTGGCCACAGAGATTCTCCAAGGGCTGGAGCATTTCTGCTGTGGAGCCAGGCTGGGAGAGTTGAGGTTGTTCAGTCTGCACAAGGGAAGGCTCTGGGGATGCCTTGGGCACCTTCCAGTGCCTAAAGGATGCCTACAGGAAAGATGAGGAGGGATTCTGTATCAAGGGAAGGCAGGGGTAGGACCAAGGGTGATGGATTTACCTGAGAAGAGGGGGGGTTAAATTAGATTTTAGGAGAAATTCTTTGAGGGTAGTGAGGCCCTGGCACAGAGTGCCCAGAGAAATTGTGGCTGCCCCAGCCCTGGAGGTGTTTAAGACCCTGCTGGATGGGGCTTGGAGCAAGCAAGCTGGAAGGTGTCTCTGCCTGAGACAGGGGGATTGGAACTGACTGATCTCAGTGGTCCCTTCCAACCCAAACCATTCTGTGGTTCATATGTCATGCTGCATCAGCCATACTGTGACTGCACTGCTGGGTCTGAAACAGGCTCCATGGAAAATAAAATTATGTAATGATTAAATAAGATTTTTGTCTATGTCATAATCTGGCAGACATGTTTTTCCCAGTAACTGAATTATACAGACTGTTTTTTCCTACTTGCTCTTCCAGCAGAAAGGCACAGATTAACTGGTTGTGCACTGGTTTGATAGGTTATTTTATTAACTTAGGTTGTGTTCATAACCAGATCCAGGGCTGAGAGGCAGAGCCTGACCTGACTGGCACTTCCACAGCAGTTTGCATTTTAGTGAGTGGAGAACAGCACAGCTCAAGCCATCAGTGTTTGGTACTGCCCTCAGCACATGGAATGACCAGACACTACTGCTTCCAACAGTTGTTTTGAGTGTTGTGATTATCTTCCCTGCTCGTGGGCTAAATACTTCTTAACCAAATGCTTTATTCTTATTTTTAAAAAAGGTTTTATGTAACACACTGAATTCTTTGATTTCTTTCAGTAACAATGCGACAGTTTGATCACCCTCACATTGTGAAGCTCATTGGGGTTATTACAGAAAACCCAGTCTGGATAATCATGGAGCTCTGTACTCTTGGAGAGGTAGGAGAAATCCCCATGCAGCTCTGGTCTCCTCTCTCTCAGCTCCCAGAAAAGGCTGCAAAAACACTTCCCAGTATTACCACATGCTATCAAGCATGATATCATACTCCTCTGCAGAGTTATGGACATAGAAACAGGAGTGGCAGCTTCTGACCTTCTCCTCCACCGGGGGAACTGCATCACCTCATTCCAGAGTGGTTTAGTCAGAGTTTTCAGAGCATTCAATGGCAGTTCCAGAGTGAGAGCATGACCCCCTGTCAAGATGATGATAATGTGATAATCAGTTAAACAGCATTTCCAAACATACCTTCTAGAAGTGGAACTGTACATCTTGTATTCTTTCTGAGTAATGCTGCATTTTCCCTTGAAACATTGAATTTCTTACATTATTTTTTTTTCCTGTGGAATATCTGCAGCAGAGGCCTTAGATAAGATGACTTCACTCATTATTATGTTTTTTGGATGAATGCTTTAAAGAAAACTAGATCCCACTTTTTATAATCGATTAATTTTCTCTGAGCCACACATTCCTGCAAGTGTGAGCTTCAGTGATATTTTGTACAGCATTATATGATTGTCATTGCAATTATCAAATTGCAGTACATTAAAAAATAATAGGAGGGATGGATAGAAAAACCTGTAGTGGAGAAATCATTTTCTGTCAGTAGATTTCCTCTCCAGTGCCCAAATCACTTTTCAAATCCTTGTTTTGATGTATAAGGACACTGTAGTGCCATCTTCCAGCAGGTCCTGCCTGCCTTATACTGGGAATAGAGCTTACAAATATTCTGTATTGACATTGGCTACTCTGAGCTAAATAGAGTTGTTTTAGCACATGTAGTAAACTTAATTATTAAAATTAATGTTTCTAAAACAATACTGATCAAGCTGTGTTTGGCTTGGTCAGGTGCTGTTTGGGTCTGAAGTGATTTAGGCCATAAATGGAGGCTGCACTAAGGGGTAGAAAAACAAAGAAGTCCAGGAGTGCTTCACTCTGGAACAGCAACAGCAGATGCTTTTCAAAAGGAGACTGAAAGGAATGTGCAAAATTACTTCTTATTTTTTTAGTTTAAAAGTTTTCATGCAGCTGCCTGAATTCTAGTGCAGAGTCACAATTCTTCATGGGAATTGGTTTTCTTTTCCTCATCCAGCCTTTAAGGCAAGGAAGTCATGCCCATTGATACTCATAGAAAGGTCACAATTTGAAATGTGCCATTTTCAACTTTGTTACTTTTTTGTCCTAATTTCTTTCTCTTTTTTCCTCCGTGGTGCAAAAAAGTTGAGGTCCTTTTTGCAAGTAAGGAAGTACAGCTTGGACCTGGCCTCTCTGATACTCTACGCTTACCAGCTCAGCACAGCTCTTGCCTACTTAGAGAGCAAAAGATTTGTACATAGGTAAGAGTTCATACATATCTCTCTGTGTTTTTATATGTCACTGCTGAGAATTTTAGGGAGTGTCACTTCTGCAGAGGCTCCCACTAAAATTACACCCTTTTCAAGGGTGACACCTGCTGGTTCTCTCCTGGATTGACTTGGAGCTGGTGCCAGATTTCAGTCGTGATCATTTTCAGTTGTTGCTTTGTGGTTACAGTATTTTTTTAAGCTGTGAGTCAACTGTAATCTTTCAAATGTAGAAAAGCAAAACAAGGGCAGATGGCTTCTTAAGTAAAGAAGAGGGGAAATAAAATATTTATAAAATACAAGTACTTGCCTAAGCAGAAAATGAACCTAAACTTCCTTCACGGTGTGTTTTGAATTTTTTTCCCTTGAATTGTGAACGTGAGTTTCTAGGGAGAGCAGACTGGCTTCAGCCTCTTACTGTGTGCAATTAAGAGTTCACAGCACTCCAGTTACTAAGTACAATTAATTTTGAGCTTAAACAATTTATTTCTGTTTAAATACTTGCTATTTAGTTCTGTATATGTGTTGTGGTGATGTATATGCAAACACATACATATAAAGTAATAGTCATGCACATATACATAGATATTTATATTAAAACATTGTAAATAACAATGGGGGAGCAAAGGAGGCTCAGAGAGGACCTTTGTTTTCTACAGTGAGAAATTGAGCTCCTTATTGGGAAACCTCATGTGGGACTGAGGTCTTAAACCAGTGCCTTACCTTTGCAGGGCAGGAAGTAAATTTTGTTTCAGGTGATGATACTTCATGACTTTATGGTTTAAAGTTACTAGAAATACTGTTTCTTCTGTCTGGCAGGGATATTGCTGCTAGAAATGTGCTGGTATCTACCACTGACTGTGTGAAATTGGGTGACTTTGGTTTATCCCGATACATGGAAGACAGTACTTACTACAAAGGTGAGGTCTGGGTCCTTCTTCAGGCCAGTGAGAACAAACACAGTTGTTTCTCACATTATTGAGGAATTAACCAGATTTTCTTGGCCTAGCTCTGGTGTATTTGTATAAAAAGACAAGTTATTCAACATGTTAATGGCAGTAAAGTCCTATGTTTGCTTAAGAAAAGGATCACAAGGTGTGATTTAAAGTGCAAAAAGCAGCAAATTCCCATGTAGGTACAGATAAATCCTGAGTTTGTGCTGTCTTTGTGTGCTGCATTCTTCAGATGCCACTGGACTAGGGAGATTCAGCACAAAACTGCCTTTGAAGCCTCCTTTTTGCCCCATTTTGGATGGAACACTGAGCTTTTGTGTCTCCAGCAGTTCAGAGATATCATGCAGTGCCTGATAGATGGCAAATGCAGCAGAATAGAGATTGCATGTTGGGTACCAAAGAGTAGCACACCAAAGCTGGTGTATATTATTAAACCATGAGAACATAGATCTTTTCTTTAATATTTTTCTGGTTTGTTGTATTATAAATTACTCATTATCTGTCCCCTTACACTCCATTATGTTTCCTCGTTTCATTTATCTCACTTTGCTGAGCTACATTTTATCTTTTTAATTGTGAAGAGGGAAAATAATTTTGACATGATAATTTCTTGGTGTGCTTTGAGGTTTGTTATTGGGGTCTTTAAGGGAGGTTTGGGGGATTATTATTATTATTATTTTGGGTTTTGTTAGTTCATTTCTCCATTTCATGTAAAGCCAAACAACTTTATATATCAATATTCGAAGTGCTTCACTTGAGATTGGTTTTGCCTATGAATTATTTCACTGGGAACAAAATCTATTCTTGAGCTCTGTAGTGGGGATAACAGCCTGTCCTTTCTTGCCTTCCCTGAAGCTTCCAAAGGAAAATTACCCATCAAGTGGATGGCTCCAGAGTCAATCAATTTCCGACGGTTTACCTCAGCTAGCGATGTGTGGATGTTTGGTAAGTGAATTCCAAATGGTGAGGGTTCTTTGTGTCCTCTTGGACAAGTCCAGGGTTTCATTTTAACTGCTATAAATGAATAATTTCCAGGTATGTATCACAGTTCTTGCTGTACATTCTGAAAATCCAGTTCCTTCCAGCATGTTTCCCACCTCTGTGTTTTTCTTTCCTTTTCCTGCTCAATAAGCCTGAATTTTCATGGGCTTTTCTACCTCAAGTAAGAAGCTGACAGGAATGAAGGTACAAGGAAGTTAGCTCGTAGTTATGACAGAGATGATTTTTGTCTGTTGATTTTGGTTTGCTTTTTTTGTGTTACACTGTTGTCATTTGCTGTTTCTCTGTTACATTTTGACTTTTTCTTTATGTTCATATAGATTTCTTTGCTTAATGTGCAGATCATCCTATTAGATACTCAATTTCCAGGTTCTCAATGCTAGATTCCCACTTAACTTGTCTTTTATAACTCCTGGCCTTCTACAAAATACAACCAGAAGCTCATTAAATATAAGAGTAAATGGACATAATCCTGAAACCTTTATCTTTTTTCCTAAATATACAACATTTTGTCTGAAACTGATGGGCTGTGCTCAGACTGGTGCTGACTGCTGGCCTCTACAGACAGAACACAAGTTGTGTTAGGGAACAAAAGTGATGAGACTTGGAATAAGAGCAGGACAGTCAAGTAAGAGTCCACACTCTTTACAGTTCAAAATTTGAAGGTTTTTAAGTTTTCTTCAAACTCTAGTACTGTCAGACTTTAAAAAATGAAGCCTGTGGAACATTGTGGCCAGTTCTAAACTGACAGACCATGTTCTTTTAATGGAGTTTCAATAGAAACTGGTTTATTACATGTTTTCAGCACAAAAACTGTGGATCAGTGCCAGCACTAAAACACCCTCAGAGTGAAAATACACCCTGCATGTCTAAACAAGTTGGAAGGAGTCAGAGGGAAAAGCAAACACATTGTGCCTCGTAAGAAAAGAGATTTGAATATGAGCAAGCACTGATTTAGGGCAGGTAAAAGGCAGTGTGAAACCAGGCTGGGTGAGCCAGCTGTGGGTCACTGCCTCATCAGAAGGTGAGGCTGCTGCTGTGTGTGTGAGATCTTGCTGCAGTCCCTCCTCTGCTGCAGGTAAGTCCAGACCTATTCCCTGGCTATGTATTTTGGAAGAAATTGCATTTTTAGCACAAAATTGGGGTTTGTTTCTTTTTTGTCAGGTCTCATTGCCAGCTCAGAGTGAAGGAAAGGTGTTTCTGTGTGTGTTCTCAGGTGTGTGTATGTGGGAGATCCTCATGCACGGGGTAAAGCCCTTCCAGGGAGTGAAGAACAATGATGTGATTGGGCGGATCGAGAACGGTGAGCGGCTCCCAATGCCTCCAAACTGCCCTCCCACCCTCTACAGCCTTATGACCAAGTGCTGGGCCTACGACCCCAGCAGGAGACCCAGGTTTACTGAACTTAAAGCACAACTCAGGTAGGGTTTGACTTCTGGGAGGTCATTTCCTTTGTTCAGAAATACTTATTTTCGCTTTATCTGCTGTTACAGTGTTTTGGTTCTGTGGAAAATGGGAGGCACGGTGTTTGGAGGTTTTATCTTCAGAAGGCCAGGTTGTAGCTGGTCTTTGGGAAAACTGGGCCTTATCTGGTAGAGAAAATGAGATTAGGCAATAAATTCAAATAACTGGAAATATGAATCACCTCCTTTCTCTCCCAAGAAAAACTTCACATTTTACTAGCAATTTGTTTATAATTTGAGCTACAATCCTTGGGGAGGGAGGTAAAGAGAATTCAGAGTGATTATCTAAACAAACATGCTGTGGGCTTCTGGGGTAGAGATGGATCTTAAACAAATGAAGCATCAGGTGAGTGCTGTTGGAAGTTACTTTCATGACATGTAGCACAGTAGCTGCACAGACACAGCTGTCACAGGGCAGTTCAGAGCCTGCAGTAAATGCAGCATCATAGACAGAAATTCCTTTTCCCTTTGTAAAAAAGGATATAAACTACCTTGTGTTTATCTTGGAATGAGTGTGAGCACACACCTTGCAGACCAGTCCAAATTCACACCTTAGTTTATTCTGCAATAATATATTCCAGTGTCCATATCACCATTTCACCAGCCCCAAAGTGGAAGGGATATTTAAGCTTTGAAACATCACTGAGATAATGTGCAGGCACATTCGATATTTGTGACCAAACTGGGTCACAAATGTTGTGAATTTTGGATTTTGTGACTGCTCAGGATGTGTTTTGTATAAGTCAATACAAGCTTTGAGTAACACTTAGGTTTTGCACACTGATAATCCACACTGGGAATTCATTGCTAAATTCTGCAGTTTTATTTCAGGTTTTGTTTCAAAGTTATGCTTTGTGGTGTGTTTTATTTTCATAGTATAATTTTTTGCTGTGACTGAATGTTCATGGTTCAAAATAATTCACTGGTGGTTAAAATGAGGGACAATTTGAATATAATTATGATGCTATTTCAGAGCTGCTGTATGGAGAAACTTAAAGACCTTAAAGTTCTCTCCTGTTTCTTAAGATTTCATACAGTTCCACCATCTATTACTCTGGGAATTCCTGTATAAGCTAATAATTTGTAGAACTGAGGGAAGACTTGACCCTTCTGACAGATAACTTCAAATCCTCTTGACTGTGTGTGGAGTTAACACAAAGGGAGGAATGTCAGGGCTGGACAGGGATTGCAAGGAAAAGATGTGACACAGTTGTGTGATTTGGGTAGTAGGTGGGAATCAGCAATTCACTTGCTTGTTCTCTCCTTTTGGCTCTGTAAGTACAGGATGATTGGATATTTGCAGCCAGGTTGTGCTATTAACTTAAATCTGGTTGGCACAGATGAGAGTGAAGCCCTGCAAAATGTGCCTGGAAGATGACTGTGGTGTGTAACTCCAAGCAGGGAGAATATCTCACCAGGAAGGAAAGGAGATGAGTAAATCCAGTGTGCCCAAGAGCCTGGTTCTCCTCAGAACCAGCACTCAGGGCATGCAGCAAGGCAGGGGCTCGTTGGTTACACATCAAAATGTTGCCCAGTGTGTGTGGGTGAGCTCTGAAACAGGTCACCCAGAAAGACTCTGGAATTTCCATGCTGGCAGATGTTCAGATTTTGATTGGAAAAGGCTCAGAGCAGCTGGCCCTTGCTGTGCAGGGAGCCCAGCTTCACCAGGGGACTGGACTGGACACCTCCAGGCACTCCTTCCATCTCATTCTAGATTAAAAATGCACCCAGTGTGGAAGGGTTTTTCCTCCTCTGGTCATGCTGGGAGATTTGTAGCATTGTTTAGAGGGCAACCTCTCTCCTGGGGCCACTGCAACCCTAAAATCCAGTTTTTACTCTGTTCCCACCAAAGCAGGGGGGTTTCTGCCACTCTAAACTGGTGACCTTTATCTCTCAAATTTAGGCAGCGTTGTTGTCTTTAGGGCTGCTTTGTGCTGCTCCAGACAGAGTCATCCTCTCACTGGAAAGGTTGCCAGTTCCCTGATGATGAGGCAGTCTCAGGCAGCAGGGAAGATTGGGTTTCAGAACTCAAATTCCCATGAACTTGCAAAAACAAGCCATTTCCCTGGTGGCCTTTCCCTGTGGTGTTGCTGCTGCTCGTTCTGGATGCTGTCCAGAGTAGTCTCTTCAAGCTGAGAGCAGACTGGATGTTTGCTTGGAGCCAGATACAGCACTGCAGCATTCAGTCCTCTCTGGTTTAATGAAAAAAACTCCATGGCTTTGGGAAAAATCTTCTGCATCTGGAATAGCACTGATGGGAGCATGAGCCTTTCACGTGCTGTCTGTTATTTGGTGCTTTTCCCGTTTCATAGTAACAGCTGCTTTGCCCAAACTGAATTTGCAGCTGATTGTGCAAGGCAAAGGTGCTGATTTCTGCACAATTTATGTACTGTTATTTGTTGCTACATATGAATTTAAGTAGTTATTAGGGTAGTAATTTTATAGCATTTGATCTGTCTGAAGTGGATGTGGTTGAGTCAGTCTTCCCAGCAAACAGAAACAAATGGGTGGATTGTGGATTTCCAAATGTAATTCATCCTTGCATTCCAATTCCCTTCTTCAAGTGGTGGCAGGGGGGTTTAAGAGTCAGATTAGGTCAGGGCAGTGAGGTGATACCCTGCTACTTCTGCAATTCTGACTTACTCAGAATTAGGATATAGGGTATTTTTGATTGGGGGGAGTGTGTTGCCTTGCTGGTTTTGTGTAGAAGAGTTTTTTTTGTCTTGCACTACATAGTAAATAATATACAAGGATTTTGACTTTAAACTTTCAAATTCATGTCATTTCATGACTTCTTCACTGTATCGTGGAACAAATTTTGTTTGAAATACTTTTCATGAACCCTCTTTGCTACAAATTGCAAAATAAGCAGCAGTTGTGTCATTGCAGAGGTGAGAGTGTCACTGTGGCCCACTGTTGGTCACTGGTTTTAACAGAGTGCTTGACCCCACTGGCAACCTGGGGTTGCAGGTCACATTGAATACAGCTCTAAAAAGAATAGAGGGAAAAAAAGACAGAATTCTGTGCTTTTAAAGTTTGGTTTTATGACAAGAGAGAGATAATTAACTGATGAGAACTGGACTTGAGCCTTTTTGTCACTGCATTTGATGTAGATCCTAAAATGTTGCTTATAAATGAAAGAAAGAAAACTGGTAAAAGGGCAGTTTGAGTCCTTCTTTTATGGCATTCTGACAAAAAAATACTATAACACACTTGAAATATGTGATGGAGGCTGCAGAATGCTGCGTTATTCTTCTGTTCTTTGAATCTGACCATTAGGAATAGTCCATAATCCATATAAAAGTGCTTTCAGATTAGAACAGTATGTGCAAACATGCTCATCTGCATCCAGCTTTGCATTTCTGGTGGCAGAGAGAAATAAGAAGCTGCTTGTTGGAGGTCAACACTTAATATAGGTTCCCACACCACTGTAGCAGGAGACACTGGTGCTGCTGTTCCTTTTGGAATATGAGGGTGCAGTTTAGTATTTTAAATATTCCTACACTGAAGGTCCCCATAAATGTTTCCTTTTCGCTGTCAGAGGCAAATTTCAGTAAAATGTTCTTTGTAAATTAAATAACTTTACCAATTATGCAGACTTGTAATAGTTGAGACTTTTCTTGAGCCTTTTACCTCGCCGAGAAGCTGAGTTAAGTTTGTGCTACCTCAAGGTTTGCTAGGGGAACCATAGGGATAGAATTCTCTGCTTGCTCCTCTTTGCTGCTAAAAATATGTGCAGTTTGGGAAAATATGCCTAGATCTGACTTGTCCTGACCTTCTGCAAATTCTAATAAACTGTTCAGAGAACTTGAGCAGCTGCACTGAGGAAACGTCAAAAATATCTCTTGGCACACTCTTGCTTCATCCACAGACCGGTCTTCCCTTTGTGAAAACAAAGACCTTTCTGTGAGTCATTTATATTCCTTGTGGCTTTTTCGAGTAGTGCTTCTCTGAGGCATTTCTATTTTATATTCTTGTCAGCAGAATCAAGGGCATCCAAGTACAGATGCTGCTGCAGCCCATCAGCCTCTGACCAGGCTGCTCTGGGCTGCTGGGAAAGAACCTCCTGATGGCACAGGCAGTGGGAGAGCAGGGGAGATGAACTGCAGTTGTAAGGCAAAAAGCTGAGCCTGTGTTAAGAAAAAGGAGTAATTTCAATAGAAGTTTGTCATTTCTGGTGGTACATGCTGATGGTGTTGCACACTGGGGCACCACAGATAAAATGGCTTTGATAGCAAAGCAGAGAGAGGTACTGGGGTTTCATTCCTTTTTATGGAAAACCAGGACTGTGCTGGGACAAATTCCACACATGGCCCCAAATTGTCAATAAGCCATCTCTAAATTTAGCCAGCTGCTACTAGCCAACTCCATTCTATTCTTTAACTCAGATTAGAGCAACTGCTGTATTAACAGCCTGGTTAAAAATCTGGGTTTCATTTGTTTTTCATTCATTAATTTGGGCACATTTTTTTTTTTTAGTCTTGTTTTGTTGTGGGGTTTTTTAATCTTGAGGTCTTGATAATCATGGTTCATGGCTGTGGCTGCATGTTGGCTGCTTTCTCATGCTACATAAAAACATGGGATATCTGATGTGTGACACAGCTTTAAAACAGGGAATTTGTGCCACTTCTTCATGGGTTCAAGTAGGAAATCTTGCATTTTCCTTATTCTGAAGGAAGAGAGAGGTAAAATAGAGGGATTCTGTCTTCATTCCCTCCGTTGGGCTGTGGCTGTTTCCATGGTAGTTCTAGCAAGGGTGACTTTTGCACATAACTTGTCTGATTTTGCTTTTGTTCCACATTCTTGTGTTGCTTCAGCAGTGATGGATTGAAATTGCAGCAATAGTTATAAACTTGATTTAGCTGCAGTGAGACAAGATGACTTCTCTGCTTGTTAGAAGTGGCATAGTTTGGGGTTTTTTTGGCTGAGTAAGGAAAAGCAAAGTTCTCATCTCCAGCAGGAATTTATTCTTGAAATAAGCAGCGAACGATGAGAATAGATTGCTGGAGTTGATCTCATCCCCTGAATGAGTAATTCTGGGTGGTTGTTTAGCAGACTGAACAGGAGATCATAAACTCAGAACTTAGCTTTGTTTCTGGGAACTCCTGAGTGATAAAGAAGCTGGAATAGCTGCTCCACAGGATCGTCTCTGCCCTGGGGACAGCGATATGGAAATAATCTGCCCTGCTCACATCTCCAGACTGTCCGCGTAGCGTGCGGCTCCAAGGAATTGGCAGCTCCCTCTTTCCAAGCTTCATTCTGAGTATTTTTCAAATGGCAAATATCCAACATTAATAAGCCACATAGCAGAGCTGGGAGGAGGCTGGCTGTGGGGGCAGCAGGAGCACGTTCAGCTTCAAACAGGCGTTTTAATAGTCAGAACAGTGGTAAGTAGCAAACTGGTTTTACTACTGTCTTGTACTTTCTGAAAATGAAGCCTTTTGACCTGAATGCTTAGAAGCTGAGTGAATACTGTCAGATCTTTCTGTTTTGCTAAATTGCTTTGCTGAATGTGTTCCTGGTTAGGCTAAAACGTAAGAGCTGAAGAAATATTTTTGACTGCTTTATTTAAAAAAGAAAAAAAACCCGACAGTGATCTGAAGCTCTTGAGTTTCAGTAAAGAACATTTTCGATTTGTTTTGAACCTTTGCAGCAGTTCAGTAGAATATTTTCTTGTGAAGATTAAGCTTTCATGCAAGTAAGTGCTTGATTGATTGTCTTTGAGGACTTCTCTGTGTAATTGCACATGAAAAGAACTGTTACGCAAAAAAAATTGTGTGCAAGATCAACCACAGCTTTCTAAAAATTTGATGCTGTTTTTGTTGTTAGAAGCACCCTGGTAATCCTACAGAAATATTTTTTCCTGATACCGGTTTTCAGACACAAAACCAGTGTATGTAAAAGAAGTTTGGCTTTCAGTAATTTTATAGCATTTCAAGTTAAGTAGTGTTTATTAGTCTGAAAAACGCACGAGCTGTGGGGAGAGGTTTGTTAGTCACTGAAACTGGAGTTTTACTTGGTTACAATATGTTTTCCTTAGTACAATACTGGAGGAAGAGAAGCTGCAGCAAGAAGAACGAATGAGAATGGAATCCAGGCGACAAGTCACGGTGTCCTGGGACTCAGGAGGATCAGATGAAGCTCCTCCCAAGGTAGCTAAGCCTGCAAATTACGTGTGCTTAAAAAAAAAAACCAACCAAAACCCATCTTTTTATTCAGTTTATTTCTTCAAAGCCTCCCCTGATGGCTTGGTTCAAACCACGGCATTCTGGCCAGTTCTGTCCCCATCTGGGAATCCTTGCCTGGAATGACCCAGCTTGAACTGTGCTTAGAACTGATCCTGCATTAAAGATTTTCTCTTTCTTCTTTAACTTGTAAGAGACACCCGTAGCTGCCACTAAACTGTCTCCTGGCCTTTCCTTTTCCCTTCTTTCTTGTAGCACTCTTGTAAATCGTTGGCTAATGAGCTCTCAGGCCAGCGTGAAGTTTATTTATAACACATTAGTGACAGGACAGAAATCAGCTAATTGCACTTTCCTTCTGGACAGAAAATTAGGGGTTTGTTTCCAAGGAACGTACGTGGTTTAGTTTCCACTTTGTTTTCACTTCTGTCCTGTTTGCTTGTCACTGATGTGTTCTGCAGCTGTGGCAGTCCAACCTCACCAGTTGCTGAGCCCTCTTCCCTCCCAGTGACTTCTCTGCTTCCCCTCAGAGTTAATTTTGCAGGTTGTTACTTTAAAGTTCAAGCCTGTATTTGGAGGAATTTCATTTTTGTGCTGTCACCACCGTACTGTGTGTCCTGATAGCTTGTGGTGAATTCCTGGAGCTCCCAGGCTCTGGAGGTGATAATTCCAGGAGTATTTGTGTGGCACCTTGTGCTGCACACATTCCCCAACACTCAGAGAAAGGCACCTTCTTCTTTTTGGTTGGTTTCTGTTTGGTTTGGTTTGGGCTGGTGTGTGTGTGTGTGCTTGTGTGTTTTTGGGGATTTGGGGGCTTTTTTCTCTCCATTTCCAGACTGTTGCCTAATAATTCAGATTTCTGAGCTTACTTCTGCATTTTGATACCTTGATGGCAAGCAGGAAATGGGAGCAGCAGAATTGAGGCTTTAGTTTCAGAGTTAAAAATAGCAAACAGTCCAACAACCTGTTTGGATTACTCGTCTGAGATGAATTAGCAGGATTTGGTGTTTATCTAAACAAACAATGATCCAAGTTACAGAAGCAGATAAACTGCATAAATGGGAACAATATGCTGCTTAATTTGAAATGAGCACCTTTGTGTGTGATGTATGAACTGAAACACTTGACCAAAGGTATGTTAAAAATGCAGTTAATTCTGCCACTGGAGAGGACCTGTTTTGAAGGGGGTCACTGTGGCCTCACAGTATATGTGATGCAGTTGGTTAGGTTTTTTTATGCACTACTTCTGTGTAAAATATGGATGTGCTTAATAATGGCATTGGAACAAGTGGGGTGTTGTAGATAGGAGGGTTTAAGTGTTTCTTTAATTATTACCTAATTTTCTGATGGTGACAATGGATTTTTTTTATTCTTCTGACGATGCATTGTAAGAGTTGCAGATTTTTACATGTCTTAAACTCCATATTAATTTATTGCCTTAAATTCCTACACTTCCACTCCTCAGATAATTCCCAGCTGTCACAATCCATACTATGAAATCACTTGTATCTCACAGTGATATTTCTGTTAGAAACCCAAGAGAGAAAACATCCTAGTCCAGAATGAGAATTAATTTCTTCATCAAGCAATGATAAATTCTGCAGTCTCCAGTTGATGTGGTTGCCTTTAACTGCCAGAAGGACTGAGGGAGACCTTTGCAGAATGATGAAGTTTGGGGGGTTTTTCCCTCTTTGGTTGATTTTTCTCCTCCTGAAACACCCAGCAGTGCTGTTCCTTATCCAAAAAGAAACACTCAACTATACCTCTGGAGACTAAGACTATGATCAAAAGCACTTTCCATGCTGAGGTAGTTAGTTACACAGAGGTTAATTATCAGAACTAACTTTATACCTCAGAGTAGTACATGGAAATAGCCATGCAAACAAATCTGTTTGGTTTGTGTTACTCTGACTGAAGCAAAAGAATTTACTTTTGGGAACAGTCACAAAAGCAACAGCAAAAATTGGAAACAAGGCTGTATTGCACCTGAAAATTTGATTTCAGAATTATGTTCTTAGCTGATGTTCTCTCTAGAGTTAAACAGCACAGAGCAGGTCATTTAGTGCAAGCAATTAAATAAACACAAAGAATTCACAGAGCAGGCATTATTTATTGACATACTGAGCAAACAATTCAGCTTCATCTATTGCCAAGCAAAAATGGAGGAAAATGTAATTTTAGTTCTTTAAAAAAGGTGTTTGTAATTACAGAAAATCTGGGGGGTTTGTTTTTTTTTTAAGTTTGCCAAACCTGTAAATGTTTGTCTCACTGAAACATAATTTTTCTGGTTTTAGTTGTGTGTGTTTAATGATTCTAAAAATTCCTTTATGTTTACAGCCCAGTAGACCTGGTTACCCCAGTCCCAGATCCAGTGAAGGGTTTTATCCAAGTCCACAGCATATGGTACAGCCAAATCATTACCAGGTATTACATTTAATACCATGCATGTACTTGTTTTTCAAATGTGGATTCTCTATCTTAGTTGCAGCTGGTGGGATTGATGCACTTCTTACATGGTTTATTTTAATTCAGTTCTGTTCAATGAGTTTTGTTTTACATAGAAAAAAAACCCCAAACTGAGCGTGGTGGGTTTGCTCCAGATGGCAAATATTTCCCCATCTGATGTGGTGCTCAGATTCCTGAAACTGCACTGAAATATTTCCATATTTATTGAAGGAATGTGGTGTTCATGTTAACATTTGTGCTGAGCTATGAAATCACTTGCTTTATAAAATGGCATTAACTGGGGGCCTTTCCTTGGGGTCATTGTTTTTTATGTTCTGTGTCCTGATAGCTGCTGCATTTAGCTCTGCCACGTTATATACTCAGAGGTTTTGCTTTTTTTCCTAAAACTGCTGAAGAAATTCAGAACCAAAGTTTGTCATTAAAGGACTTTGAACAGTTTTAGGTTTGTTCAAGGCTACAGCCAAATGCAGCTGTCTCAGTCAAGGGAATTTTTTCCATGAAGGGAAGGAGGTTTTCATTGATTTAATAAGTGCTTCAAGCTCATTAAAACTCCTTGCATTTTCCTGTGGAGAAGTTCCCAGGCCACTCAGCTCAGCTCACTAATTACATGCTGCCACTCAAGCCTTAAGCCTGTAATATACAGCAGGGGGTACATTTTTATGGGGCTCTGTAGGGTGATGTTTGCAGGCTCCTATTAACTGGAACATGAGCTCTGCATGTGTAGCTCTTAGAAATGTATCTAGAGATTTAGTTTTGTCCTCAGAGGACTTTGATCTCCTTGACTGCAGAGGTTAGAGCAAGCTCTGATGCTGCTGATTTGATGGGCACCATAAAAGACTTATCCTCAAAAGTTGCATTTCTGTACTGACACAGTTATTTTAAAATACTTAGGTTGTGATGGGCATCCTCATCACTTAAACAGAGGTGTCAAATCTTCTGATGTTGCTTCCTCTTCTTCCTCTCAGTGACTGCTTGAATTGAGTCATTTCTGTGCTTTCATGTTTCTTATCTTGGAGGGGATATATTCATTATGGGGAAGCACAGGTCTTACTAATATCTCTGCTTTTCTCTTTGTTTTTGCCTGGGTGGGGTTTTTTGCCCCCTAAAGGTGTCTGGCTACCCTGGTTCTCATGGGATACCAGCCATGGCAGGCAGCATTTATCCTGGGCAGGCTTCTCTCCTGGATCAAGCAGATTCCTGGAACCATCGGCCTCAGGAAATATCAGTGTGGCAGCCAAACATGGAGGTATCTGACACATCTGTTACTGGGCTCTGTACACTTAAATACACTTTTTGTTATTATAAATTGTATTACTTCCATTACTTAGGTAGAGCTGTTACAGGAAAACTGAGTTTTTCTGGTGCTTTTTAAAATTACCTCACTGCAGTGGGCTGGGAGTCAGGACTGAATTGTTTTTTAATCAAATCCTCCTTTGTGAGGCTGGGCATGAAGTGTCACTTCACATGAATCCTTGATGAAGTTGTTACTACTTATCTGAACTGAGTGATAGCAAATATTTGGAGTTTGTTAAGAGAAGGCTTTACTGGAACTTAGTGCTGCTCGTAGGGATGGGAACACTCATGTGAAAATACCTCTTGGGAGATACCCAGCAGAGCTGAAGGACTGAGGCTTCTTTGGAACTTACCCAGAAGAGAAAATGAAATGGCCTGAAAGACTCTTCTGAGTTGAATTCCTTCTGGGTGCTCTCCAGCCTGTCACGATTGCACTGAGCTGCTGAGAAACATCAAATTAATTCCCCCTTTAACCTTCTGTCTTTTTTTTCTGTTCTCCACTGTTGTACACTTTTTTATTCTGTTTTTTCCTTCCACAAAGATTCAGTTTGTGCAGCTTCTGTCTTAAATATGCTTCTTCTCTAACCAGCTCCATTCTCTGTGTTCCTGATAAACATTTAAGTGATATCTGAGATGTACTTGTTAAATACAGGGAAGTTTGTTACCAAATTTCCCTTGGCTTTTTTAAAAATACTAATTTATACACTCTCCTAATGATTTCCAGACAGCATTGGGGGATGGTATGTGGAGTATTTGTAAGCTTAAGACAGGCATAAACATTTGGTCAAAAATTCATTAAAAAATGTTTTTATGACATGCTTTGCCAGTGTTGGCTAACATTGAGTAGTATATTTGTTTTGATTTTAAAAAAATGTATCTTGCAGCTTTTAACAACTGGATGGTTATATTATTGCTCAAGATGAAGAAAACAAAATTGATAAATCTGGTTTTGTTGTCCAACTGAAATGAAGTGCAATACAGGAAGTGACAGCATTGCTGAAAAACAGAACAGAATCTTTAGAATCTCTTTTGGTTGCAGTGACTAAGAGGAAGACAGATAAAACTTTAGGGTTGGAAAGAGTTTCTTCCGCTGCTCTGCTTCAGTTTTTGAGGAGCTGAAGAAACTCTGCTTGACTGCTGTTGAGAATTGACTTCTAAAAAGCTTTTCTTTTATAATATCTAAGCTCTTGCACCTGTTCATCCAGATTTTAAATTGTGAGACTGAGTAAGCTTGCTGTGGATTGTAGGATTCAGGCCCTTTGGACATCCGAGGGATGAGCCAGGTTCTCCCCACACACCTCATGGAGGAGAGGTTGATACGACAGCAGCAGGAGATGGAGGAAGATCAGCGCTGGCTTGAAAAAGAAGAACGATTCCTGGTAATTCTTCTGTTACACAGAGCTCCTTAATTCCTCCTGACTTGGTTTTGTATTGCAGCTGGCTAAATCTGGCCACTTCTGTGAAATGAGAAAATTTGCTGGGCACAGGAGTTGCTACCAAAATGTGGGTTTGGAAGCAGGTTTTAAAATAAGTGGTCAGCTAGTGAGTCCTGTATTTCAGCTGTCTTGAACAGCTGTGACTTCTGGTGAATCTTATTTTACCCAGTTGAGTGTTTGTGTGGGGGAGGTTGTGGGTATAATTCTGTGCCTATCTGCAGGTTTCCTGTTTGTTTGTAAAAAGGGAGATCTGTCTGTGCTCTGCCCCTAAAAATGATGGAACCAGCAGCCATCTAAGGGTTCTGGCTGTGCTAAGAGTTGTAACCAGCATTGCCCTGGAGGAATAATGACACATGTTAGTGGGAAGAAATAAGAGAGAAATAAGAAATAAGGAGGGGAAAAGCTTTGAACTTCACCAGGAGCAGGAGGAAATCACTGGTAGTGGGATCTTCTGCCACTGTTTCTCTGCAATTCCACAGTTCCTTGTTGTCAGTGCCACTGGTGTATGTTTTCTTGGTTCAGCTCTGGCTCTCCAGTTGTCAAAATTCAAGTTGTGTGTTATATTTCTCCTACTTGAGGCTGATGGCTACAGCTGGAGCAGAAGGTGGGAGTAGAATGTTACCAGGAGTACCTGAGCCTCATGGGACAGGGGGATAATTTACAGTGTGTGGTGTGGATTGTGACAGACATCAGTCCTGTGCTTGAGCTTAGGCAAAGCTTAAGCTTCCTTATTTCAAGGAATGCCTCAGTTTGGAAATCTTCTGTGTTGTAGCTGCTGGTAGATGGCCCCCCATGACCAGGCCATGTTCCAGCTGAGATCCATGTTGTGCCTGAGCTAAGAAGTGACTTTTGATTAATGGGTGTTAAAATTGGTTCCCTTCTAAGTCCACTTGGGAATTTGCAGTTTCCCATTGGGATAACAGCAAACAAACCACTGTACCCAGATTGCTTTGTCTGAAGAGAGGGAGGGGAAAGGAAAATTTCTTCCCTAATTTAGGCATTAGTTTTTCCAGTCTTGTGTGGCACCAGCTGCTTGTGACCTACACAACTCAGGAGGTCAAACTCATCCCACTGGCAGTTAAAACTTTAAAGATGGTCAAGAACTTTTTGTGGAATTAATGTGTTTGCTGGGAATGAGGCACTGACGTTGCAGGTGGTGGCAGTAGGTTGCGTGGGAACTTTCTGCAGAAAACTCTGATTTTTTCTGCAGAATAAATAATTATTTGTAATGTTTGTTGATTCAGTCTCTGGACCATTAGGGTGTTTATCATCCCACAAATTGATGCTGAGGAGGAACATGCTGATTTTTCCTTTATCTGTAGTACAATTGTAGCATCTGTTTGGAAGAGATTTGCTGTGTTTCCATTTTGTGTTTAATTGTGAGGAAACACATCTCTCTTGCATCCATTCTGTTGAGAAATTGGAATCCATAAGAGACTTCAGTTCTTTTTCTTTCCACATTAACATTTTGCCTGTACAGACTTCAGGGTTCATCCTTGACTGCCTATTACAAATTTGTACCCCATGTCAGGAACTAAACAAGCTGCTGGTAGCCACAGGGTGCATTTGAGCCCATAGCAGGATGTGTGTCAGGGGAATCTTCAGTTCACAGATGGATGTTTCTTGGAAAAGGAATG
This sequence comes from Notiomystis cincta, assembly GCA_013398075.1. Classification (NCBI taxonomy): domain Eukaryota; kingdom Metazoa; phylum Chordata; class Aves; order Passeriformes; family Notiomystidae; genus Notiomystis; species Notiomystis cincta. The sequence continues at coordinate 203,299 of VZRX01012904.1, read as the reverse complement.
TGGGTGAGTTTCTAGGTTTAGCCCTGAGGAAGTGAAGATGTGGAAAAGTCATTGCTGGGAGCCTTGGAAGCCTTGCAGATCTCCTGAAGGGTATCCACAGTTCAGACATGAGAGTCCAAACATGTGAAATTAAGCCATTTATTAAGGCATTAAGGCCATATAATGATGTCCAGCATAGAAATAAGCCAGATATTACACACAACTGCTCCTTGGCCAATATCCTCTAGTGAGTGACAAATTAACATTTCTGCTCTGGGAAGAAGGGCTTTCCCTATTTTCACTCCAGGTGATTTAGAGAGGAAAAAATCTGTCCCTCTTTTGGCTGCTTTAGGCAGGTTTCAAAGAATATTTGTCCTTTTGAGCACAGAGAACAACAGAGCAGAGCCAGATTTTAATCTTTAACTTATGTAACTATAATATTTAACTTCTGTAACCATGTGTAGTGTTCTCAGTGTAAACTGTCTGCTTCCAAAAGCAGCTCTATTTACCCAATCCTCAGGCTCTACAGCACATCCCACGTGTACTACTGAGAGTTGGACTCACAGGGGAGCAACTGCAAATCATTTAATATAAGACACTGCAACAAGATGAAAAATCCTCCATGGATTTTTGTTTGTACAATTTTTTTTTCCCCAGAGTAACACCAACTTGCACATGATTTGAAATGTATTGCTGCTTCTGCAGGGAGAAAATACAACTCACAGCATGTTACTACAGGGATAAACAGCACTGGTGCTGCTGGAAAGGACTCCCCAGATGGGAAATTCAGTTGCAGTGGCACTGAAATGGAAATGTGGCAGTCTTTGGGGAGGTTGTTATCAGTGTAAGCAGTTTGCCTGAAACAGGTCCTGGGAGAACATGGGGACTCAGTCATGGGTACTCCAAAGGATAGAAATTTTTTCAAGCTGCAGTCTTAACAGAATCCAGAATTCTGGAAATTCTGCTCTAAAGAGAGAAAACAAACAGGTCTCTCCTCGTGGGAAGCTCCTGAACAAAAATAAATCCGTTGTGTAAAAACTGAAGAGTAAAGAAGTGTTTAATTTAAAATTTTACTGAATACATTCATTGAGAGTGAGGAGAGAATTGGTGGAGGGGTTGATTTTGGGGGATCCAGGACTGACACTCCCTCCCATCCCTGACAGGGAGAGGAGGCAACTCTTTAGGTCTGCCAACTTTAATGGACACTGATTAAAACTTGTGATGATTAAACTTTCATGCTCTTTTGATTAAAGTGCTGTGAAGATGAGCCTCTCCAAGAAGGACAGAAATATGTGAATTTTTTTTTGAGAAAGCTGGAGACAAAGCATTATTGCACCTAAAGCTTGATACACAGATCACTACAGGACACAGTCTCTTGTCCAGGGCACCTTCACGTGGAAGATGAAATGGCTGCATTACAAACAATCTAAAACAATCAAAAATTATCTCTGAATGTTTTACACTTCTTTTAAGCCTGTTTAATTTCCTGCTCCTTCCTTTATATGGAGTTTCCAGTTTGAACCTTTCTTTCTGGCCGTGCTGATGTTATGTATGTTATTTTTAATCATATAAATAAAGATCTGTATGTGCATGCCTGTTAGCAGCTCCTCAGCAGACAGAACAGTTTTGTACTAAGAAATTTATAGTCCTTTCTGGGATAACTTAAGAAGAAATAATTCACATAGTTTCCTTATCATGCTTGGGTTTGTTGGAGTTTTTTTCTGAAATTCCCACATAGTTGTGGTTTTGTCCTATTTTGACACTGAGAACTGCAATTCAAGGGTAATGGATGTGAACCATTGCTAAAATAAGATCCTAATTTTTAGCCTGAGAAAATCCCACCAAGACATTACAATTCGGCATGTCCTGAGAACTCCAAGGCTTACATGTTCTTTTATTAGCAAGTAACCAGAAATACTGGAAATAAAGTGGATTATGTCCCAGTTCATCAAGGTACACATCCTGTCTGAAAATTCCTCTTGACATTTCCAAAGATTTCAGATAGTAGGCTTATTTATTAGGAAAAAAAACCCCCTTGTACTTCTGAAGGACTTTGTTTTTCTGCAAGTTTTTAACAACATGTAGTTCTTTCTCTCTGTGGTTTTTGAGAGGTCCAGAGCCATGGCAGGGGCTTGAAAGATGGCAGGGTGTTCTTTGGGACTGTAAAATGTTGTGTAAAGTACAGAATAGGTTTGGTGTGAGGCTGATTTTTTGACCTAGAGAATGTTGCATTGAACAGCTGAAGGATCTCAGTATTAAAAATTCAGTGGTGCATTGCTGTTGTGGCAGCAGGAGGGGCTCAGAGCTCTTGAAGCTGCAGAAGTGTAAGAATTGATGCTGAGTATTACTTTTAAATATGATGGGAATTTGATCATCAGAATCACCTTTGCTGTAAAATAGTTTGGCTTCAGCCATTTCCACATCTACACAAAAGAAAAAAATCAGAAGATCATTGAGTCAAATGGGAGTTGTTAGAATGTATTAAAACACTCAAGTCAATAAATACATAATTGGGCCTTTTCTTAGTCATTGGACACAAAAGTTGAACACTTCTCTGTTGTTCCATGTGTTCCTGACTACTCAAGTTTTGGTGGGGCAGAGGAGAATGTTTGTGGAAGTTGAAAGGAGTTTATGTACTGCTAAAGGATTTCTGCCTTATTTCTAAGGTGTAGCTGTGCAGGTCACAGGGATGCAGCTGCTCAGGGTCCCTCAGGTTTGCCATCAGCCCCTGGCACCTGGGATCTGCAGTTTTGGATCAGGTTCTTGGAGATGCCAGGGCAGCATCACTGCCCTCCACAGCCTTGGTTGTGTGGGGGTGGTCAGTAGGACTTGGGATTTTTCTTGGTCATGTGTGAAGCATTTGGCAAGTTAATGATCACCATTTTTGTGATATTTTATGAGCATTTGCAGCCTCTCTGTGCAGCAGTTCCAGGGCTGTGTGCTGTCCGTGTCCAGGGTGTCCTGGAGGGAACTCAGTGTGCTGCACGTTGGCTGCTGGTGGAGACCTGGGGAATGGAATTGTTGTTGTCATGTGGAGACTTTGGATGCTGGAAGGAGGGACCTTCTTAGCCAGACAAGGAGGGGAGGACATGGATATTGTGTCTGTTAATTTAACTTTCTGTTAAATGAAAAAAAATCCTGTTATTTTGGACTAGTGTGCATTTTTGTGCTTCTAAATCTTTTAAAATGCTCAGTATTTCATTGTCTGTGGAGTCTGGTCCAAGGGATGAGGTCTGGATGGTCCAGGGGGGAAGGTGTCCCTGCCCAGGGTTGGAATGAGATGATCCTGAAGGTCCTTTCCAACCCAAACCATTCCATGGTTTAAGGGGCATTTTTTGAGTAATGAATTGCTGCAAGTGCAAAGAGCATTAAAGATCCCTGTGATAAAACAGCCTGGTTATTTCCAAAGAGTTTGGGCACTTCCTTGGCTCGAAATGAACATGAAATGATGGCAAATGGTGAGCATCAGTGTAATAGGAATGTAGTTAGTCATATGGTTTATATGGTATTTAACAAGGATAGCTGTGTGCTTTAACTAAAAAATGTGATGAGAATCATGACTTTACCTGTCTAGTGAAGTTTCAAACATACTCATATCAAATGAGACTTTAATCAGAAAAAAACCCTTCATTGTAATTAGGAAATAAACTGGAGATGAGTCAGTGGTAGGTTTCATCTTGAAGTTTGTCACAAATTCCTGGAAAAACATTAGGAGACCACTTGTGTCTGTTTCAGTTCTTCGTGTTTAAGATGGGGTTAAATATTTCCTTGTCTGATACGATTTGTCTGATTTTAACCTTCAAGTTCTTCCAGGGAGTGACTGTCTCTGACTGCCCCACTCAGTCTGCAGAAGACTGAATGAAAATCCCAAATGTAAGCCCTTCTGACAGACTGGCAGCACAACTGGACTATTTTTAATGACAAAAGATCAATATTAGTGTGTTTTTGCAGATTCCTTCTGCCCTGCTGGTTTTTAGGGTCATTTAGCAGCATATGTGAGTTGGAATTATTATTTAGTGTTCTTAAAGGGAAGGAAGAAAGGGATCTCGAATATCTTTAAACAAGAAGAGGATATATTTGTCCCTGAAATGAACCCTGAAAGAACATGGGGTTAGTTTAGTTACACCAGTATCCACACACCTACATGTCTGTAAATGAAAAATGTTCATTCTCATGCTGTGTGTGACCATTTTATCACTGAGGTTATCAGTGAGTCCTCTTCCAGTCTCGTAGGAGAGAGTCAGATAAATCCTGTTTCTAAGTGCCAGAATTTGTGCACAAGAAGCACACTGTAATTTTGCTGAGTTTGTGTCTTCAGATGAGTGTTAACCTTGGCTCACATGTGCTATTCCTTTGTCTTTCCATGTAATCAACATTGTCCTTGAAGAATAAATATAACATACCTGGATTTGCTGGGGAGATGAGTGGGGTTTTCCTGTGCAGGGCCAGAAGTTGGACTTAGTGGTTCTTGTGGGTCCCTTCCAACTTAGGATTTTCTGTGAGAAAAATGACTGCTTTGCATGTGAAAAAAAAAAATCAAATTTGGTGTGGTTTTATTTTTGCTTTTAAAAGCAACCAAGCCCCGGGTTGCTGCATTGTGCTTTAAAACACATAAAATAGAAATGTGTTTGTTGCTTGTATGGGGAGAAAAGGGCATCTGGATGGCTTTGTTGGCTGGCTGTATCCAAGTGGAGTGTTTGGAGAGCCCCAGTAATTGGCCCCATTTGCCTGGACAGGGAGCCAAGTACATTTAAGCCATCCCGGGGCAGGAAGCGGGAATTAATGCGCAGCGTTTCTCATCCTGTGGTTGGAATTTTGCTGTTGGGAAGCAAGCTTTTTTAAAGAAAAAAACCCCAACTTCTGCTGCCTTTGAGAAAACTAAAATGCAGGTTTTCCAGTGTTGTTGTAGGGCAGTGGTACTGTGGATATTTATTAGAGCATTTTCACTCCTGTGCTGAGGGCGGGTAGTGGAGGAGCAGCCGAGGCTCCGCTGGTGGCAGCGGGGGCACAGGCACTGCAGTGAAATGACATCTGGATTTGTCAGTGTGCATTTTTAACAGGATTTCCCTGCCTTTACACTGCCTCTAAGCTGAGGGCACATCCCTGGGTAAGCAGAGCTCAGAGTGAAACGCTGGATTTTTGTTTCAGAAACCCGACGTGCGGCTCTCCAGAGGCAGCATCGACCGGGAGGACGGAGGTCTCCAGGGCCCAGTAAGTGTGGGGGAGACCTTTTCCTCTCCCTTCTCTTCCTCCTGTTTCCTGGTAGAACATGCTGTACACTGTCTTGGGTGTGGGGGATGATTTAAAGGTTTTGCTAAACGTTTCCACTATTATTCCATGGTGGTACAGCTTTCCAAGAGGCTTAGCTTCTGTGGGAGCAGCAGCCACAGCGAAGTGGTGCATGCAGCAGTTTGGATTTGGGGTTTGTTGGTTGGGTTTTGTTTTTTTTCCTCTTGAAGCTGTTCTTGAAACAGATATCAAAATGTTTCCACAAATATGTTGCAATCATTACCAAGTGCTCATATGCTGTAGAATGGGGCTTTTTATTTAAAAATATGGATTGCTTTCTGCAAGTTCTGTCAACAGGAAACAGGATTAAAGTAACTTCTGCAGTTGTTTAAATATCTGAAGGGTTTTCTCACAAGGAATGTAAACGTTGCTGTTGTATTACCCAGAAATCTGTTTGGGGTAAATGATCCACTATGAAACAATTGGAATAAACCCCACAGCCATTCCTTTATTCCCAGAGAGCAGCTGCAGTTTGGGCATTCTTTCTTAGTGGCTTAACTCCTGTCTGTTTAACTAAAACAATTTTTTCAATTGTTTAATTGCCATTGGAATCCCTGGTTCATGTTGTTGGAAAAGGGCATTAGGCTCAGAACTGTTAATGACATAAATCTGGTGCTTCATCCACTGTTTCTCCCAGGGGTCACCTGTAAAGTACTGGATATTTTAAATTCACTCTCTTGTTTCATTTGGGATGTGACTGCAAACTCCTACTTTGGCTTCAGCATTTCTTCACTACTGAAGAATTTAGGGATTCTTCCTGCATTTGCAGCCAAGACACAGTCATGAATGAGTGTATTAATGACAAACTGCAGCATGGTCTCTGGAGACATTGATGTCTGCAAGCTCCTAAGAATTTTTCCATGAAATTGGAGAAGACTGTTAGTTACTGTTAGGCCTTGGCTGTTGTTGCATCTTTCTATAAGAGCAGGAAAACTGTTGCTGCATTTTGTGTTACTCGTGAAGCTGCTTTGAGATGCCCAGGAGATTTTGAGGTCATGTCAGAGCTTACAGATTCCAGATTGTTGCCAGGGAAAGTCCTATCTGCCCAGATGAGGTAGTACAATATCACACCCCATTTGAAAGAGTGTGAAGAAAACACTTCATGGGCATGGACAAAAATGTGTTTTAGAAGAGACTCTAACTCATGATAACTACATTTCTAATCCCAGAAGTTGATCTTGTAGTTCTCAGTAGATTCAGAATGTAACTCTGACTTCATTTGCAGTGGGAAATGCTTAATGCTGCTGTGAGTCAGTTTGAGTTTCTGACTGAGAGGATGAGAAATTGGGCAGTGATACAAAGAAGTTACCACCCACATTTTAGTAGTCCTATCTGATCACATTCTTTTGACCTATACTTTCAATATACAATTTTGTGGAAGTAAAAATGCAAGAATTGTTTTAGTGGGATTCACTCTCCTGCCTCTCTCTTGCTCCCTTTCTTTTCCCCTGGAGTTATCAGATTTGAAATATTTATGTTAACAGCACAAATCAAAGTTAATGACGTGACTGAATGTCTTCACTTTGTGTCCCTGTGAGGTGACCAACCCCACAGAGCAACAGACCAGTGTCATTTGTGGTGCTCTCCAGCTGAAACTGTGGTCAAGCTTTGTCAGCACAAATTCTCTCCCTGAAGTGGTGGACAGCATCTCTGTGGGGATGACACCTGTCCATGTTTCTTTCCAAAGTCTGTACAGTTCCTTTGTCCACCTGAGTTCTAGATAATCTCTGCTCTGCCAGGCCCTTTTCTGTCCTGCTTGCTTGACTTGCAGCACTCTGGAATTGGGTGCTTCTGTGCTCTTAAAAAGCACCTGACATCCATGGACCTTCCTTCAAAAGCAGATTCCCAGGGGCCCTCACTATTTCCTGGAAAGAGCCCAAAGTCCACTCTCTCCATAGCCAAAGTTTTGCTGGAATTTTTTCTCCTACCTCCAACAGTTTGAAACTCAACTCCTCTGTGGTCACCATGACTGAGGCAGACACTGCTCACCACTTGGCCATGAGTCCCTCTCTGTTTACAAACAGCAATTCCAGGAATCACCTTTCCCTGTCAGCTTCCTTGGTACTTGAATCAAGAAGTTTCTTTCACAGAAATTTCCTGGACCTCTTTGTGTCCACTGTATGATATTCCCAGCTGAATTTTGGGAAGTTAAAGTCACCCCTAAAGGCAAGAGCAGTTGATGCAAAGATATTCCTTAACACTCTGCTGACACAGGAGCTGCTCACAGCAGTGATGAGGTTGGCGTGAAGGATGTATGAATGCAATTAGCAGGGAAAGTAATTTCAGTCTGTTACTGAATTCTTCCAAGTGAATAAGCAAATAGACCTTGACTAAGAGCTTTGCAGCAAACCCTGAAAGCAAACCAGCTCAGAAATGTGTTCCATCCAGCAGGAGGTTCTGGAGTCTTTTTGTTGTGTTGCCATTTCTCCTTCACCACCATGACCTCTACACTTGGATCTGTGGACACAGACTGAAAATGCCTGTGGCATTTTCACCTTTGAAAATGTCCCACCACCATTCAGTAATAAGGAAGGGTGACCTATAATGTAGAAGCCAGGGCTGTTGTGAGACTACAGAATACATGCAAATCCTTTTATTGCTTTGTAAGTAATAGACCTGTAGTGAGGGACTGATGATGGTAAATGAGGATGTATTTTTAACTGTTGGGAAATGTGCTGAGAACTGGCTGCTCTTGGTGTTTGACATTGAGATAGTGCTAATGAAAGCTGTGAGCATTGCAATAACTACTTTATATGTTTGTTTTATTTTATAGGCTGGTAACCAGCACATATATCAGCCTGTGGGAAAACCAGGTAAGCAGTAAATGCAGATGCTGTAATTTTGAATCCTTGATTTCAAGTCTGGCTGCAGCAGTAGTGAACAAAAGTTCATGGCAGTATTTCCATACAGGGTGGATCCAGGTACTACACCTGATGTTTGTGTGCTGTGTTCAGGTTCCCCATGCAGGTCCCAGACATGCAGTCAGCAAAGCCAAGGAAGTGTTTAGATCAAGAAGCAGGAAATGTCTAGAGGAAGCTGAGTCAGAGTGGGAATTCACCCAGTGTGGAGTTCAGACATGTAAAACAGCAGTAGACACCTAAAGTTGGGTTTCTCAGTCTCAAGTGAATCACACCCAGGAGTGCTGCTGGGAAGAAGTCCAGTTTCCCTCAGCACACACAGCATGTTGGCACTCAGCTGTGTACCAGGGGTGCCACCCTCTCAGGCCTGGGGTAGGGTGCCCAGAGCAGTAGCAGTTGCCTCACAAAAGGAGTTTCAAAGTATTTTACTGAACAATCCCGTTCTCATGAAGTGCAGCTCCCACAAACAGTGGTTTTACTGCAGGACAGCTAAAGATGTCCATCTGTGGCAGAGGGGAGCTCGTGCAGCCTGTGCAGTGCTGGCAGACAGAAGGGTGCAGGTACATCTGCCACGTTGGTGCTCTAAAAAGTCACTTTTTGTGTCGAGCAGATCACGCAGCTCCGCCAAAGAAGCCTCCGCGCCCCGGAGCCCCCGGGCACCTGGGCAGCCTTGCCAGCCTCAACAGCCCTGTGGACAGCTACAACGAGGGTGTGAAGGTAGGTGAAACTCCCCCAGCAAATGGAACATCACCAGGGCCACGTGAGATACCCCCAGCAACTCAAACATGACCTCTCTGAGGTAGTTTGGTGTTCCTGAAGCAGAGATTGTGGAAAGCAAAAGGCAACCAAACTTCACAAGTAAATGTTGTCATGGGGCAAATGTGCCCTGGCAGCTCTCCAGGGGAGTGGGGAGGGAACTCAGGCTCTTCCTGCCTGTGATTCAGTGTGGTCCTCACCTAGAACCTGCCCAGGTGAGCTTTTTTCTCCTTTGGAGAGTGTATGAGGTGACCCAAATGGACCCAGCCTCCCTATTCAGCAGGAAGGAGCACGCCCAGGGGTCCCAGTTACTCAGGTGGTACCCAAATCTCCTATCCTTGGTCACAGGGAGGTGAGACCTGTCCTGAGGTGCTCAAAAAGCTCTTGCTGCAGCACCAGAGCTCCTCAAACCAGCTCAGGGGAACAAGGGAAGAGGGGAAATGGGCTGTGAGAGTGAGATACTTCTTGATGTGTTGTTTCATCTCCCATAAATAGCAATAAAGCCAAAACTGACACTTGACCGTGGTTTTGCAGCAGAGGTGCTGCTGCAGGGTGCTGTGCCCAGCCCCTGCTGCAGTTTGTGTCCACAGAACTGCTCCTGAGGATGTCAGGCACTCCCAAAATCATCCCTCTGTGTGCTGTTCCCTGCCTGTGGGAATCTGCCACCTCTCTAATCTCCAGGAAACAGCCCTGCCAAGACTGGAGTAAAGAGCAGGGATCCATGTTGTGGTGGCCACAGCAGTTGGGATAAGTGACCCTTATTTTAGGTGCTTTAAGAAGATACAGAAAAAGCCCAGTTCATCCGAACATGAAATTTAAAACCTGCCAGCAGAGCAGTGTGTTCAGCACAACTTGATCCCAGCCACTGCCAGCCTGTCTCACTCCTGCTCTTGTTCTGGGATTATTAGAATGTTTAAGAATCAGTGTAAATAGCCAGCAGTGGTGAATATGAGCAGGATTATTTATTATAAACTGATGCCAGTGCTTTATGAGCTGCCAAGCCTCAGAAAACATCAAAAAGCAGTAACAGATGTGTTACTAAACTCAGCTTCTCTAAAATTTCCTTTCTAAATGCTGATACTGGAACATGAAAAATGTTCTTTGAAACATGTCCTTTTGACAGCAAACAAACCTGAGCAGCCAGAGACATCAGAATGACAAGTGAACAGGATTTGTGTACTAAACAGCTCTTTGAGTAGGAAAGAAGGGCTGATTTTATTTTTTTCTGTCAAAATTTTCTTGAAATTTGATTGTTTTATGCCCCTTGAAGAAAACAGCCCATTACTTTTTGTCATAGCTTTGTTAATGGCTGCAGTCCTAAACTGAAGATGCTTCTAGAGTTCATTTCAGACTCCCTTTTCTGTACACCCAGTTCAGACTCCCTTTTTAGGGAGAACACAAATGAAGAGGACTGGAATTGCCTGCCCTCAGGAGCCTTCAGGGCAGGCTCCAGGGAGCTCTGGGTGAGGCAGAGTCAGCCCTTTCCATGAGGAACCTCAAGACTTCTGCAGAGTAGTGGTCCTGATACTGGGGATAAACAAAGAGAAACCAAGTGCTAAGAAACAGTGTCTGTAGTCCTGAAAGGTTAGGGCCTGGAATTCCAAGGGTTGGGAATCATCTGGAGTGGGTACTTGGTGGTTCTTAGCCACTGTGATGAGTTGTGAACAGGTCCTGCACAGTTAAATGACCATGTATTTGCCACCATAAACTACAGAAATAAAAGTTTCAGAAAGATGAATACAGCATTTCCTGAAATGCACCAAGGCCTGGCCTGTTTGTGTAGAGGGACCAGCAGTGTCCCAGGCCAGGTGGTTTCCCAGGCCCTCTGCTCCACTCAGCACTCTGCTCTCGCCACACTGGCTCGCTCCTGTCCAGCTTTGCATGATCTCCTGCCGTGTGTTTAGCCAGGAGGAAGCATGGGGTGCATGGCAAACCTTCCACTGCCCACAGGGGTGCACAGCAGTCGTTCTGTCACACAGGACCCAGAGCTAACACGAGTGGCTGCCGGTTCTGGTGAGGACGCGTTTTCCTTGCAGGCTTTTTAACTGGTCTCTGATTGCTACACATGGTTTGGGTTTGTTTGGTTTTATTTTTTTTTTTCCTGCTGAATTTTATTAATATTGTTTTTCTTTTTTTCCCTTCTTTTGGTAAATTTCTTTAACCTCCCCCCACATTCTGCTCAACCATAGCCATGGAGGGTAAGCAGTGCGTGAGCGTGTGTGTACGTGCCCTATTCCAAAATGTCTTTGCATGTGACTTTGCCAAATGACTGTTTTAACTTCTTGATTGCTGGAACTGATTCGAATCACAGCCTTTCCCTGCTGATTGAGGCAATTACAGTGTTCTTTTTCCTAAGGTATTTTCTGATCAATGCACTAGATTGAATCTCTGTAATAGCTGTTGGTACTCAGTTAATGAAATGCTGCAAAATGAAATCACCACATGCTGAGTCCTGCACTCCTTCCTCAGAGGAAAGTCCCATCCAAGCATTCCATAGTTTCCCCAGGGCAGTGTATCAGGTGCTTGCAGTGAAACAGTTCTGGAGCTGGGACCAGTCCTGAGAGCCAGCAGTAACCCAGTGTAGGGAGCTGAAGCATCGTGAACCATCTCAGATCTAGGAGGAAATTGGGAATTTTTTAACTTTCTGCTCACATTGAATGGTTGCTTGGGCATCCCATAGTAGAAAGTAGCTGCAGGAAATTGGGATGCTTGTAGTTTTACAGTTCAGAGATACTGAGGACCTTACAAAGGAAGTTAGCAAAGTTTCTTCCATTTCAGACTTGGGATTATTTCAGTCTGTCTTGGAATTAACTCCAGACATATCCGACTTGTTGGAAGTTTTGCTTGAGAAAGGACCACAGGATTTCTAACTTACTAGTTTTTTTCTGATCTCTTGGAAATCAGTTGTCTAAAAGCATTTCCCACCTGTACTGGTGACACCATTTTTGTTAACCTGCTGTAGATTTTTCACTAACAAAATAATAATGCCAAACAATCACAGAATTGCTTGGCTTGGAAGGGACCTCAGGGACGATCTTGTTGCAGTTCTCTCTTTAATGTATCAATACCTTACTGTGGGCTCTGACGTTATTTTGGAGCATTGGTTTTACTTCTGGAATGAGGGACCTGATACCTGTTGCCCTCACAGTGCGACTTGCACCGCTGAGACCCGTTAAGTACTCAGTACTCTCATTCCTCAAATTATTCTCTTCTCTGTTGAGTTACACTGGGAGCTCTTCAGGGAAGCCCTGGTGAACGTTGCCCAGTGTCATTTCACCGATCAGGCTCAGTCAGAAGAACGAAAAGGAACTGGGCCGGCTCCGGGCAGCAGCGGGCGGGCGGGGGCCGTGGGGAGCTCGGGCAGGCCGAGCCCTTCCCGCTTGGGAAGTGCCCGGGCCCCACCTGCTGGGCACGGGAGGCTCAGCAGCCGCTCTCTGCTTGCAGATCCAGCCGCAGGAGATCAGCCCTCCTCCCACGGCCAACCTGGACCGCTCCAATGACAAAGTCTACGAGAACGTCACCGGGCTGGTGAAGGCCGTGATAGAAATGTCCAGTAAAATCCAGCCGGCTCCGCCCGAGGAGTACGTGCCCATGGTGAAGGTATGGGACAGTGCCTGAACTCGGGCTTATTTCTTCCCTGAATAATGAGGTGTAAGTGTGTAGGAGAAAATGCCTGGAAAGCTGGAAATAGAAGAGGTTTCCATGTTCACAGGGTGGGTGACTTGTGGACAGAGGCTGGAGCTTTGGATCCTGTTCCCAGTATTGTGGACAGCAGTGCTCCATTCCCAGCTTGCCTGTGCTTATCCAGGGTGCTGAGCTGTGTGCTGTCTTCTCCACATTTTCTTTTTCTTTTTTTTTTGAGAAAAACTTATTAACCCTTTGGCCTCTTGTTTTGATGGTGATAGACAATTGCGGGTGGAATTTTGAAATGCTTCAGGCAAGTTCCAGCTCCCTTCTCATCCAGATGAGGAATTAAATGTATCCACTGCCTCTTGCACTCATAAAATTCTTTTATCTATTTCTTCCAAGTCTTTAAAGTTTGTTTCTTTAATATTTTTTCCTCAGGAGGTTGGTTTGGCACTAAGAACCTTACTGGCTACAGTAGATGAGACCCTCCCAGTGCTCCCTGCAAGCACCCACAGAGAGGTAGGTGGAGCTCTGCTCACCTGGTGCTCAGCCATTGCCTCAGCCAGCTGGGACAGGTTTTGGTGCTCCCTTCTTGGGACAGGCACCCCTTTTGGCTCCCTGAGCAGTCTGAAGTCTTGGGTTATAATTCTGCATGGAATGAATTTCGTTAAAATTGCTGCATGGACTTAGGCTTGGTATTAGTGAAGGTTCTTAAAATGGATATAGGTGTCACCCATTGGAAGGTGACATAAACCCCAGCTTTCTAATCATCTGGGGGTTAATTCTTAGTGCAAATGTCATTAGCTTGCACACTGAGTCATTGAACAGGTAATTAAGCAGATCTTGGTGCAGCTGGAAGGTTGTGTGTGGTTCTGGATGAGGAGTGACTGAGAGCTTTCAATGAAGTTCATGATTACAGTAGTTTTCCTCCAAAACCTTGAACGAGTGTGGTGCTGAGAAATTCAAAGAATAGTTCTGTAAGTGCCATCTCAGAGGTTCAGGCTGACTTAGCTGTGTGCTTAAGCAACCTGTATCTGCCTTCTTGTTTTATTTTTTAGAGCTACTTCAATGTTTTAGAGCTGCTTCAGTAATGAAAAGAGTGGTGCTAATAGGGCCCTGAAAACCCATAACAAGCTGCTAATGCCAAGTTGTGGTTTAAAATCCACTACTTGGGTCTCGGTGCTGTTTAACAGTGGGTGGCTCAGCAGCTGGCAGGGCTGCTCCTGATCTCTACCAGGCATGGAGCAGCAGGTGCTGAATTCCATCTGCTGCTCCACATGATGCCCACAGAAACAGCCCAGCTTCAGTCAGGAATCCCAGGCAGGGCTGTGGCTCTGGGGCATGGCTGTGAGTGTGTGTTTCAAACTCCCCAGTGCTATGGCTGTGAGTGTGTGTTTCAAACACCCCAGTGGCATCACTGTGAGTGTGGTGTTTCAAAGACCCCCAGTGTTATGGCTGTGAGTGTGGTGTTTCAAAGACCTCCAGTGTTATGGCTGTGAGTGTGTGTTTCAAAGACCCCCAGTGTTATGGCTGTGAGTGCAGTGTTTCAAACACCTCCAGGGCTGACTGGGCTGTCTCCTTGCAGATCGAGATGGCCCAGAAGCTGCTGAACTCCGACCTGGCCGAGCTCATCAACAAGATGAAGCTGGCCCAGCAGTACGTCATGACCAGCCTGCAGCAGGAGTACAAGAAGCAAATGCTGACGGCTGCTCACGCCCTGGCTGTGGATGCCAAAAACCTGCTGGATGTTATTGATCAAGCCAGACTGAAAATCAGCCAGTCCAGACCGCACTAAGCACTGAGGGAAGAGTGTCATCAGCCTCGGAATTCTGCTTGCGACAGGATGTTCCTTCACCTTCCACCAGCAGTGAGGATTAACCCAGCGCAGTCCTGGCCTTCAGCGCCTCTGGGCTTCAGCAGACCTGACCGACCGCTGGTTCTCTCATTGCAACAGTTTAACCAAGTCTTTGTGGCAGAGCCGAGCTGGGCCCGGGTCCGGGAGTGGCATTATCAGCAGATGAGGTTTGTACAGGAGCCCTCGGGCACTCAGAGCGGGGCACAGGGCACTTGACACCATCGCTTGGGACTCGCTTCGCACTGAGCGGCCGCCGGGCCGCGGCCTCGGAGCCTGAACTGCTGGAGCAGCAGATGGGAGAAAGATATTGTGAAGTGAAGAATTCGGGGAAACCTCAGGGCTGAGAATTCTTGCCCACAGTATATGAACTATCCAGACTGGAATTTTTTTATTAGAACACTTACGTCGCAATATGCTAATCACGATTTACAGAGAAAGAATAAAAAGCTATATTTTCAAGACTTCAGTCATTTCAAGACAAACTAAAGCCCTCTTCATCTTCCTGCCTTTTACTTTATGTGACTGTGTGAAGCATTTGTTTGGAACTAGCTGTAGGACACAACTGAACACTCGTCTTTTTCACCAGGATAACGTGCCAGTTCTTTTGTAGCAATGTTGTTTTCCTTGGAAGTGAAAATGCTGCTTTGTACCAGAGCAATTCAGAGCTGCATTTAGAGGAGATCTGTAACCATTCATGTCCCCCATTTTTATATAATTTATAAAGACAGATTAAAGCCATGATGACTATTTTAAACCCACTGTAGTTAACTAACCCATCCTTTTGTCTATCTTGCCTGGGAGGAGTTACAGTAGAGCAGTGTAATTAGATTTTCCTTGGTTTTCCAGTTATGCCATCTGTTCTGTTAAAATAAAAACCACACTCCCTTTTTGCTGTTGAGGGATATAAATTATTCTCAGGAAGAATATAATGAACTGTACAGTTACTTTGACCTATTAAAAAGGTGTTACCAGTGAAACTCTGACTCTTATTATTTCATGTGTGTGCACTGCAGTAGGAGCCACTGAGTTTTCCCTGCTTGGACTCTTCTCCCACCTGAATTCCCTTATGCAGGATTGGGGGAATAACAGGAAACACTGCAGGAAGGTATCCAAGATTTAAGGAGTCTTCTAAGAAAGCTGTTTTTCCTCCAGCTGTGGAGCACAGAACAAGTCAGTGTTACCACCTGTGTGACTCAAAGATTTTTAAATTCATTTTCCTGGGGGAGGTTTCTTTAGGAAGGGGTGGGAAAGATTACAGTTAAGGGAATTGAAGGAGCCTTTTTGGAAGCTCAGCTGAGGGCTCAGTAGCACCACAGGAACCAAATTGTTCCCTGGGTACCTGTGTCTTAAACTATAAATCAATTGATAATACAAATACCTACCTCCTATCATAAAGCTGTTATATAAATGTAAAAGGTGGGACAGTGCATCAGTGTTTGGGCCAGGTGTGGAACAACCCCTCTCACACCTCTGGAGCACTTCTTCCACTCCTGGAATTCTGTAATGCCTCAATGCTTTGGAACACACATTTGGAACGGGCCTTACCTTGTTCAGGTGCTCCAGAAAAGTCTTGTTCAGAAGTTACTTAAGAAATTAATGATTTTTAGGTAGCTCCTTTTCAGTGCAGTGTTACATCACCTCCCAGACCCACCCTTCAAACCGGATTTCAGACCTTTTGTCTGGACAGCTAAATACATTCTATACTTCCCACAGCCCCAGAGCTTCACCTGAGAACTGCAGCCTTTCCCCACTGTGAAAGCCCCTGGCCCTGCTGTGCCACTGCTGCCCCTGCTCAGGTGGCCTTGGGAGGAGCTGCTGCTGTCACCAGAGGTGTCACAGCAGAGGCTGCAGCACCAGCCAAGCCTCGGCTCTTTTCCTGAACACTCCCTCCTGCAGCTCCAGGCTGTCACCACATCCTGTGCTCCCTGGGATTTCACTGCCACCGCTGCCCAGAGGCTGTGGGTGCCTTCAGGAGCACCAAAAAGCTGACAGGGGGAGTTGTGCAGCCCCAGCTGGACATGAATTACAGCAGTTTCAGGAGCTACAGGTAACCTGGCCACCCTCCACCCACTCCCCTTCACAAATATCCACCTGAGAGACTCGAGTTACAAGTACATGGTCTTTATTACAGGCAGGTACAAAACTAATTAGTCAAAAAGACCAAAGCCCATGTCATCATCAGATTCCTCTGATTCTTCCTTCTTTTCCTCTTCTTTCTTCTCCTCAGCTGGAAGAGAAAGGAGACAGGATTTATTTTCCATTTTATGAGCTCACAGAAGTCACTTTTCACAAAACATTTCACACACAATCACTGTAACATCAAGTATGAAGACCTGAGCAGTCCTAACAAGCTAAGCCAACAACCCAGGACTACTGTTTGTACTATTTGCAAAGTGGTTTTGTGCCTTCAGAATTAATTTCTATCAAACCTGAAAAACTTTTAAGAGATGCTGATGCTATGCAGGATTCTGATGACATACAGGAAGAGCAACCTTAATTGTGAAGGAACACTAATCTTGTACACTGCCAGCCTTTCTCAAGGGGAGGGTGTGCTTTGCTCGAGAATACAGACAAACACTGCAAGGCACAAACCACATGAAAGCAGCTTCTGTAACTGGTGCTCCCAAAGCTGTGGCTGCCCCATCCCTGGAAGCGTTCAATACCAGGCTGGATGGGACTCTGAACAGCCTGATCTAGTGGAAAGTACCCCTGCCAGCTGCAGGGACGTTGGAGAAATACGACCTTTAAGACCTTCCCAGCCCAAGCCATTCCCAAGACGTTCGCAGGCCTCGCTCGGACGCGGCCGCCACTTACCGGGGGCGGCTCCGCCGGCGGGCGCGGCACCACCCGCGGGAGCGGCGGCGGCCGGAGCCCCTCCACCACCCGCTCCCACGTTACAGATCAGGCTCCCGATGTCGATGTTCGCCAGTGCCTGCGGAGAACGAGAAGCAGCAGCGAAGCCTCGTTAACACGGGGCTGTGTGTGAGGGGGAGCCCCACACGCCGCCCCTGCCCGGCCCGCGGCCCCTCGCCCACCTTGGCGAAGAGCCCCGGCCAGAAAGGCTCCACGTTCACTCCGGCTGCCTTGATGAGCGCGTTGATCTTGTCCTCCTGCAACGAGAGAGCGGCGCTCAGAGCCCGCCCGGCCCGGCCCGGCGCGGCCCCTCAGGCGGCCATGCCGCGCGGCCGCCGCCATCTTGTGCGGCCGCACTCACCGTCACGGTGACCTCGTCGTCGTGCAGGATGAGGGCGGAGTAGATGCAGGCGAGCTCGGAGACGGAGGCCATGGCGGGGCGCGGTGCTGGTCGCCGGGTGGTTCGGCCTTAGCTTCGTACGAAGGACTCAGCACCTTGGGCCGCCGCGGAGCGAAAGGGGCTGGGCACAGCGGCGCGGATTTATAATGGCGGGGCGCGTCACGTCATCGGTGGCGTCACCCGGTGACCCTCCGCGCATGGCAGGTTCCCTTTTCTCTCCTCTCCCTCCCCTCTTTCCCTCACCGCCCTCGCAGGGAGAAATTAATTCCTAAAAACCGGGAACAGCCGCGAGCAGCGAGTGCGGCCGCTCCGCAGCACTGCCAGGCCCACCCGTGTCCCCACGTGCCACATCCACGCGGCTCTTGTATCCTTCAGGGCTGCGGACTCCACCTGTGCCAGGGTGCAAAACTGGTGAGGCAATTTTCCCAACATCCAAACTAAACCTCCCTGGCACAACTTGAGGGACCCAGGTCCAACCCTGCCCTCCTCATCCCCCCACTAGTTCAGGTCTCACTGCCTCGCTAAACACTCCATTTTCTGTGTGTAATAAAATGGGAAGAAAAGGTGCAGAATAAGGTGCAGAACCGTGTAGCCTATTTTTTCCCACGTGAAGATGCGGGAGAACTTTCCCCTGCAGTGATCCAGCACCGAAAGATTGCCCAGCGAGGGTGCAGAGTCTCCCTCACTGGAGACATTCCAGCCCTGTGCCCCTGCTCTGGGATGGCCCTGTCTGAGCAGGGATGGTGGGACCAGCGGACCCCACTGTGCTCCCTTCCGACCTCACCTCTTCTCTGGTTCTGGGATTCTGGGATTCTGATGAGCCTGAGCAAATTCCAGTCTTCTGCTCCAAAGGAATCGTCATACTGTGAAAAAGAAATGTTCTGGGTTTTGGTTTTTTGTCGTCTTGACAGATGTGCATGTGATGAGCCTCAGCTCCCTGGCTGGGGGATCAGGACCAGATTTCCTGGGAGCTGTGCTAAGGCACTCCCAGAGGACAGGGAGGTGGCTTGGGACAGCCACAGCCCCACCAAAGGCAGGTCCTGCTTGGTCAACCTTCTATGATGGAGTGACCACATGGAGTGGACAAGGGAAGGACTATGGATGTCACCTCTCTGGACTTCTATAAAGCCTTTAACACAGTCACACAACCTCCTTCCATCTAAGTGGAGATGGATTTTAGGGATGGACTGTTTGGTGGATAAGGGATTGGCTGGATGGTCACATCCACAGCACAGTGATCACTGCTCAGTGTCCAGATGGGGATAATGATGTGTCTCTCAGGTCTTTTTGACACCAGAATGATTTAAAGTCTTCCTCAGAGACAGGAACAGAGGGATCAGGTGCACTTTCAGCAGAATTTTAGATGACTCCAAGCTCAGTGGTGTGGCTGACTTGCCTGAGGGATGGACATCCAGCCATTCAGGTTGGACAGGGCTCTGAAAAACTCGATCTAGGTGAATGTGTCCTGCTCATTGCAGTGGAGCTGGGCTAGCTGACCTTCAAAGGACCCTTCCAACCCAAACCAAATAAGTCAAACTATCAAAAATAAGCTTAAGCAAAATTATTCAAGAAATTGCAAGAAGCTTGAAAACTTAGAATCCTAAAATGACAGTTTTCCATTACCAGCAAAGTGTATCCAACAGCCTGCTTTTGTAGTGCTCCTTTATAGAAATCTGAGGATTTCTATAGATAATTCTATAATTAGACCATTACTAGTAAAATCTGAGAAAGGCAGCAAGGACCTGACCTCTAGTATATATCCCTTCCTAAGGATCAGAAACAACTGAGAATTTCACTAAACAAAGATCTAACACTACTCACTGCTGGAGATGATAAATGCACAGTGCTGCAGTGCTTATTTCGTGGGTTCTTATCCCTATTAGTGGGGTCACCACCTCTGAATTTAAGCATTTACTTAAACTTCCTATTCAAGGCACAAGGCAGTTGTCTACATTTTTTATAGCCAACTCAAAGTAGCAAATAAATGCACCTTTCCTTTGGGGTGTAATATCCAGGAGCCTCTGTCATTGCTGGGTGACTGAGGATGGGATTTCACAAGGATTTGCATGAGCCTGCCTTGCCTGTCCCTCACTCCAGGGTTGCCAAGGTCTCCTGTGCCAAAGCCCTCAGAGCTGTCCCAGCACTCCATGAGATGATGATCTGACTGAAAAGTAGCAACAGAGAAATAGGATTCCTTTTCAAACAAATAAACTTGCAAATGTTGCTGGCCTGGGAGATGAGTACTGGAAGAGTGCAAGCAAACAACAAAATTACAAGTTTAATAGACATGGTTTTATAAAAGTTCTGATAGAACAGTCCTTAAGCTAAAAATTATTAGATATGCTGATGAGTTGTTTAAAATATGAAGACCTAGAATTTAAATGTGACATCCACATAAGCTTAGGCTTTGGTTGGCAAAGATGTTAATTAAATGAGATTTGCCTGCATCCTTGCTTCATGGCTGTCTTGCTACATCTCTTGAGTGACACTGATACAGCTGCTCTGTAGGAGCCCAGAATAAAGTTCTGATGAAAACAAATCGCTATGTAATAAGAAAGCAAAAAAACCAAAAAGAAACCCCAGTTTTGCTGCTTCCTAAAACTTTTGGAAGCCTAGGTATCTGATCAGGATTGCTGGTTAATAAAGCTTAATTAATTAAGGTTTACATCTTAATTAATAAAGCAGACCAAGGGTCTAGAAATTTGCCGTGGTGTGTGCTTTTCACCTCTGATCCTGTAACCATCTGTACTTTTACTGTCTCATACTTCACCATCCTTTTGCAGCAGAAGTCTCTGTTCTGGATGAGTCTACAAAAAATAGATGGAGGCTTAAAAACCCCAACAACCCCCCCTTACATTCTTCTATATTTTGCAATTCCAGGGTGGTGAGGTTTAGGATGATGATACAGCTGTGTACCAGCAAGCTGCTACAGGACCACACAGGGCTGTCTTCATGATAAACAAAACAAGTAACTTGGCTGTGAAGCTTCCTGAGGTGGGTATTTTACACTTGGAGATGTGGATAACAGTCAGATGGTGAAGAGCAGTGGCAGAGATCTGGCTGGATGTGCTTGTGCATTGCTAAGAAAGATGAAAACATCAGCAAGATCCATCATGATCATACACAAAGCAGTCAGTCCTTAGCACCTTGTCCCAAATCATCTGAGTGTGAACACTTGAGAGGTGATGCCTGACCCTTAGAGTGACCAAGGCCACTGGTGGTCATCACAGTGGTCAGACTCAAGAGTTCTTAACCAAGGAGACCTGAAATTGATGGTTCCTTTCTCTTTCCCTGTCCTTGCTTGACTATTTTGTTGCTGCTTATAACCTTCCTGTGGTGATTCCTCTCTTAAGCTGCCTCTCTTCAGCTCTCAAGGCTGCAGTTCCTCCTCAGTGACCAAAGTGTGGCCAGCAGGACCAGGGCAGTGACTGAACCCCTGGTGAGGCAACACCTCGAGTCCTGCATTCAGCTTTGGGTTCTTTACCACAAGAAGGACTTGGAGCCTGTCTGGAGAAAAGGAACAAAGCTGAGGAAGGAATTACCTGACAGGAGACTGGAGCCAGGAGGGGGCTGGGCTCTTCTCCCAGGTCATAAGTGCTAGAACGAGAGGAAACTACCTCAAATTGTGTTCTGGGAAGTTTAAATTCACTATTAAGAAATATTTCTGCATGGAAAGGTGGTTCAGCATTGGAACAGGCTGCCCAGGGAAGTGACTGAGCCAACAGCCTTGGAGGTATTTAAAAGACATGTAGATGTGGCACTTTTGAAAATGTTTTTTCTTGGTGAACAGTCTCAGGTACAATATTTGCTTCCTTTATCTTCTTTTTGGAAATTCCTTTTTGTTCCTAGTTGTTTTTTGGTTTGCTTTTTTTCCCCTATAACCAGGTCATTACAATGAAGAACAAAACTCTGGTACTACTTAAAACTGCAATAACCAATGTGTGTAACACATCCCCAATAGGTGGTGCTGCATCTTTTCCATCATGTTGAATTGTTGCATTGTTGGCCCTGATCACCTGGAAAAGTTGTCTTTTTGGGTGAACTGAAGTTAGTAATCTAATGATAATAAGTCGGTTTGGTTATTTTAAAATAATTATTGCAGTTCATTTGACAAAAGAAATCAAATGCAGCTTTGTAACTTAGTAGTTGGGACAGTTATCTGACTACAGAAAGACAAAAATCAGGTTTTGGTCCCTCCACCATGGATTAATTGTGTTTAGATCATAAATTGTTAAAATAACAAACAGTTCCTGAGCAGGGGACCAGAACTCTCGAAGTGTTTGTAACCCTGTGAACACATCAGAGCACAGAGCCATGGACTTCTTCACTTCGGTTCTGATTTCAAATTCTGATGTAAAACAGAATGCAGAAAATGTGACAGGTCTAATGCACCTACTCCAGGATAACATCTTAACAGTTAGGCCAGTTGAAAGATGGCAGATATAATCTTAAATCCCCTCCAAATCAAGAATAAAATTTACATCTTTCAGCTCCAAGCAAAATTTTTTGCTACTGTGTAATTGTAAGCAATGACTGCCAGACATTTATAAATTCTGAGGTTTTAAAATTAATTCATTCTAAAACAGGGTTGTTACTTAGGGAGATCAATGTACATTTTCTCATCAAAGGAAAAGCTCTATCATTTGTCACTGGCCTATTTGTATATAAAATATTTTCCCTAGATTGCTGCTGCGGTTAGAAATGATTTTTAAATGCTACTCCTAAATACCATTTTTGCTTCCAGAATGATTAGAACATACTTTTCTCCAAAATTAATAATTTCTTCTGTTCTCAGAAATGTCATCTTGAAATCCAGCAGTTAAGACAGGTATTGTGCCCAACTGTCACTCATTTTTTTTCTTTAGAAAAAAACTAATTTTAAGTGTTTAAGCAGCTGTCCTTACACTACCACATAATTGTTAATACAGTATATAAAGACCATGCATAAAAGAATGCTATTAGTGAGCTTTCAAACCTCTTTCAGAACAAACCTTTTCAAGAACTGAGGCCTTTTTTGGGTGAAATGGCCCAGTAAGACATAATTAGGTTTCACTGTGCTCCAGAACAGCTGTCAGTGACAGAAAGCATTGGAAATAACCAAGTGACATGGCCCAAAGAGAGGTAGGAGAGAGCTGGAACTCTCGTTCCTCAGATGCACAGAAATGCTGCTGGAAGTGCTCAGTACCATGAAAATAAACCTGAGGAATGGCAGCACTTCCACATGGGAAAGCTGTGCTTAAATAAAACAATTTAACTAATTTATTATTTAGCTGACTGTGCAGTTCTACAGAGATAAATCCTTTTGCTTATGCAGTGCTAAATCCAGAGGAATCAGCTTTAAATCAATACAAGTATGTTGCACTCTAGGATGTCTGAGGCATTAATTGCCATTTTCAGGACCTCTGTTTCTCAGGGAACTTCTGAAATCAATTGCAGAGGATCCTGTGGAGCCAGAGAGAAGTGTGGGATGTGTGTTTAGTATTTTGTAAAATCTCCCTTTGTATTTTACCTGTCTTTTGATGCTTGTTAGCTTGTTATTTTCAAACTGCTACCACAGTACCACAGTGGACATCCAGCTTCAGTGTAAGTCAGTGCTGATAGCCAGGGTGACCATGTTAGTCCAGTGAACATTCCCAGAAAGTTGCCAGTGTATTTTTAGGCCCTTTTCTTTCTTAAATTCAGATCTAACAGTCATATCTAATCTTAGGGGAAGTTACATTCCTAATCAGGTTGAAAAGATTGGTTTAAATATAGCATCAAAACCTTAGATTTTGATACAGAGACTGCATGTTTTCCCCCTGCCATTCAGCAGAATGGCCAAATGTGCCTCAGATAACTCTTCTGTCTCTTGTTTTGGGGGATTTTCAGCCTCTAGTAAGGTTACATAGCATAAACCAGAAATTACTGGTGGTTGTGCAAAAATGTTACCCAGCTTCTCTCAGGGAAGAAAACAGCAACCCCTTTGCCAGCTTCTTTGTTAATCTTTTTGCTAGAGCTGCTTGGCTTTACTTCACCACTAAAGTTGACCCATAATTTTGTCTTTTATTTGTTTATAGTTATGGGTAAATCTTTACTTTCCAGCAATTTGAGAAGCTTGGAATGGAGACAAACCCACTCCAGTGGAAACTCTAGTGGTGACAACGGTTTCAGGAGCAATTCACTTGAAGTGAAAGCTGAGTTGTTAATAGCAGCCCTCGAATATCTGCAAGTATGACCTAAAGGGGAGAGTAAACAGTGTGGAACAGTGAGATGCTTCTGTATCACTTGAAATACGAACTGATGAAGGAGATTAATTGGCTTGATGAACACTACAAGCTGTATATTTGCCTTGCCCTTTGGCAGATAATATTTGGTGAAGGAATTCACTTGACTTTGATAGGGCTTGACTGTTCTGGGCTGAAAACTGCATGAATTTTTTAAAAGCTTCCACATCAACATGGAGGAGGTGATTGAAAGTATAGATCATGGCTGTGCTGGAACTCTGTAGGTAAGTCTTCCCAGTGGACATGAACGTCATTAACTTGCTTTTTGCGGTTTATTTTTCCTACTTTCTTCTGAAAGGAAGAGGTACCAATTAGGTGATTACAAAAGGATGACAGTTCCTGCAGGAATTATCATCACTGATGTGGAATCATAGAATTGTTTAAGTTGGAAAATGCATGTAAGATCATGAGGTCCAACCATTAACCCAGCACTGCCAAGCCCATCACTAACCCATGTCCCCACATGCCACATCTATGTCTTTTAAATCCCTCCAGGGATATCTCCAGGGTCTCAGTGTGTACTGATCAGTACTCTGCCTCTTCCACATAATTTCTAGTTTGCATTCCCCAGTACTAAAGTTTACAAATGTACAACCAGGCATTATCTGCTTGCACTAAACTTTACATGTGTACAGTACCAGACATCTGGTTGTACAGGACAATAAGGCAACCCCACCACAGCTGGGTTTCATAGATATGACCAAAAAGTGGATGTGGGAATCCATGAGGTAACCG
>VZRX01012904.1:135838-153613 GCA_013398075.1 Notiomystis cincta | reverse complement strand
GTATGCATTGGTAGTGGAAGAACTGATGCTAGACAGAGGGCTGACACCAAATTGAGGTTTTTTCCCCTCCTGTTGCTCTTTTAAATTAATGTATGAATTCTGTCCCCATCTCCAGTTGGTAGTGGTTGTTCTGGACTTGGCTTTTTTTTTGTCCTAGCTGACCTAGCTGTCTTAGCTCTGCTTCTTTTACAACTTTTTCTTCTCTATAAACACTTTTCTGCTTGGCTTTCATGGTTATCAAACCTGTTTTCATTCCTTCCTTATTGTACCTTATTTCCACTCTTTAATTTCTTCATTTTGTTTTGACCTTTTAGAACAAATATGGAAGATGTAAATATTAACATGACATTTTCTTAGTTTTTACTTGTACACATTGAGAAGAAAAGTGTTTAGGACACTGTCAAGGTAGGAAGATATGAACAGTCTCCTCTTTCCTCGTGGGTTCTACACAGCAAACCCAAGTCACCTTTAACAGCAGCTTTGTATTCAATTCCTGCTTTACTTGTGCTTTTCCCTAAAATATCCTTCTGCAGTTAAAAGCTGGAATTTAATTTTACCTGAACTTGGAAAGTTTTTTCCCCTAGCAGGACTCAAGAGCAACTGATATGTCGGCACCTATGTCTTAATTTTTGTTTAATTAGTAAAACAATAATTACAAACAGAGCAGCAGTTGGGTACAGAAATCCTTCTGTTATTCCCTTTTCCAGAAGGAAAGTGTTAATCCTGACTGTGGCCACAAACTTGCTCCTCTGACTTTGTCTTTCTAAAGTACTGCTAAAGACTCTGCACATGACAGAAGCAGAGCTCTTTCCTACTTCCATAGTTTGTTGTTAATCTGTTTTCCTCTGAGCCCTGGGGAAGGAAAAGCTCTTGGATTAATAGAGAAAAGGTACATTGTATGCTCAAAGCATGACAAATAATCACGTGATGTTGCATTTATTTTATGGAGAAGAAGGAATACTAAGAATTCCTCAGAAACACATGGTCAGGTTTAATCTTTATTATTTTTAAACAGTCCTAATGCTGATTTGTGTGAGTCATTTAGACCACATCACCTATTGGCAAACTGGTTTGGGCCAAATTCAGCAGTCACAGCTCTGCTGAATTTTACTGGTATTTGCAGTTGAGCACCTGGAAGAGAAACTTTTCAATTCTGTGGCTTTTATTTCCACCCTGCACAAGGGTTCTGCAACAGAGGTTCTTCATCTCCCATTCCATCGTGGTGAAGGAGTTTTGTAATTTGAAAACAGGAGAGGAAAAAAAGTGAAATGAAATTCTTTTTTTTAGATTCAGGGCACTGAAGTGGTTAATAGGTGAGTTATGTATTAACAGTATTGGGAGTAAGTACAGAGTGGTTGGGGTGGGAAGGGACCTCAAAGGCCACCCTGTTCCAGACCCTGCCATGGGCTGGGACACCTTCCACTAGACCAGGTTGCTCAAGCAGGAATTCCAGAACTTGATTTGGAGGAGAAATTTAAAACAAAAATGCAGGTGAAGTGCAATGGACATCTTCATCTGCTGTAAATGACATGCAAGTTGAGGGATTTTTGATGGTGTGGTGGAAAAAAGACTTCATGGAAAGCTTCCAGCCTGTGTGAGCTGAAGACCTGTCCCTTCCTTTGCTCAACTTTCAGCAGGGTTGACCTTCTGGGCCAGGCTCACAGCAGTGACCCCAGGATTAGATCCAGTTCCCATTGCTCTCCCACAGCTGTGCAGCTCCTTCCTCTGCTGGAGTCTCCCTGGGGAATGATGTTTGTGCTGGAGGAGAGATGCAGCTGTAATATTAATTTTGTGTGCCTACTGTAGTTGGTCAACTCATTTAAGGGGCACACAGGAAGGCTTCTTATTTGGGTTTTAATTTCCTTCCTATTTTTGGACCCAAAAAGCAAATTGTTGATGAGACCAGATGCTGGCAGATATTAGTTTGCTGTTAGCCACCTATTATTTTTGCTAATTACAGTTTGCCTGTTAAGTGGATGCCTTTTATATTTAAATTGCAAGCTCCCTAGCAGGGGAAACTGCAACGTTTTTGTTTGTATCCAGCACAAAGCATACTCTGATCTCGTTATTTCTCAGTCACTCCCAGACCTCCTGATCACTTCAGACAAGACTTAATTTTAGTCGGCTTAAGGACTTTGGTGCTCAGACTTTCTTTGTTTTAAGAAAGAGGAGAAATCAGCATTACAAATAATTACAAGTAATTGGCTGAACTAATTTACCACAGTGTAGTTTGCCACTGTTTTTTGGACAAAAATTTCAAAGCAGGGCAAAGAAATGTGCTCCTGTTTCCTGCCTGATACCATCACTGGTAGTTGGGGGTTGTACTTTATTCTTTCTTGGGTATATAAAAGTAAGAGTTTAAGCTTGGTGGGTTTTGTGGGGGGTTTTTTGGGGGTTGCTGGTTGTTTTTCAGTTTTTGTTTCTTCTCTTTCCTGTCTTCTCTTGTTCCAACTGTGTCTGCAGCAATAGTATGTAAAGCACTCTGGTGCTCTCGAGAGCAAATACCAGAAATTCATGAATCTTGGCAGGTGGTGACAGCCCAAGTTTTATTTTGGGCCTGCAGGAGCTGACACGAGCAGTGATGCACTGGGACGTGTTAGGGATCTGAAATCAGGTTATTGGATCTTTGCTGAGACCTCCCCATTGATACAAGCGCCTCCACATTCCAGTGTTGCCTCCCAGAGGAGATAGGTGCCAGCTGGGAGGCACTCCAGGCTTCTGAAATACCCCTGTGGGAAGATGTAGCTGTGGAAAGAGGCTGTTCCTGATGGGTGCTCTTGCTTCATCCCTGCTCCTTGTCTCTCCCCTGCTTCGTGGCGCCGTTCAGAGGAATCCGTCGTCCCTTCCGAGCCCCTTCTGTTTTCCCCCCTTTCAATGGAAAGAATCATCTTGGTTTGTTGTTTGGCATTGTTGCAGGTGGAGCTGGAGGTCACGCTGCCAGGAGAAGGAAAGGACAGGATATTTAAGGTGGCTATAAAGTGGATGTCCTGTGTGAGTTTGCAGGCTTTACATGATGCCCTTTCTGGCCGGCTGCCGAGTGTCCCGTTTGAGACCATCCAGGCCCTGGATGTAGTGATGAGGCACTTGCCTTCCATGAGGTGAGGGGAAGACCCTGACGTGCTTTAGGTGTGCCTTGAGTGCTTTGGTGGCTCTGTGGGTGGGATGTGCTCCCCCAGCCCATGCCCAGCCTGGCTGTGTGGCAGTGGCAGGCTCAGGCAGGAGGCCGGCAGTGCTCTCCTGCTCCGCTGGGGTTCGCAGCCTCCAGCCTGGACACGAGAGCCTTTCCCAGGGCTCTCCAGACTGGCCCCGTGTTCCTGTGCTCTCAGGTCAGGGGGGCTCTGCCATCTCCCTCTTTCTGTGTAGCCTTGCAGGAGGAAGCTCTCCCTGAGTGGGAAGTGCTTGGAGATTGGTAATGTGGAAGGGAGGTTTTAAAACAACTTCTTGCCTTGTTGCTGTGTAGCCTCAGACAGATGTTTATTGCCAATTTTGTGTAAAGGTTACAGTGCTGGGGGACATTAATGTCACCCCCTGTGGCTATTTTGATAGGAAAGAAAAACCTGAAAATTATTTGATTTGTTTTCCAAGTGGGACCTGCAGCATTTTCAGTCACACCCAAGAAGATACTGAGCTTAATCCTGCTGCCATGAAACAAGTCACTTAAGCCCACTGGGCAAATTATATTCAATTAGAAAGCAAAGCACCAAGTTTGGTAGGGCTGAACTTTCCCATTTTCAAGCTCTAAACAGGTAATATGAGTTAAATATATGTAAATGATCTTAAATAGCCTTATAGTATGTTGACTTAATCTTCATATTAAGGATACAAAAAAAAGTAAAATTACTTTTATCAGGTCTTACAGCACAGAAAACAGCCCAGACTGTCACATACCTTTGTTCAGAGGAACACATTGGCTCTGGGTATGATTTGTTTGCTATTAAGTTTGCAGTACTTAATTACCAAAGTGAAATATGGATCAGAAATATTTGTTAGATGACTTATTTACCCTCACATAATGTCTCTAAATCATGGTATAGGGAGAGATTGTTACATTGGTGTTTTAATAGCAGAGACTTTTAATTATTTTCTTACAGAAGCATAGCTGAAGTTTTAATAGAATACAAATGAAACGTTATTAATGCTTTTTTGTTGGGATTAGTAGATATATTAAGGAATAGACTGAAAATAAATTTGAACTGGAGTAGTAGTTAGTTTCTTACTTAACAAGCTGGGTTTTGAGAAGTGTAACCTGAGTCTTTCCAGGAATCTCAGATTATTGGTAATTTTAAACACTGACATATCTGTGCTTTTGTGACAATGAATTTGCATTGGTTATGGCTTTATTGCAATCTTTGCTTCAGTTTTCTGATGTGAGTTTATTTGCTTTCTTGCAGGTATACTCCTGTGGGGAGATCTTTCTTTACAGCATCAGAGGGGTGCTCAAATCCTTTGGGTGGTGGCAGAGAAGTTTGGTTTGGCTTCCATCAGTCAGTCAGACCTTCATTATGGAAAATGATGTTAAATATTGATGGTAGGTGCTATGAAGTATTTTCTTGTTTCTTCTTGCTCCTTAATGGAAAGACAAAAATTTAGTTCCATGTGCTGGATTTCCTAAGAATTTCCTCTGTATTGTTGTAAAACATCATTAATGTTTTTGTCTGCAGTGTCTGCAACTGCATTTTACAAAGCACAGCCAGTTATTGAGTTCGTCTGTGAAGTTCTGGACTTCAAAAGTATTGAAGAACAACAAAAACCTCTGACAGATTCCCAAAGGGTAAAGTTTACCAAAGAAATAAAAGGTAATAAATAAATTATATACAGCTGCTTTATTCTGTCTGATATGTTGCCCACTACGTGTTTTAAATATTTTCTACAGCAGTTGCCTTATTGGGAGACAAAAATTTCATATTTCTTGCTTTTGAAACCTATCAGTAGTGCCAATCCCAGTTTCATGACAAAGATATTCCAGTTCCTAATCTGATGATTTCTAAATGTTTACAGAGATTGAGATTTCATGTTTTTTAATTACCCAATCATAAATTTTTCCAATTACTGCTGTCAGGTTTTTCATATTCCAGATTTTACTAATAATTTAGCAATGTGTTTTTGTGTACTTAGGCATCTGTCCTGCATATTCTCTCCTGGATGTAAATAAGAGTTATTCCAGTGTGTAGTGAGTGAATCAAAGAGACCAGGAGGAAGAAATCTTACTGGTTTTGTTCACTGAAGGCTTCTTCTGCAAATGGAGATCCTTCCTTCCTGATACTCCTGGCAGAAAGCAAGCAACTTTACAAAGAAAAATAAAGCTCCATAAATCCATCCTGCACCTTCCTTTTGTGTTTCCAAAAAACAGCAACAAAATTATCTTTGCCCAACTAGAAGTTAGCAAGGAAAGTATAAATAAATCCTGAGTTTGCATTGGTTGTAAATGTTTTGAAAAAATAATCAGGCACTGAATTGCTTCACTGTGGCCTCATTCCCCTGAGCTCCTCCAGAGGCTGTTTGGGGATTCCACTGCACCCACACCCCCAGTTCATGAGCTCAGGCTCAGCTGCAAGAGTTGGAGGTCTTACAGACACCATGTATTTAGACAGAAAATATAAACAAGGGGTTTTGTTTCAAGGAGCTTGTGTGCCCTTCTTGTCCTTTCCCCATCCTGGGCTTCCTTAGAGGTACAGAACTGGAATTTGCAGAATGTGCTCAGTGTCCTCTGTGAGCTCTGGGGGCTTTGGGATTTCATCTTGTCTCTGAAATTCTGTGTTGAAATGTGGCTGAAGCTCAGGAGTTTTGAATTTTAAGACTGTAAATTGCTTTTTGAGTTCTGTCTGGGCTACCCTTTGGGGCTAAATAACATGGCTTTATTATACTGTTTAACTGGTCTTGTGTAGCAGTTTAGGGCTGACACCCTGATTTTGGAGAAATTGTGATTTCTGCTGTCCAATTTTTAGGTCTGAAGGTGGAGATAACACACTGTGGACAAATGAAAAGGAAGTACAGAGTGTGCAATGTCACCAGACGACCAGCAAGTCACCAAACGTAAAGTATTTTCCTACTTCTTGGGCATATGTTTGATCCCAGGAAAAATACCTTGCCTGCCTTACTGAGGTGGGAAAAGTTACCTTGAAAAATGATGCTTTCTTTGGTTAATACCCTTAAATATACTTCAAAGTATTTTCCCAATGTTGCTGTTCTCTTTGTTCTATTTTTATACTATAATGAGCATCATGGCATTTGAACCAATTGCTCTGTTTCAGATCCGGGAGGTTTTTTTGGTTGAGTGGGGTTTTTTCATACCATTTATGGATTTCTTTAAAATTGGAAGAACAGGGTGTTCTATTTGTATCCTAATGTTTCCCACAACTGTTGAGTAGAAAAGTGGTGCCAGTTGGGATCAGCTTCCTAATCTTGCTTATTGGCAATTTCTTTTTCCTCTGGAAAAAAATATTTCTTTTTAACTACCACTTAGAGTTTTGCAGGTAACTTGAATATGGAGGTATTGATTCCCATTTTTAAAGAAGGAATATAAGAAACAAAACTGATACCAGCTTTTTACAAGAAGATAACTAATCAGTATCTGAATCTGGTATTTAGTCATTTGGGCTTTGTTTCATCCTCTTTCAATAAGCCTAATTTGTGCCAAGAAGTGTACTGAGGAACTGTGGGGAAGTATTTTGCATGAAGTAATAGCTGCTCTCCCTGTTTGCCTTCCAACAGATTCCCACTTCAGCAGGAGAATGGACAAACAGTTGAATGCACTGTAGCTCAGTATTTTAAGGACAGGCATAAATTAGTTTTACGCTACCCTCACCTTCCATGTTTACAAGTTGGACAGGAGCAGAAACACACATACCTTCCTCTGGAGGCAAGTAAACTCCTAGACAATTCTGTATTTTGGGGCTGAGGGAAGGGGGCCAGAGGGAAAAAGGGTTCAAATGTTGGCAGATTTTTTTTTTTGAGCAGCTGGATTTTGAGAAATTATGTAGTGCATCAGTGAAAGAAAAGCCATGAGCCAAAAAACCAGTTGGTCTGTGTTTAATTTTCTCTCTGTGGGGATATTTCAGGTGTGCAACATAGTGGCAGGACAAAGATGCATAAAGAAACTCACTGACAATCAAACTTCCACTATGATTCGAGCCACTGCCAGATCAGCCCCGGACCGTCAGGAAGAGATCAGCAAATTGGTGAGTGTTGTGTCCAGTGTGAGTCAGGGGTAAGAATGGGCTTCACTTTGCTCACCCAGAGCAGGGACTGATGTGTTTGTGCTCTGCACACAGGTCATGAGCTTGGTTCTGTACATTTTTCTCCTTTCAGATGCGGAGTGCGAGCTTTAACACCGACCCTTACGTCCGAGAGTTTGGGATAATGGTCAAGGATGAAATGACAGATGTGACTGGCAGAGTCCTGCAGCCTCCCTCCATCCTCTATGGAGGCAGGGTATGTCCAGTGGGTGCTGCCCAGGCTCTGATGGCTTCCAGCTCCAGCTGGGATGGGCTCTGTAATGTGGTTATTTTAAATGAATTGTGTTGTGTGCAGTGACAGAGCTGTCAGAGGAGTATTGTTCAGGATTCACATTTAAGTTCTCAAAGTCCTTAAATGTATTGGCCAATTTGCAGCCCCCTCAATTGCTGTTTTATTTCTGCAAGTGAGGCTAGGTTAAAAGTGCCTTTTTTTGCCTCAAACACTCTTTCACTGTGTGTTGCAAGAAGCAGCCTGCAAATAGTGGTTCAAGTCAATGTGTATGGAGAAGAACAAAGACAATTTCAATTAACACTGTATATATTTGAAAATATACTGAAATATTCCTGAATTTCTGGTTGGTTTTGAATATTCTTGGGGGAGCAACTGTGTTTAGGGCAACTGTCTTAAGGTACCATGTCTATCAGCTTGTCTTTCCCCACAGCCATCTCTTCCTGTTGGATTATTTACCCACAGGTTTTTATTTTACAATGGCTTTTTAGATGGTCCTTCTGACATAAACTTTCTCCTGTGATGTTTTTTAAAAAAAGCTTGAGAAACAGGACTTTCCATCAGTTATATACTGGGACTTGTTTTATTCAAGATGAAAGCTTTGATAGCTGAGATAAATTAATTTGTGGAGACTTTTGATGAACCTCTTCAGATCGTGCCCTGCCAGCTGAATATGATTCTGTCCCTGTGCACTACAGACTGGTGCCTCCATAACCTGTAGTGGGAGAGGATCTTGAGTCTTCTGCCTAAAATTCTTCAAACAACTCAGGCAAATCAGCTCAAACCTCCCTTCACTGGCAGGTTAAGGTACCCCAGGCCTGACCCTGATTAGGGGAGAGCTTTCATGAACTATTCTGGCACCAGCAGGCTCAGGGAACTTAATGGCACATGAATGCTGGAAAGTCCTAGTGAGGGAGGGACTGCCTTCAGCAGACACAGCTCTTTGCAAAGTCCATTCTCAAATTCATGTGTGTGTCCTGCAAAATTCCCAGAAGCTTTAGTTGTTGCTGCTAAATGAGAAGGAAGACATCATGATAACTTGTCTAAAACATCTATCAGTATTTATTAAGGTAATTAACATCAACAAAATTACTTCAGCTGCTTTATTACATCCCTTGTTCTCCACATAATCCATCCCAGTAATATCTGCTTGGTGGGAGAAATAAAAGTGTTGGGCAGGTCCAAGTTGAATAATTGATCACCTTTCTCAGCTTGCTCACATTTTTTCTGGAGCTGTATGAGTGACATTGAACCACTGTTTGCCTCTACTCAGTGATGTGTAAAATATTCATAATACTTAAATTAACTCCCCCTTGGAAAGCTCACTGAGCAGTGTAAAGTCACTGTAGAAATGTAGGTTCTTGTTAATATTCCATACCAAGCATGAATCTTACTTTCCATATATAATTTCTATTTGCTGCTGATAAATATAACAAAGGCAATGATCAGCAATAAAAATGAACAATGTGAGCTTTATTTTTAACCTGGCTAAGAAGCTGTCTTGGTATACTGATAAAATGATTGTTACAAGCCAGGATGGATGTTTGTACAGGGGAGAGAATGACCTGAGAGTATAAATCACCTGCCAGTTGGAGGGAAGTAGAAGCAAAGCTAATTTTTGTTTAGCATCAATCAAGTTTTGCATTAATGTTCAATTTTTGCCTTCCACTTCCAGAATAAAGCAATTGCTACACCAGTTCAGGGTGTCTGGGACATGAGGAATAAGCAATTTCACACTGGAATTGAAATAAAGGTTTGGGCAATTGCCTGCTTTGCTCCCCAGCGCCAGTGCACTGAAGTTCATCTTAAGTAAGTGTGCTTTGTAAGATGATTTTATCAATTATTATGGATACAAACATCATGATTGCAGTTAATTATGAAGAATGTATTTTTGGTTAAATTGTATAGCAATAGTTCTTTAACAGTGCTTTCAAGCTTCTGTCTCTTTGTGTTTTGTATGATACCAGTATGATTTCAATGCCAGCATCAGGAAATCCTCCAACTCTGACTTGAAAGCTGCTTATGCTCCATGGCAGGTTTCTGACCAGTGAGGCCTGAGGGCAGAGTTCAAGATAACTGAAATGATGTAGTGATGAGTGTTTATCACTGAGTGTTCCTCAAGAGTGAGAGCCAATATGTGTGTTTTCTTATGTTCCTTTCCTGGTTATATGGAGCAGATTTATTCATGCAGAATTTCTTCAAAAGGAAGTTTTCTTCTAAAACCTTTTCCCCTTCAGAGTTCCTGGAATGTGCAAGTTGCTGCATTTGCCACATGAGTAGGACTGCTTGTTCTGCTGACTTTAAGTGTTGGAATGAAACTTTGGTTTCTTTATCGTTGCATGGGACATGATTGTTCAAAGACTGTTGTTGAAGTGACATCTGCCATTGGCTCAGGGAAGGTGTGCAGGCCCAGATCAGTGCCTGGTTCCTTCTCTCACAACTCAGCTGCTTTTCCTTCGTGAGTGGACAAGTGCAGCCTCCAGGAACTGCCCCGGCAGTGACTCAGCTGCTCTCTGGGAGGTGAATGCAAGGCAGGGATTGCTCACACCAGAGGCATTGCCACAGCAGAGTTCCTTCAGATGATTTGCCAAACAGCTTGGGAAGTTTTCCCTAACAAGTGATGAGCAAACAGTGGGAATCTTTTTACTGCCCATTGTGTGAGGAGGGGAGGGATTTGTTCTCTCAGGCACATGTCGAGAGCAGAGCTGCCAGAGAATTCTCCCTTCCACGATGTTGCTTCTAGTTGAAATGCTGTGTAAGTCAAGTTACTCAGTCTTGAGGAATAGGCAGAAGTCTTCAGCATAATGAACCAAAATGAAATTATTTGAATGGCTTAGAATGAGTTTGTGCTTCCTGTGGAAGGACATTGCTTCATGCCAGGAAAATGTCTGCATCCCATTCCATCTTGTGGCCTCTTTTTACATCTTATTGAGCAAGTTGGAGCTCGAATGCTGCTGATTCATCAGAGTAAATACCTTCAAATGCCCTAAAAGTCTTCAAAATGATCCTGCTTTACCTCTTGGGAACAGAGAGAGAACCTTTCCTCGTAGGCACTTTGCTTCCAGATGGATTTTTAAAGGCTCAAACCCTCAGTGTTTTAGACTTGAATGTTGAAATCCCAGAGGGGTTTGGGGTGGAAGGGACCTTAAAGATCATCTCGTTCCAACCTCTTTGTCATGAGCAGAGACACCTTCCCCTAGACCAGGGTGCTCCAAGCCCCTTCCAGCCTGGCCCTGAACACTCCCAGGGATGGGGAGATGTTCTGTCACTGACTCTGCTGTAGTGAGTGCTTGTTTTTCCAGAGGAAATATCCATTTTCTGCAAGGAGCCCCAGGCTGCAGGGCTGGAGCTCACAGGCTGTTATGATTCATGCATGTTAACAAGGGGTTTGGGAGAAACCAAATCCTCACACCCTCTCAGTCAGTGGCACCCTGGCACCCTGTGGTGAAGATGAGCAATGTTTTAGACACCTGGAGGAGGGGGAGGCACCCACTCCAACTTAATAAAAAGGGGCCTTTTTATCAGTGAGCCTAAAAAGGCTCACAGATGGAGGCCTCTGAAGGAATTAGGTTGTCTCTGTATGACCACTTCCATCAAAGGGTGACTGTTTTTGCACCAGCCTAGGAGAAGGTTTGCCTTCACCTCCAGGATAGACATTTTCTCTGGTATCTAGGAGATTGTGCATTATTATTGATGTTACAGCAATTCACTGAGACATTTGGTGGTGATTTCTGTTGGTTGTTTTCATCATGAAAAAAGAGTGAGGAACTCCAGCCCTTTCTGTAGTGGTAACACATGGAGTTATGTTAGAGCAGGCTATCCCAAATTGTCATTGTTGCAGTCTTTTTGCAAAAAGTACTTTATTCTATATTTCCCATAGAAATAAAGTAGAATTTGCTTTGGAAATTATTTTTTTTTATTAATGGTGTTATTTCCTGTCTTCAGTGACTACACAGGCATTGTCAATTAAAGATGCACTTGGGGTTAAATTCCTGGGTTTTTGGACAGCCCCCTTCCAGCCTGGCAATGGGATTATTCCATTGAAAGTGAGACCAAAACTCAGGATGGGTTTTTACTACCTGCTAATGTCATGTATTTATTTGCATTCCCCAGGTCCTTCACGGAACAGCTGCGGAAGATTTCCAGGGATGCTGGGATGCCAATCCAGGGGCAGCCCTGCTTCTGTAAATATGCCCAGGGAGCTGACAGTGTGGAGCCCATGTTCAGACACCTCAAGAACACTTACACTGGGCTGCAGCTTGTCGTGGTCATTTTGCCAGGAAAAACACCAGTCTATGGTCAGTGGGTGGAAATGGTGCATTTCAGTCAGAGTTTCTTGTGTTTTTTGTGAAGTATCCAAAGGAGAGAGGTTTAATGCTGGTTTAACTGTATAAATTCCACTTAGGGAATGGGCTGTAAATCAATTTTACTATTTTTCCTGTGCTGCATGATGTTTTATATTAAGACCCAATTATTTTTGGTATTTTTTCTGTGCTTTTAATTTGCTTTTCCCTGTTCTCCCTGCTGGTTGCATTTGAGATTCAGGTTGTGAGAAAGCCAACCCAGGGCTTTGGTGAGATTGACATTGATAGGCAGGGGATTAGAATATACTTAATAAAACTTGTGTGTTGAAAATTCCAAGTGACAGAAGAAGTAATGACTTCAAGAACTCTCTAGCTTTTAGAACATCTTTGCTTACTCACACAATCTCCCTTTGGCAAAAAATGTTGAGTGAAGGAGATTTCTGTCTATTTTTCCTATTATTTCAGTTTTATAACTTGGGTTGTGAGGATATAGATACATAAAAAGTGAAAACTCAGCAAACTAAACTGTTTTTTGGAAACAATGACAATTAATGCATTTTACATAGCATACACACATAGGCTTTAATATGTTTTATATAAACCATGCATTTTGGTTTTAACCAGCTCTTCCTATAGGCAGGACTGATTGTTTTCCTGTCCTGCCTCCCTCCTTTTTTCACTTACCTTGCCCAGCTGCAGCAGAATCCACTGTTTTTCTCCCATAGCTTCATGGACTCTTCTGATGGATCAGATCTGCCAAGCAGCTGCAGATTTGTTTTATCCCATCCTTCACCAATTTAATATAGCACAAAATAATTTTCTAACTTTAATGTTATCTCTTACAAGATGAAAAGAGATTAAACAAGGAACCTTAAGGAAATAGTACTTTTTTTCCCCTCTTAAATTCAGCCTTGCAAAGGAAGTGGCTTGTCTCTAATTTGTACAATAGAAATTCAGTGCAAAATGACATTTTTACTATTCCTGTTTGGCATTAAAAGGGAATTCTTTTCCTCTACTTAACCACTAAGAGGATGTGGTACTGCTCTCATCTTCCCTTGTCATTATCCTTAATTACAGTTATTTCTGCCCCCTCTAATCATCTCTCCTTATTTTCTCCCTACGCTCTTCCATACCCTGCACTTCCTATACCCACAGTCTTGTCTTTTCTCTTCTTCCCACTCTGCTCTTTCCCTCTCACGTTGCCTAAGGGGTGTGTGTGTGTGTGTTCATCTTCTCTGAGCCAGTCTTGGAGCCTAAATTTCTTTCCTGAGTGTAAGAGTATGTGGCTCTGAAAGCCTTGAAGTCTCAACTTTGCCATTAACAGTGGGAGTTGATTTAACCTTTGGAATTGTACAGTACTTAATGAGTTTCTTGGAGTTTTTATGGACCATTGTCTACTAAACTGGCCACTTTTCTATGCAAGTGATGAACTTGCAGTGATGGACAGATAAACTGCCTGGCTGAATGTTACTCAGCACTTTACTCTTAGGTTTGTGTTGCCAGTCCAGTGTTTAATAATGCAGCAAGTGCTCAACATCCTAATATTATCCACACTACCCACATCATTAGCCAAAGCTGATGACATCATGCTGCAATTGTAAAATAAGAATTAATTAAAAAGTTCTTAGTTAACATAAGGCAGCAGTGCCTTTAGTTACTGCATTTAGGATCCATTAGGTAGAGCAGAGCAGAACTGGGGGAGGTTCTGGAGGCTGGGCTGGGTTGGGGGTAGGTTTCATTGTGTTCCTTTAAGCTTGAGCACCACTTTGCTAAAACCCCAGGTGTAGTCAAGTCTCCTCCATAGTTTGGTTTGCAGTTTTCAAATCTTTTGGGTTTGTTTTTTCTCCGTTCTGTAGCGGAGGTGAAG
Source organism: Notiomystis cincta (assembly GCA_013398075.1). Lineage (NCBI taxonomy): Eukaryota > Metazoa > Chordata > Aves > Passeriformes > Notiomystidae > Notiomystis > Notiomystis cincta. The sequence continues at coordinate 139,978 of VZRX01012904.1, read as the reverse complement.
CGCGTTGGCGACACCGTGCTGGGAATGGCCACTCAGTGTGTGCAGATGAAAAACGTCCAGAGAACAACACCACAAACTCTCTCCAACCTCTGCTTAAAAATAAATGTCAAATTAGGAGGTGTAAATAACATTCTGTTGCCACAGGGAAGGTAAGTCGTCTTTCAGAGGGGAAGAGGTTATTGTGTTGCAAAGAGAACGTGCCTCATGCTGAGATAACTGGGAGCTTTTATCTGCATCCATAGCACTGCAGCTTAAGGGGCTCTTCAGACAAACTCTTCTGCCTTCTAATAGATAGTCCTGCAAAAGTTAGGCTATGAAGACAGGAGAGGAATACTTGTTTCTGTTGAAATTTATAGTAAAAGTATTGTTTTTGCAATCTGATCACTGAAGTACACAACTGTCACTAGAAGGAAAATTCTCTAATATTCTATTTGCCCTGAGTTTTCAGAGACAAATAGAGACCACCTAGAACAGGAGTGCCTTTTCTTTTAGTCAACATTGTTCTCTCTGAGACTTAATCACAGCAGAGATGTGAGCCTGCATTGGGCCATGGACTGTGCTCTCAGAATTCCTGACTTTTCTGGCTCTGGAGCCCACTGTCTCTCGGGTGTCCTCCACACTCAGTGTTGCCATGAAGTATTGGGAGTGGAGTATTGGGATGGCCCTGCATGTGCCAGGCTCCATGACATTCANTCTATTTTTCCTATTATTTCAGTTTTATAACTTGGGTTGTGAGGATATAGATACATAAAAAGTGAAAACTCAGCAAACTAAACTGTTTTTTGGAAACAATGACAATTAATGCATTTTACATAGCATACACACATAGGCTTTAATATGTTTTATATAAACCATGCATTTTGGTTTTAACCAGCTCTTCCTATAGGCAGGACTGATTGTTTTCCTGTCCTGCCTCCCTCCTTTTTTCACTTACCTTGCCCAGCTGCAGCAGAATCCACTGTTTTTCTCCCATAGCTTCATGGACTCTTCTGATGGATCAGATCTGCCAAGCAGCTGCAGATTTGTTTTATCCCATCCTTCACCAATTTAATATAGCACAAAATAATTTTCTAACTTTAATGTTATCTCTTACAAGATGAAAAGAGATTAAACAAGGAACCTTAAGGAAATAGTACTTTTTTTCCCCTCTTAAATTCAGCCTTGCAAAGGAAGTGGCTTGTCTCTAATTTGTACAATAGAAATTCAGTGCAAAATGACATTTTTACAATTCCTGTTTGGCATTAAAAGGGAATTCTTTTCCTCTACTTAACCACTAAGAGGATGTGGTACTGCTCTCATCTTCCCTTGTCATTATCCTTAATTACAGTTATTTCTGCCCCCTCTAATCATCTCTCCTTATTTTCTCCCTACGCTCTTCCATACCCTGCACTTCCTATACCCACAGTCTTGTCTTTTCTCTTCTTCCCACTCTGCTCTTTCCCTCTCACGTTGCCTAAGGGGTGTGTGTGTGTGTGTTCATCTTCTCTGAGCCAGTCTTGGAGCCTAAATTTCTTTCCTGAGTGTAAGAGTATGTGGCTCTGAAAGCCTTGAAGTCTCAACTTTGCCATTAACAGTGGGAGTTGATTTAACCTTTGGAATTGTACAGTACTTAATGAGTTTCTTGGAGTTTTTATGGACCATTGTCTACTAAACTGGCCACTTTTCTATGCAAGTGATGAACTTGCAGTGATGGACAGATAAACTGCCTGGCTGAATGTTACTCAGCACTTTACTCTTAGGTTTGTGTTGCCAGTCCAGTGTTTAATAATGCAGCAAGTGCTCAACATCCTAATATTATCCACACTACCCACATCATTAGCCAAAGCTGATGACATCATGCTGCAATTGTAAAATAAGAATTAATTAAAAAGTTCTTAGTTAACATAAGGCAGCAGTGCCTTTAGTTACTGCATTTAGGATCCATTAGGTAGAGCAGAGCAGAACTGGGGGAGGTTCTGGAGGCTGGGCTGGGTTGGGGGTAGGTTTCATTGTGTTCCTTTAAGCTTGAGCACCACTTTGCTAAAACCCCAGGTGTAGTCAAGTCTCCTCCATAGTTTGGTTTGCAGTTTTCAAATCTTTTGGGTTTGTTTTTTCTCCGTTCTGTAGCGGAGGTGAAGCGCGTTGGCGACACCGTGCTGGGAATGGCCACTCAGTGTGTGCAGATGAAAAACGTCCAGAGAACAACACCACAAACTCTCTCCAACCTCTGCTTAAAAATAAATGTCAAATTAGGAGGTGTAAATAACATTCTGTTGCCACAGGGAAGGTAAGTCGTCTTTCAGAGGGGAAGAGGTTATTGTGTTGCAAAGAGAACGTGCCTCATGCTGAGATAACTGGGAGCTTTTATCTGCATCCATAGCACTGCAGCTTAAGGGGCTCTTCAGACAAACTCTTCTGCCTTCTAATAGATAGTCCTGCAAAAGTTAGGCTATGAAGACAGGAGAGGAATACTTGTTTCTGTTGAAATTTATAGTAAAAGTATTGTTTTTGCAGTCTGATCACTGAAGTACACAACTGTCACTAGAAGGAAAATTCTCTAATATTCTATTTGCCCTGAGTTTTCAGAGACAAATAGAGACCACCTAGAACAGGAGTGCCTTTTCTTTTAGTCAACATTGTGTTCTCTTCAGACAAACTCTTCTGCCTTCTAATAGATAGTCCTGCAAAAGTTAGGCTATGAAGACAGGAGAGGAATACTTGTTTCTGTTGAAATTTATAGTAAAAGTATTGTTTTTNGGTGTCCTCCACACTCAGTGTTGCCATGAAGTATTGGGAGTGGAGTATTGGGATGGCCCTGCATGTGCCAGGCTCCATGACATTCACCCTGTGCACCTGACCTTATCAGGGTCATTATTGTGCTGTCCATCCCTCCCAAAAAGCACCTCTGGTACTGCCACTTCTCAGCTGTTGGATCCCTTCCTCAGTGGTCTTCCAGGGCATTCCATGATGGTGATCCTGCATTCTCTGTTTGTGACCTGTCCTCTCTCTTACACTCATTAAAAGCTGCTCCCAGAGAGGAAGGGAGAGGCCCTGGCTCCCTCAAGAGAACCTGATCAATACCCACACCTGGGTCAAGGATTCAGCTGGAGCCTGGAGGGCTGTAACATCTGGGGGTTCCATGGCTGCACCATTCCTGAGGCAGGGAGAGGGCTCCCCACCAGCTGGGGAAGAGCATTCCCTCAGCACCTGGCCTGTCTCCTCCCACACCCCCTTGCAGTCTGGGTGGTTCATTTCTGAGGTGGGCTCTGGGGCAGGGGCAGGCTCTGGGGCAGTGTCCCTAGTCTCTGGGGTAGATGCCAGTGTGATTACCCAAGGCAATCCCATCTTAGCTCTAAATGCTAAATAGATGAGGCTTATCAGCAACACCAGCCATTGTATGATAAGTTTGAAATATGGGGCTTTCAGACGAAGATATGGATAAAGGAATGCCAGTTCTTTACTGGAATATATATATATATATATATATATACACACAAACAAACAACACCAATAACGAAAAAAAACTCCTAACAGCAACAAAAAATTAACAGAATTCCAAGACACCCAGCTATGATTTTGTCTCTTAAATCCAATCCATTCATCATCACTTAGGCAACAAATGGGAAGAAAATTCCCTAAGAGAAAGAAAAAAGAAAAAAACAGAAGGCCTAATCCCCATCATTACCTTCNCTCAAGAGAACCTGATCAATACCCACACCTGGGTCAAGGATTCAGCTGGAGCCTGGAGGGCTGTAACATCTGGGGGTTCCATGGCTGCACCATTCCTGAGGCAGGGAGAGGGCTCCCCACCAGCTGGGGAAGAGCATTCCCTCAGCACCTGGCCTGTCTCCTCCCACACCCCCTTGCAGTCTGGGTGGTTCATTTCTGAGGTGGGCTCTGGGGCAGGGGCAGGCTCTGGGGCAGTGTCCCTAGTCTCTGGGGTAGATGCCAGTGTGATTACCCAAGGCAATCCCATCTTAGCTCTAAATGCTAAATAGATGAGGCTTATCAGCAACACCAGCCATTGTATGATAAGTTTGAAATATGGGGCTTTCAGACGAAGATATGGATAAAGGAATGCCAGTTCTTTACTGGAATATATATATATATATATATATATACACACAAACAAACAACACCAATAACACAAAAAACCTCATA
>VZRX01012904.1:121598-135646 GCA_013398075.1 Notiomystis cincta | reverse complement strand
ACACAAACAAACAACACCAATAACGAAAAAAAACTCCTAACAGCAACAAAAAATTAACAGAATTCCAAGACACCCAGCTATGATTTTGTCTCTTAAATCCAATCCATTCATCATCACTTAGGCAACAAATGGGAAGAAAATTCCCTAAGAGAAAGAAAAAAGAAAAAAACAGAAGGCCTAATCCCCATCATTACCTTCCCATCTCTTTTAAAGAAGGTTTACAAGCAGAATAATTTATCTCCATAACTATTAAATCATTCCCCCACAAACCCACAAATGAAATTACAATGGCCCAAGATTTCCTGCTTGAAATTGTTGTATTAAGGAATAGAGCTGAAGTTTAAAATTTGTGTTGTAGTGCTTTGGTGTTCCTCTCTTGGTGCAGTGGTTTAATATCTTTCCCTAAAGATCTGTTTAAAACTTTCAAGCACAGTTAAAAAAGAAATCTACTTTGCATGTAATGGCTTTGATACCTACAATATTTGGACTTCCTTGCCAAGAATGTTTTTTATTTGGAAAAATGTGTTTATTCATAGCATCTGCATATGTGCACAGTCCTTTAATTTTCTCAGATGCCATTTCTTACTAAGGGATCAACTTTTACTCCTTTCCATGGTCCAGTTAATAAAAACTTCAATTCTCTAAGTTAGAAAAAAATAGATATATTTTTAAACTAATTTTTAATTAAGAGCAACAATTAGCTATGCTTTAAAAATATGCCTAAGTATTTAGCATGAAAATCTTCATCAGGATTTTTAATTACTGCCACAGGACAAGTGACCAACTCTGATCAGGTGCCAGTTGTTGATGAATTTACTGCAGGAGTACAGAGTGCTGTTTATTTGAGTTTTAATGTGCTTTATTAAGCATAAATCTTGCTGCTTTTACAAATTTCCCTTCTCTTTGCCAGACCCCCAGTATTCCAGCAGCCTGTCATATTCCTTGGTGCAGATGTAACTCACCCACCAGCTGGAGATGGGAAGAAGCCTTCAATTGCTGCAGTGAGTAAACTCTGTCCTGGTCTTTAACCCCAGCTCCCTCCTGCAGCTCAGCTCTAATGCATTTTATTGCTTCCAATCCTTTTGTGGTCCATTGCTTCTGATTGCCTAATTATAGCATTATAAATTATTTTTCTGCAGGAATTTAATGAAACTTCAGAGAGCTTGCTCTGATGCTAATTACTTAAATGTGTGTATTAGCTTGTAAAATGCCTGAGTTGCTGATACACAGAGGAGCTTTTCTGGGAGCTGATATTTTTCAGCAGCCTGTAATGAGCTGGTGCATGTTTAAATCTGCTTCTTCAGCACTTAAAATGTTCAGAATTTCTTCATTGCTGATAGGGAGCTAGGCTGGCTCAGCTGTGGTTTCTGGGGACTCCAGCTTCCAGACTCTTACACTTGTGCAGTGATCTTAATGTACTTAAAGGCAATGTACTTAAAATGCAGGGAATGGTCTTTAGCTTGTGCTATGTCAAACACCTGAGTGGCTGCTCAGGATTGTTTAATAATGAATGTCTTTGGTGATGTTATATATCTGTTTTAAAAAGTTACATCTGTGTGTCCAGGAAGACCAGGTGGAGATGTGCTCAGTTTTAAATTTTTTTGTGTGTGTTTGCTTTAAAGTCCCATGCCACTTTTACAGTACATGACTGTTGATGTTTCATAAACAGAAAAATCCCTTCCCTAGGTGAACAGTGTGGATATTTCTGTGGTTCCTCACCATTTCAATTTGATGAATCCAAAACCCAGACTTGGTATTCCAGAGTTCAAACTCCTGTGCTGCAGTCTGAACTCAGTTAATGGTTTCACGGTATCAGTGCTCCAATTTGTATTTGATTTTTTTAGGTGTCTGTTGGTGCAAAGAGGAAATGAGTCTTTCAGATTTAATGTACTTAAAATGTTCAGCAGGGTGTGCTGCCACAGGCAGGCTAAACCCAGAGCTGTTTCCAAGCACGTTTTGATTTCAAATACATCTTTGCCAGGCCAACCACTCAGGGTGCAGGATCCCATTAAAGACAGTGCAGTCACCTCATGAAATCCCTTTATTAAAGTGCTTCCTGGTTTGATGCTGAGCATTTTTCCCAGGTTGTAGGAAGCATGGATGCCCATCCCAACCGTTACTGTGCCACTGTCCGGGTGCAGCAGCACCGCCAGGAAATCATCCAGGATTTGGCTGCCATGGTCAGGGAGCTGCTGATCCAGTTCTACAAATCAACGAGATTCAAACCCACCCGCATCATCTTCTACAGGGATGGTGTTTCTGAGGGGCAGTTCCAGCAGGTGATAGTTGTCTTTATGAAGTTCTGATGGGTTTGTGGTAGTCATGGAGTTTCATAACTCCACCTTTATGTGGCTGGAGTTACAAAAAGAAGTATAACCTCAACAAATCTGCCTCAACACATCTGTTGGGTTCTAACCAAGGAGGCACGAGAAGTGTTTCCATATTTTTCATGTGCTTTAAAAAATATTTTTCCCCTTTCCCCTACAGAATTAGAAGTGAAAAGTATAGTTTTAGCACTCAAGTTCTGCTCCACATCTGCTTCCTATTTAAGATATATTAGTCAGACTGTATCCCATAGAATTTGGGCAGTAAAGAAAAATAAGGTGTTTTTTTTGAACCAGGATTAATTAGTACTAGATTTTCCTAGTCACTTTTGTTCCTGATTAAACTCATCAGATACTTTGTCATATTTATTGCAAGGGCCATATTTTATGAAATATTTTTCTATATATTTTTACAGATATTTATATGCACTTTTTGTTCCAGTATTTGTAAATTAAAAGACACAGAATTGAGTCAGCTTTTCAAAATCCAGAGGGAAGACAGGAAAGGTCACTTGCTAAACCTGAATTGATAAAATTATCTTTGTATGAAATGTCAAGAAATCCTTTTTTCAGTTATCACTGATTTTCACTGAATTTTTCTTGTATAATTAACTTCCATTCCAAATAATTGCTTTTTGGTTTCTTCCACTTTCCTTATTATTGATGTCTGTAGTCCTGCATGGGACTGCACAAAGCTGGGAAGGAGCATCTGAGCACTTCTAGATTTTATCCCTTGTACTACTCTGAAAAATAATTATTAGTCTGTTGTATATTCAGCAGCCTAATTGAATGTTCATTTGTATTTGGCAGTTAAAAAGATTTTGACATGCAGGTTATTAGTCCGAGCCTCGTGCTTGGAGCTGAACAAATATGGAAGCAGCTCTCTCCTGGCTCAGGAAACTGCTGATGTAATTTGTCCTTATCAGGGGAAGAAATTAAGGTTTGGTCCTGAAAGCTTTGACATCTCATTACTCTGAGTGACAGTGTGAGAAGGAACATGATAAATTATCTGTAGGTAAATAAGAGTAACTTGTATGATGGTTCATGTTTGTCACACCTCTGTCTGTGGCTCAGGTTCTCCACCACGAGCTGCTGGCTATCAGGGAGGCTTGCATTAAACTGGAGAAGGATTATCAGCCTGGCATCACATTTATAGTGGTGCAGAAGAGGCACCACACCAGACTCTTCTGCACGGATAAAAACGAGCGGGTACGTTCTCACTGGGACCCCCAAAGGCCCAGCAGGCAGCCAAGTCACCAATTGCTGCTTAATTTTGGTACTTTCTGGGTGGGGATGAGACTCCCCAAATGCAGGATGGAGTTGCTGAGAATGGAGAGTTCTCAAGGCAAAGCTCTGCTCACGGGTTGGGCTTTCCATGTTCTTTTTCCTTCTGTCAGGCTGCTCTGTGGGAGCACTTGGAGCCCACTAGGCTTCAAGGCAGTAATTAGTAACTCCCAAAGCTGACATGAAGGTGGTTGTTATATTAATAAATGCTGTGATTACAGATCTTAAATTGTTTGAAAGTAAAAGAGTGTTTTGACATTCTGCTTTGAAGAGATTCTGAGGGAAGAGGCGGCCTGTCTGACAGGGAAGGACTGTCCCCTCTCAGGTGTAAACAGGAAAAGTTACTCCTGTCCTGGAGCAGGAAGGTGAAAAGAATTTGACAAATCAGTTACAGGAACTTCTTTTTACATTATTCAGAAAAACAAATATTTTTAGGTAATTTCTAAGATTATTTTGAAGCTTGTCCCTGTTTTTCTTTCTCCATAGTAGAGACACTCCAGATTTTCAGTTGGAACAAAATTTCAGTTTTGCACATTCTGTTTCCACTTTTCTGCTTTTTACTTTTTCTTGTGTTTGTTTTCCTGGCTATACAGCTGAAAAGAAAAAACCCTTCATGTTGTGCCTCAATGTCTTTGCCTCAATTTCCTGTTCACACAGGTTGGAAAAAGTGGAAACATTCCAGCTGGTACCACAGTGGACACAAAAATCACCCACCCCTCAGAGTTTGACTTCTACCTGTGTAGTCATGCTGGGATTCAGGTAAGACATTTTGTGTGGCATGGTAATTTTTTAGCTGTGAAAGTTTGGCCTAAAGCTACTTTATCTGAGGGCTTCTTGTCAGATCTGAGGTTCTCAAGATGAAAGTGCATTTCAATATGATCATTTGATTTCAGAGATGAAACTCTGGACAGCACAGTCCTTTCAGAAAAGGGGAAGGGATTAGTTTCATGGGCAGCAAGGAAGGAGGTTGTTTGCCTTTTAAAGGAAGAATCAGCTGAAACGTGTGGGACTGCTGCCGGTGGTTTCCGAGGAAGCGGCTGTGCTGCTGCAGCTCCCCTGCAGGGGTGGAGCTGGGGGGATGCTCTGGGGGTGCTGAGGTGCTGTGTGCTCTGGCTGCAGGGAACAAGCCGACCTTCCCACTACCACGTGCTGTGGGACGACAATCGCTTCTCGTCGGACGAGCTGCAGATCCTCACGTACCAGCTGTGCCACACCTACGTGCGCTGCACCCGCTCCGTCTCCATCCCCGCCCCGGCCTACTACGCACACCTGGTGGCCTTCAGAGCCAGGTACCATCTGGTGGATAAGGAGCACGACAGGTGAGTGCAGCGCTTGGGATCGTGGCACAATCGGAAAGCGAGGAGGAAGGCAGTGGGTTTGTTAACTCTGGGGTCGGTGGTGTCCTCAGCAGTTTGAGGGGCACTTTGCTCCTAGCACTGAATTATTCTGCTGAAACAAAGCAGATGTTCCTGTGTGTGCTGTTTTCTCTTTCAAAACCTCAGTGATGCTTTAGGGCAATTGCTGTTTGACCGTTCTGTGCAGAAGAAACGAATGATACAGAAACACGTGCAAGGAGAGGCAGATTAAATAGGGTTTCTGTCCCCCCCCAACCTGTTGTTTTTTGTTTTTCCCCCCTCCCTTGTCTTCCAGTGCTGAAGGAAGCCACACTTCTGGCCAGAGCAATGGCAGAGATCACCAAGCACTTGCTAAGGCAGTCCAGGTGCACCAGGACACGCTGCGCACGATGTACTTTGCTTGACATGTTTTAATGTTCAGCGGCTCCGGACGAGGCAGAGTTGGATTCACACCAGACCAGCTGCACTTAGACCAACAGATGCCCCACCCCAGGGACAGCCAGCAATGAGTGATGCATCTTAATTCCTTTCTTTCCCATTTGCAAGGAAGCCTTCCGTCCAGAATTTCAGACTTGATCACAAACTGCATTCTCCTACCAAACCCCACTGTTGTCGGAAATGTGGTTTGCCAAAAATCTCTGAGCTGCTTGGTATAAAACAGACCCAGATTTTATAATTAAATCAAGAGCTGCAATCTCAGGGCTTAGGGAAGAAAAACAAAAAACCAAACCAATAACCCAACCCACAAAACTCCTCATTCAGTTTGCTGTTCATTGAGTTGCTTTTGATAATTTAGAAAGATTTAATTCATACTAAAGTTTGATGAGCTAAAAACGCTGTGAGTCAACTTTTAATACAAAGGAAAGCAAAGCATTTTTTGAGTATTTATGAAGCCTTGATTATTCCAGATGCATTTACGAAATTTTTATTTTCAAAATAAGAGTGTGACAAAATTCTGGTTTCTAACTGTCTTATAAATTTTATTCTCAGATTATTCTCTGCGTGTCTAAGGGCAAATGTATTTTCTGAAGCTTGTTCTTGAATGTTTTTTATTGTGCTGCATTTTAAAATGTTTTTCATAGACTAAAGATGAATTTAAAAAAAAAAAAAAAGAAAAAGAATAAACCTTTACCTAAGCTTTTAATAGCTCCAGTTAGATTGGCAGAAGAAAATGTGCCATTTAAAACAATTTCTAAAGATTTTTTTTAAATCATACTGACAGCTAACCTTAGGATTTGTCATACAGGACTGTGACACTTACTTTCCAAAGTCTCTAAAGAATACGGGTCTGTGGTGATAAATACAGTACAATCCTTTTTCACTGTTGTTTGAGTTAATGTAAATTTTATATATGTTTCACAGTATTAATGTGATAGACTAGATGCTATTATTTATTTTTATTTACTAAGGAGTGCTCATTATACTTCTGTTAACATATCAAGAATGCTTTGAACTTAGAAAGTAAAATCCTTTTCGTGGGGACATTACTCTTCAAATGCAAAAAAAAAAAATATGCAATTGATGTGGTGAGAGGTGAGAGATGCAGCCAGTGTCTGTTGGGATTTGCAGAAAGGCTTTTTCAGCGTGCACACAGCACAGCAGGTTTTACCTCTGCGGTTCAGACGCACACAGGACCAACATCCCACGTTCATTCAAGCACAAACCAAGTGTATTTTATTTATGTGGTGAGCAGTGGTGAAGCAGGAGCTCTGCTGGAGGAGAGTGGCTCGCTGGAAGTTAGGCAGAAGTCAGAGAATCTATGCAGTAAAGATAAAAATGAGAAAACTGAAGTTTACTTAGGGAGGGAGGTGAAACTCTCTTCATTATGTGTAAGATCTGTAGGAAACGTGAGAGTTTTGCCATTCTCTTAGGAGAAGCATTAATTCAAACTGATAATTATGAGACAGATGCTTCTGTTAGTTTGCACACTGGATTCATGAAAACCATAACACACATGTAAACCATTGCACTAATGACAATGCCACGAGCAGGTCTAGGAGAAAATGGAAAAAGCCCAGGGAAGTTGTTTATGCTGACTTGATCTTGTCTGTCTTTCCATGGGATAACTGAAATAAGATGCTGAGAGGCAGGTTGGAAAACCTTCATTCTCTTCCACTGATGCATTTTGCTTTGTCTTTTTCCTTTTCTCCAAGCAGCTGCTCGGTCTCTGTTTGGACACTTTTACCTCTGGCCACTGGGATGGGCGAGTAGCTTTAACCCTTGCAGAGCTCTGGGCCACAGAGCAGGTCAGCTGCAACCAGGTGGTGTTGGATAAGCTAGAAAATGCCCAGCCTTTGCTGCATAAAGACTTTGAGGTACATAATTCCAGTTCAGATCTTCACCTTGTAGCAGTGTGTTGGTTGTGGTGTTTTGTAGGTGAAATGTAGAACCTGTTAATGGAATAATTGTGTTTGTACTCTTCTAATTGGGTGATTAGGCTGCTGGCTCAGAGTGTCTTCTTGGTTGTAGTTGTGTACATTCAGATGTCTGTAAATTTGAAGCAAATCCTAGGTAGCATTGTCTGTCTTGCTGTGTGCCAGCGAGGTTGTACCTACCTCCCCTCAAGTACCCCTGAGCTGCAGATCCTCCCCGTGGTGGGTGTGTTGCACTTCTCTGTGTTTCCTTGAGAGCTTTCCTATTTCAGTGAAGATATTAATTTGGCAGAGTTTTATATAAGAATTATTTTTATATGAATTCTTCTTATCAGATAGGATAAAGATCATCCATTTTAAGACATCATTTAACTTATTTGCTGTCTGTTATGCAGAGACCTCTTGGATGTGAAATTCATCCCTCTCTTTCCATGCAGATCTGGGACAAAGGAATTGTACAGGTGGTCAGATGGGGTGAGGAGGGCAGGATCTGTCTTGACCTCAAATCTCATTCCTCTGAAGCAGCCTGGGACTGCACTGCATCCTATTTAAAATGTTTCCTTTGTGAGAAAAGGAGTTTTAGGCAGGCCTTTAACCTGAGAGTAGCTGTTGTTTGTGTGTCCTCTTGGGATGAGCAGAAATTCTGTGTAGCTTTCCTTCCCTAAGTATGAAGAATTTGGGATGTTTATATGCAGTTCAGGACGTTTTAACCTTTTACAGATCTTTCTGAGCCTCTAATACTGCAAATTCTTTATGCCTTTTGTCTCCCTCCTTTTCCCTCCCACCAGTGGTGAATTAGTGAATAATTGAAAGCATTTTTTAAAAGAATACTGATTAGGTATATGCTTTGTAAAGTACAGCATGCTGGCAGTCCAGCACCTCTCTTTCTGAGAATATTTTTAATATAAATTACTTATTCAAGAATGTCTCTTGTCAAAAGAAACCTGCCACAAACACCTAAAATACTAATATTATTTTTTATTCTGTACCTCCCACGTGTCTGGTGTAGAACAGCAACATCTCAGGTCAACACAAAGCTCAAGAAGTCTCAGTCTCCCCCAGGTTGCTGCTGGAGAAGTGCCAGCTGAGGTCACAGCTCTGAGTCTCTGGGTCACTGTGCAGCTCAGGTCAGCAATAACCAAATTTATGCCACCTTCAGGCAGCTGGGACATTTTCCAGCCCCTGCAAAGAGTCCCACTGCACAACCCCCCAAAAACAGCATCAGCAAGTGTGAGATGCTCTTCTTGGGAGGTGAAAAGTACTATCAGAAGACACGAAATACTTAAAAGATTGTCTTTTTTCCCCTGATGTGCAAAATCTAATGCAATAATGAGGTTTGCTCGGTGGTGGAAGTTTCTGCTCCAGTGGCTGAACAGAGTAATGAGTCCACCCCATCTGTTCTAGCACCCAGGAAACAGCTGATCCTTAGGAGCAAGTGTCCTGTTGGGAAATGCTGGAAGTAGATGGATTTGTCTCTGCCTTTGTGTGGCATTTAAGACAGCCCTATGCAATTTAACACTTGTGTGTGTGTGTGTATGCACTGATGTATGGAGTGAGATCACTTGTTTTATTAGAACTCCTTCTTTTGGCTTGGTTTGCTTTAGAATATTTGACTTTGTGAATTACAATCAATGATCTTCCATGTTCCAGAAGCTTTGGCACAGGAATTCCCTTGTGTCTGTAACAAATACAACTGATCTCCATCCAGGCCCCCAGGCAGCTTTTCTGATTGTAAAAGCAAAAAGGTTGTGAAGGTTTGGCTTTAATTCTGCCTCTCTCAATAACTCCTGCAGCCTTTGTCCATTGTAACAGAGTCTTGTTCTTGTTGGATCGTTTTTATAACATAAGACAAGAGGTATTTCCACAAGGATTTTCAAATTAAAACTTCTGGAGAGGAGGTGTGAGGAGTTGAAGGTTTTTTCTGAAAAGACTGAAGTTTCCAAGATGCTTCTGAGTTTTTCTTTCTGACTAAAGTAATTTGTGTATGTGCCCAAAGGCTTTTGATTAAATAGCAGCCTCAGTCAAATGAGCATCTCTGGTGGCATAAATAACCCATAAGGGACTTTTTTTTTGAAGACATCTTTTACACATTAACTAAACGAATGTAAGAAGAGTTCTCAGTATTTTTCGCACTTGAGACCAGTGTAATTAAACTCACTTGTGTTCCTATTTTTTTAATACTCTTCTCTTGCAATAGCATCTCTCTTTGTGTGGCTTTCCCCATTCCTAGTGCAGGGCAGTCCTTTTGTTTTTTACTTTTATATTCCAGTTGGTAACATGCTTCTTGATGCACACATGCCATCTTTCTTAAGGAAAACTTCAAGTAAAAGGCAATTGCACTGATTTTTTGGTTTTTTTTAAACTCCCTTTTTACTGTAAGAAATTTTTTTTGCATCTGCTGTAGCTGTTTGAAAATACTGTAAATAGTGCTCTGTACAGCAAATACTGAAATGCTGGGGATACCATTCCTTGTTATATTTTCCAGAATACTGCCATATTTTCCAGTGTTGAGATAGGAGCTTTGGTGTTAAATGCTGTTACACTTTGTTTGCAGTATGGTATCAATCCAGGAAGGGCACAGTTGCTTTATTACAATGGAAATATTTAGGGTTTGTCTGTAAAACTTTTCTTCCTTCCCTCTGTGCACATTTCTCCCACAGAGATGAAGTTTTTCACCTCTCACTGTGCTCACTGTCTGTGCAAGGTTCAAGTGCCGGTGCTGGTATCAGTTTGATGACTGATGGCATTAATGATTAATTAATAATCTGGATTTTCAGCCGTAGCTCTCGCAGGTTTTCCTTGCTCCAGCATCTGATTCTTGTGTCATAGCAGCAGGAGCAGTGGATGTGGCAGAATTAATGGAATTACAGGGATTTGGGATCCAGTGGCAATGTCTTGCTGTCTGTCCCTGCATGGTGTGGGACTGGGGTGTGCAGTGGATGTTTCAGTGCTCTCAGCTAAGGAGTGGTGTCACCTCTGGCTGCCTGTGGATCTCCCATCCATCAGCAATTGCCTTTGGCTTCCACAGCCCCTGGGGATGGGACAGACCCCAGCTCCAGCCCCATTGTCTGATGTTAGGGTGCAGACCAGCAAGTTCTGCCTTCTGTTTCTGAGGGTTAATGACTGGAAAGGTGAATTTCTGAGAGAGTTCCATCCAAATGATAGGGGAAGGGGGTGTTGTGTGTGCTTGGTGTGGCACAGACTCTTAAATCCCATTTAGTGTTTCAGTTGCTTTGTCAGAGTAATTTCTTTGAAGTGTTAATTTGAATGTAATTGCTTGGCCAAATCACTACAAAAGTGGGTTTGTGAGGATCTTTAGTTACAAAGCAGGTGCAGTTCAAGGCTACCTCCTGTCTTCCTTCACAGAAGAATTAATTGAAGTGAACCTCCCACTAAGCAGCCAAAATGCTCCCAGAGGGACTGGATTTGTCCTGCTCTGTCTCTCTCTGGGAGGTGGCAGTGCCATACTGTGATCCTGGGTGGCTGCTCAGCCTTCCCTCTGTCTTCCAGAGATGTCCCTGTCTGTTGAGAGGGACCTGGCAGGTGGCACATCTGGCACATCTGCCCTGGTCAGGGTCACTCCATAGCAGCAGCTCCCTCTGTGACCTGTCCCTTCACTTGAGTTTCTATACTGTTGTTTCCCAAATGAAAAATGTTTCTGTTCTTTACCTGTTGGTAAAATGCCAGGTTTTCTCTGCAAATGACACGAAGGTGCTTGAAATATATTTTGAGTCTGAGGCAAAAAATACGTATTGGATTATTTTTTTAATGTGTTTTTTAGATAAACTGATGTGCTACTGTAAGAGTAAAAATACTTTATTCCCTGCTCAGAAAATTATAAACTTTAAAATTTATGGGGAAAAAAATCCCAAACCAAAACACCAAAAACCAACCTCAAACCTGTTTTGTGCAAAGCCTTGGCCAAAACTCAACCTTGACATAAGTGCATGTGGACTGAGGGTGCTTTAAGTGACCTGAAATGAAACTGTAGAAAACTGTGTTAATACATCAGATTTTGTTTACAATTAATCCAAACAAACTTCCTCATCTCAGAACAAACCACTCTGCTGACAGAAATACCTGTTGGAGCACAGTGGGCCAGTGTGGTTTCGTAGCAGTGTTAAAATTGATTTTTATTTAGAAGTAACTGGGCCTTGTGCTGTGGATTTTGGCTTATCAGAGTGAGATTCCTGGGATTCTGTGCTCTCTGCAATTTCCTTCCCTTAATCTCTGGGTGTGGACACTAATGAAGCTCATCCATGACAGGAGGATTGCTGATGTCCTGACTTTCTGGAACCCAGATTTTGCAAGTGACTGAATAAACCATTATAAATGCTCATTAATAACTGAATGGGGTAAAATCCTGTCAGTTTGGTTGAGTTCTCAGTCATGATTTAAAGAAACTCCCCCAGAAGTGTGAAGTGCAGGGTAAATGGCTGCTAAGGAGATGTTTCACTACATTCTGCCCTGCAGATCGTGGACACTACTGCTGGCAGGGCTTGCACTGGGCACAGATGCTGAGCAGCTCCTCTGTCATTGAGGAGAGCAGAGTTTTGTGTTTTCCAGACAAGGCAGACCCAGGATCATCAGGAAGTTTAAGGAGGGAAGGAGCCCCTTGCTGGGTGCTGTTCCTGCAAACACTGGGTACCCCAACCAGCCCTTGGGGAAATGAGGTGAGGAAGTGAGGAGAGACATTTCCTTGCAAAATTGCCAATTTAAGCACTTGTTAAGGTGACAGTTTAATTTTAGTTTTCCTTCTGGCTTCCCTGCAAGTGCCCCTCAGAAACCCCCACCCCCCATCTGGGCTATCCCAAAGGGGGAAGGTTGGGAGGGAGCTCCCCAAGTCCATTTCTGGTGCCAGGGAGCTCTGACTTGGCTGGGGCTGGGACAGGGGCGCTGCTGGATCTGGAGGGCTGAGAGGCTGGCAGGAGTTCGTGGTGGGAGCTGTGCACGTGGCAGCTGTGCAAACCCACAGCACCAGATGAAGTCTGGCTGCTCCTTGCTCCCACCTAAATAACCCCCAAAAAGCAATTTCTTTGGATTTGTCCTTGTGCTGCCTCAGCAGATCCATCCTGACCCTGCCTGTGGCTGCTCTTCCACCAACCAACCTCCCTGTGTGGTGTGAGGAGCCTTGGGTTGCATGGCAATTCTGGATCAAATGGAATAATCCTTTCCCCAGGGTTCTTAGGAGTGCACAGGTTTTAGTTGTATTTTTCCCCACACTTTGGATGTGCTACCACGTGCTTTAGTTTTGTTATTTTTTTCCTCTCTTCTTTAAGCACAACTAAACCATAGCTGCTCTCTGCTCATCAGCAGCCATTGCAGATGCTGTCTGACCTGCGAGCAAGCCTAGGAGTTGTCCCCAAAATACAAATTTAAACTTTTCTGGCCATTTTCTGGGGCTTTTTTGAGTGTGCTTGGCAAGCATGAATGGTGAACAGGTCAGCAGGCGAGCTTGGGAGTCTCTAATCCCCTGGCTGGTGCTGTTTGTGTTTGCTTTGTTAGGTTAGATTTCCTGTCAGGAAAAAAAATATAATGTGGACTCTTTTCTGTATTTATCAGCTTTTCCTGGTTTCAAAGCCATGAATAGAGGAAGCTTCACTCATGCCAGTTTTTGTGAAATTGCACATTTTTGCCTGACATGTACTTGACTCAAAGCAGATCCTCAGCTGCTGTGGGTTGGATCAGACCTCTCCTGTACCAACATGAACTGCAGTGAATTTTGTTTCTGGATTTCACCAGAGTTAATTCTGTATCAGCTGTGAGGTGCTGAAGCCTCACTGTTTTATAGCACTGTTTCTATGGTATAAGGACTTAACCCAAACTTTGTTATTCCTGATATGTTCTCTTGTGAAACTTAACTTGACTGAGCCCTTCAATTGCTCATCTCATTTACAAATGACAACTTTGTAATTTCATTTTAAATAAGAGAAAAAAACCCAACTAAACAAACCATCAGAAACCATTAAGGAGTAAGTTTCAGAATTATTTATCTTGGAAAACCAAGTTTTCAGTGAGGTGCAGTGAAGAATTACATCTGGCAAAGTTCTGTGCTATCCTGAGGTGTTACCACTTGCTCTCTGTAATTTGTTGATAAAGTTTAGATTTTCTAGATCTGTGTGTCCCCACATGTGTGTGACAGGAAAGGGAGCAGTATTGGCTGTCTGTAAAAGATAAAAGCAGTGTTTGGCTGGAAATAATGAGCATGATTTCCCTGGCTTTTGCAGTATTTTATTAGTTGTACAATCACAAAGATTGCAACATTTAGGGCAGTTGATAAGTAAAGATCCAGCCCTGGATTTCTGTGCAGCAGAGTGGTTAACTTGATCTTGGGAGGGTGAGATGGAAAACAGAATGTATTGATTAAATCAAATTTTTTTTTTTTTGTTTTAATTTTGGAAAATTGCAAATTTAATGGACTTTATCTGTTAAGTTTTTAATCTTTTGTTTTAATAGTTACAAATTTTTTTTTAAATTATTTTTTATAAAATAACTGAAAAAAAAAAAGAACCAAAAATCAATCCAGAAGCTTCATATTGTAAATGTTCCCTCCAATCAAAATGTTTTTAGGACCATTTAAAGTTTGCCTTTTTGTTGGTTTTTTTTTTGTGAGAAGAAAAAAGAAAAGAAAGATAAGATGTTAAGGTCGTTCAAGTGGTACTAAATGTGTGTTGAGTGGTTTTGTGTGTGTTGCATCTCTGTGGAACTGTCTC
>VZRX01012904.1:80257-112537 GCA_013398075.1 Notiomystis cincta | reverse complement strand
GGGCGCGCTGAGGCCCCGGCTGCGAGTCTCTTCATAGAATCACAGAATCAAGTAGGCTGGAAAAGATCTCTGAGGTCATCGAGTCCAACCTGTGACCGATCACCAGGTGGTTGTTGAGTGACAAGGTCACACCCCTGAGCGTCCTTTTCTCCAGGCTAAACACCCCCATCTCCATCAGCTGCTCCGTGTCAGACTCGTGTTCCAGCCCTGTTGCCCTTCTCTGGACGTGCTCCATCACCTCCATGTCTTTCCTGAGTTAAGGAGCCCAGAAGAGGACACAGCACTCGAGGTGTGGCCTCCCCAGTGCCCAGCCCAGAGGGACAATCGCCACCCTGGTCCTGCTGGCCACACTGCTGCTGACACAGAATGTCAGGATGCCACCGGCTCTCTTGCCCACCTGGGCACACCAGCTCATGTTCACCTGCTGTCAACCAGCACTTCCAGGTCCTTTCCTGCTGAGCAGCTTTCCAGTCACTCTTCCCACCTGGGTGGGTTCCTGCTGCCCCAGCACAGGTGGGAGCAGTCTTGGGGCTTCCCCTTCCTCACCCCTCGTCTTGGCCCCTCAGCCCCAGGCTGGCACAGGAGTGTGGGGAGTTTGTTTTTAATGGCAAATGGGCATCTCCTGTGTGTATTCTGATTACAGGCCACTGGCCACAGAATTGCTAACCCAAACTATAACTACAGACTGCTCAACACCTCTGCAGCTGCAGTACAGCACCAGGGAATGTGTCTGGTCACCCTGACACTTGTCAGAGTTGTGGGGAGGTGTGGAGGGCACGTGTAAACTATGAAATGAGGATGGGGCTGCATCTTCATTATTAACACATTCCCCATGTTTACACTGTGTGCCTGCTGTGTAGGAAGGTTGTAAAATGCTCGTGGATGGATTTTTGCTCCTGGGAGTGTTGGCTCCAGAAGCTCATCTGTGCCTGTCTAGGTAAGAGCTGCAGGGCAAGTGAGCACTTCCAGAAGTGATGACACATAGTTTGCATCAATTCATTAATGGTTTCACTCAAAAAGTTTCCAGTATGCTTTATAAACAACATGCCTGATGGTTTGTATTGGTTCAAAATCTGCTAAGGCTACTAAAGTATCTCTACTTAGTATGAGAGGGAAGAGTGGGAGCTTTTCCAAAATACACAATAATAATTCACGTGGCATTTTGGGGAGAAAGGAATGTACCCATAAAGAATCATTAACTGGAAAAATGGAAAACACAAGGAGTTTATTGGCTGAATGTTATTATCTTATATAGAATTTACCCAGTACATAAGGCTACAGATGATACTGAACTATTAGTAAAATATAGCACCATAAGCAGTGGGAAGCACTTTGGTGCAAGGATAACACAGCATACAATAAAATTCCAAAATAACTGCATTTGGGGACATCATTTATAGTTAGCTATTACAGAGAATCTGTATCTCTTAGGCTGTATAATTCCCTTGAGGTTACAAGTTCTGTCAGGCCATTCTGTGTATGTATATCTGAATATCTGGAGTGAGGCACAAATACCTTGGGATGCTGCATGGATATCTGGAAGTATCTGCTTCTTTCTTGATCCTTACCGTCTTGTGACATCTTGTGGAGACAGCTGACATTGCTCCGACAGTGAATTTCTTATAAATACTACCGAGGTCTTTCATGATTTCAATATACAAACAAACCCTCATCAAACTACCAGGATTTTTGAGGGTATTGAGCTTGGTGGTGGGGGAAGGCCCAGGGGAAGGACCCTCTGAGCTCCTCAGAGCCCCCTTTGCCCCGCTGCCAGCTGAGAGGTTGCCAGGTGTAGCTGCCTCTGTGAGTCACTGTCTCCCAGCAAAGGGACAGAGGGAGCAGGAGCTGCCCCTGGCAGGAGAAGGGAGGCCAGGAGTGACCAGGCTGAGCACACCCCACCCCTCTCTGGCCCTAGGGCCGTGCTGCTGCCGGGGTTGCTCAGCCTCTGTCTGTGCTGCCATCCCCTTCTGCTCTCCCTCAGGGAAATGTTTCCTATTTTTTGGAAGATAACTGAAGGTCAAGGCTAAAGCTTGTTCAGTTCCTTTTATACTGTTGTTTTCCTTCATGTCTCCCAAACTGGGGGAACCCAAGAGGAGCAGAGAGACCTGCCAGGAGCCCACAGCTTGTGTCAGAGTGGCTGAGGAGACCTGAAAAGAGGTTGTAGCCAGCTGAGGGTTCATCTCTTCTTACAAGTACCAAGTGTGAGGACCAGAGGAAAACTGAGACGGGAGATTCAGATCAGGTATCAGAAAAGATTTTTTTTCACTGTTCAGACATTGGAATTGACTGCCTGGGGCGGTGGTGGAATCATCATTCCTGGAGGTGTTTAAGACGCATCTGAGTCTGGCANGGAAGTGGTTGAGTCACCATCCCATGAGGGATATAAAAGATGTGTAGATGGGGCTCTTAGGGACATGGTTTAAAGGTGGCCTTGGCAGTATTAAGCTGGACTTGATGATATTAAGGGTCTTTTCCAACCTAAACAATTCTATGATTCTACCCAAATGCAATTGTTCATCCAAATTTTTCAAACACTGCGAGTTCTATTGAAGTTGTTTTGTTGGAGTGCCACTACTTTAAGTCATTACATTCCCCCTNGTGCTGGGTTGACAGTTGGACTGGGTGATTCTATGACACCAGACCAGTTTCGGGTTCGGAAATGCCACGAAGGTTCACTTAGTTCTAAGGGGTAGAGCCCTTTAAGTTTTCATACAGAGTCGCTGGAATTCACCATCCAGAAAACTCAACCATTCATTCACTTGTCTTAACGCGTTCCTCATGAAGGAGCTCCTCGTATTTACAGACAGAGGTTTCCAGTCCCTATGGAAGCCCCGGGAGCGGCACCGCGGACGAGGGCGGAGAAGCGCCCGGCTCCCTCACGGCTCTCCCGCCACGGCCCGCCGCGCATGCGGGCCGGAGCGGCCATTGCCGTGAGTTCCGGCGGCAGCGGGGCGGCTCCTGTCCCGGCTCTGAGTGCCGCTCCCCCGCCTGGCGCCGGCAGCCGCGTCCCCCTGTCCCGGCTGTGAGTGCCGCCTCCCCGCTTATCGCCCGGCAGCCGCGTCCCCCCGTCCTAGAGCGGTTCCTATTCCGGCTGTGAGTGCCCCTTCCCCGGTTACCGCCCGTCCTCGCTGCCCAAAGACCGGCTCCTGCCCGGGCTGTCAGTGCCCCTTCCCCGGTTACCACCCGGCAGCCGCTCCCCCCAGAGCAGCTCCCCCGCTCCTTTCGCTGCCCCTCAGCTTCTTCCTGACGGGGCTGAGGGGGGTGTGCGCCTCTGCCGCGCCTCTGCTGCGCTGGGCTCTTCTGCAGTTTATTCGTTTTCCGTGCTAAACTTGGCCCAGCGCGGGATATGCCCGGGGACGGGGAAGCGGGGGAGCTCCAGCGCTGCGGCCTCTGCCGGGGGGAGGTACCGGGACGGTGCTGCTGCCCTGGGAATGGCGCTGCACGCTGGGAATGCGGCTGCTGGGCAGACCCCGGGCAGGGCGGTGGGAGAGGGGAGGGACAGTCCGTAGTTCAGAGCAGCCCTTTTCCTCAAGGCAGCTGCTTCTCTGTCACCTGTGTCCCCGTGGGCTCGGAATTCGTCGTTCTGCTTGTAAAACCAAATCTAAAAGGCTGTCAAATCTAAAGCTGGGCTGTGTTTGTTTTGTTTTATTTTGTCCGTGTGTTTGTTTTTGTGGAGGTGTGGTTTGTTTGTGTTCTTTGGTGGTATTTATGGTTCAGGGCTTTGGAGCTGAAATTCACGAAGGGATCTGTGGGGTCCAGGAGGTCTGAGACACGAAAGGACTCAGGGATGTGCATCTTCATTCAAGACCCAGCTGCAGTGCAGTAATCGGTTTTAGAGGGCTCAGGAGAAAAGGGATTCTAAATACTTAAATGTAAAGGCAGAAAGCATTGCCTGGTCCTTACCTACGAGTGTTTTGAGATAGCAGGACTTCACTTTTCCTCAAAAATAGGTGTTCTGGTCCTGATTTTCATCTGCTTGGCCATGTGTGAGCACTGACAGCTGTAAAGTTTGGTGATCCCGGTTTGGTGCTTGTTTACATCTCACTCCACAGAATTTTGCATATTTCCCCAAGAAAATGGGACTGAAGAGCCTGAGTCTGACAGACTCTTCTGAGCTGGTATTTCTGCCAGCTGTGGTAGAGACTTCTGTGAGCTGGCTTGTGTAGCTGCACAGGGAGTGAGATTGACTGGGAGAACTCTTACTTACAGATTTTTGTTTGATAGGTGACTAAAAGTACTTCTTGTGCACAGTGTAACATCAGTAGGTTGCATGGTTGAAGATTTAGTAAAATGATGAAGCAAATAGTGTTATTGCAGCACACACATTCAGGGTACAGAAGTGTTCAGCATCGAAGTCCTGGTTTGATTCAGCAGCCCCGTGTACTTCTGAACGTTAAAAAATAATATGCATTTTTCTTTCACTAGCCTGCAGCTGCTGCAAAATGAGTGTTCCTGACTACATGCAGTGTGCTGAGGATCATCAGACCCTCCTGGTCGTGGTTCAGCCCATTGGCATTGTACCTGAAGAGAGCTTCTTCAGGATCTACAAGCGGATTTCAGCCGTGAGCCAGGTTAATGTGCGCGACTCGCAGCGAGTGCTCTACATCCGATACAGGCACCATTATCCCCCAGAGAACAACGAGTGGGGCGATTTTCAGACACACCGCAAAGTTGTGGGGCTGATCACTATCACAGAGTGTTCTTCTGCCAAGGAATGGCCTCAGACTTTCGAAAAATTCCATCTGCAGAAGGAAATGTATGGCTCTACTCTCTACGATTCCCGGTTGTTTGTCTTTGGGCTTCAAGGAGAGATTGCAGAGCAGCCCCGCACAGATGTGGCGTTTTATCCCAGTTACGATGAGTGTGAAACTGTGGAGAAGAGAATAGAAGATTTTATTGAGTCCCTCTTCATAGTGCTGGAGTCCAAGCGTCTTGACAGAGCCACTGATAAGTCTGGAGACAAGATCCCCCTCCTCTGCGTTCCTTTTGAGAAGAAGGATTTTGTAGGTCTGGACACCGATAGTAGGTAAGCAGCTACTTTTGTCAGCTCACAGGTCTTAAAACACATCTGGGGCACTTGCCAGCCTTTAGGATAAACCTCTTAAAAAGGACAAGGTGAACCTCATTCCAACAGAGGCTGTGCCCTGATCCTTCTGCCTGCTGTAGTTCTAAGAGAATTTAACTTGTAGTCTCACTGTATTTGATGTTCTGAGCTTGTTTACATATATACATTTAACTGATGAAGCTCATCAAATAGTCAGAAGAAGTCACAGGAATGGTTTGACAGATTCTGCTGTAATGAGACTTTTTGTTAGAAGGCTTCCAATGTTTTACAGATATAAAGTATTAATAAAAAAAATCAGCATCAATGAAACTTTTTATATTATGTCGACTAGTATTTGACTAATCCTACTTATTGTATTTTTTTCCTTTAAATCTCTGTCTTTTTCATTCTTTGAGACAATGAGTGTTTATTTTGATGATGAAGTCCAGCATCATTCCTTGTCCTTCTTTGTTTTATGTGATTATTTGTTTATGCTTTTTACATGTCTTGTTTTGCTACCTGTTTGCTGCAACTGTTTGGTTTTGTTTATGTTAGAGTTTTCTCCCCCCATTTTTCCTTCCCTCTCATTTACATACTCATCTGTCAGATTTGAGTGTTGCATAGTTCTCCTGCAAGGGATAAGTAATTCTGGCTTGGTGGCTACAGGCAGGTGCAAAATGTATTTGACTTTGCAGTTTGCAGTCAGATCCAGGGGATGGAAGCAACCACCTTTTGTCCTGGCAAAGACAGAGGTGTGGAAGCCCTATGAAACTGCAGGGTGTGTGTGTGTAAATAGCAGTGTTCGTATCTGTGTTGTACTGTAGGGGTGTAAACAGAGGTTATTGCTGTGTAAAAGCTCAGAGCTGTCCAGGCAGGGTTGTGAAGCTTTTAGATTGAATTAATTAGCTCTACCTGCATAGTTAGTCCTGGCCTTGGAAACAGGCAGAAAGCATTCTGGCTTTCTAATTAGTTTGAAGCCTCCTATTAAATGATCTGTGGTTGCTTGAAGGACCACCAGTACCCCAGGGCTCTGCTCCTCTGTGGTGAGCACTTGAACTGATTGATCCCTGGTTCCTCCCTGCACTATTTTTCAATTATCAATAGGAATTACTTTGTTACTGCTTTCTGTACGTGGGTGGTAAAGTTGTGTAGACTGGACAAGCCTTTTTTTTAGAATCTTATCCTTAATTACTCAATTTGAAAGAATTTTGATTGAATGTAATCAAAATTTCATGTTCCAATACATAGAAAATTATAATTGTTGGCCAGGAATCTCAAAATCTGAATGAATTCTGCTGTTCAATTGTGTCTTCTAAAAAATTCTACTTTGGAAATCGGTTTCTGAGATAAATGATTTATTTCTGAGCAGTGGCTGGGTTGTAACTGGTGGGAAATACTCCTTGTGAAGTTCTGAACTGGTGGGGAGCTCGAGTGACAGCAGAATGTGTGCCCACACATCTCCAAGAGGGTGCTTTATGCTTTTGCAGTGAGGAGTTCAAACAGATTCAGTGGGATGCTTCAGTCCTTTGCAGAATGGAAGGTGTGTGACCCTGCCTGTGTAGACACAGGGGTTTATCCAGAGTTAATCACTGGCTCAGCTCTGCACACACCCTTGCTGGGAGGTTTGAATATCAAACAGATTTTGAGTGTCTGGATCAATGTCTGTACTTGAAATGTTTGCTGCACTGAACTGCTCAAGGAAAAGGTGATAAATATTCTGACTCTTCAGTCTAATAGCAAGGAAGTTCTTCAGTTTTATTTTGCTGTGGAGTTAGTACTTCTGTTTGTTTTAAAAATTAGCATTTAGAAATTAGAACTTCAGAAAGCTGAATGAAAACATAATTTTAGCTTCTCTGCACAGGAACCTTTCTAAGCACCTTTCATGTAGCCTGATGCATCTGTGCCCTCTGTGTTCTAAAGGAGAAACTCAGATCCATGGAATAGGGTTGAATTCAGATCAGTGTATTAAACTACTTTATTCTTTCAAGCCAAAGTCTTTGGATGTGAACTGGTGATAATACTGCATTTTGTTACTTGTGAGTTTTTTATTCCTTGGGCTGCAATCACAGAATTTTATTTTAGCACATTCCCTTCTGTAGTGACAGATTCAGTAACTGAGGGAAAGCACTGCATACCAGGGAGATACAGGGCTAGGAAGGACCTTCTTCAGTAGAGACCAGTTTCTGTTTTTGCAGGACTGGATGTATGATTCTGTTCAGGCAGGGCTAAAGGCTGTTTGAATGCAGGAAGTGGATATGAGAATATCTGGTAGGACAACTTCTGCTACTTCATTGCTTCTGAGTCTGTCAACATAATGATTTTACAGAAGTAAAAATATGATGATACTGAGATACTGAGGAAAATGAAACAGCTTTTTCTAGAACAGGTGGAAATTTCTAAAGGCTTAAAGGCAAAGAAAGTCCCTTGGTCTTTTTTATATACTTTTGTCCATTTTTGATTTTTGTATATGATGTATCCCAACCTCCCAGTCAGTGTGCAGCCAATAACTTAAAAAGCACAAGTGTTCTATATGAAATAGATGGCAGAGAAGACACACTTTCTATGCTTGTAACAGAGGATGTGTCTCTGCTGCTCTAACTGTGGATGCCTAATTAGGCTAAATAAGCATATCTTTCCCTTTAACTTCTAAAATTGCAGTTAAATTTCAGTGTGTAGCAAAGGTCTATTAAATATGTAGTGCAGCTGTAACCTAGAGCTAAGAGAATGATAGATTGAGGGAAAATATGTTAAGAATTTATATGAGACACATAATTCTGATCACATGATTTGAAGACTAATTAAAATTACTGACCATAGTTTGTATCTTAAAAGATACTCCTCTCCAAGTATTTTGTTGTCAAATATTACGTGATGGTCAGGGCTGTCTATGTAAACCTGATCTTCTCCCTCACCCAGTTAGAAGACTTTCATTTCATTGCATAATAAAAGAAACATGATTGGCTTCTTTTAAGATGCAAAGTTCATAAATTAGGAGGATGAATTATTATGCTGCATTTCAAGTAAGTTAATTCTCAGAAAAAATGAGCATGATCTTTGTCTTTTGCAAGTTGTTTGTGTAATGATCAGGAGGGACACATTCCCAGAACTGACTGAGATGAAAACATACACAAACTCACTGTTTTTTGTTTGTAGAAGAACTTTTTTTGGCTGGTAGAAATTTATGCACGAAAAATAGTGGGTTAAGTCCTAAAAAGTTTTGAAGAAATGTTGTCCTGTTAAACAGAAATTGTAGGACTGAGAGGCTGACCTTGGTTTAATTCCTTGAGCATTCAGCCAAAAGGGGATTTTGGCAAATTGATTTAATTTTTCTTTCTCTTTCTTCAGCTGTAAATTGGGTAAAATATTTATATGGTTACAGGGCTTCTGAGGAGAATTGAAAAAGTTTCTGAAATCAGTGGCACTTGATAGTTACTTGTAGAGGCTGGGAGACTGATGGAGAACAATGGAAACAAACACATGTTCTCATGATGATAAAAATGTCCTACAAACTGAAAACCAGGGAACTTGTGCCAGAAATACTGAAAATCCCATTTGTTTTAAGTTTTCTACTTTATTTCTGCTTTCAGGTAAAAACAAGCATACTTAAGTGTGACTGTAAATGTACTTGGATAAGCTCATTTTAATGTTGTTTACATCAGTTTGTGTCTCAGGTTCTTTCTTTTTTAATACTGGCATCCATTTAATGCTGTGGAGTGATGAGAATGTAGGGCCCTGTTTATAGATGTGTCTTTCTCTACATGGTGTCCTAGGTGGGATTTGTGCACTGATTTATCAAAGTTGATGATCTCAGTATGTGTATGTGGCTGTTAATTTTCTTTCTGTTCTCTGTCTTTCTAATTTCTGTTTTGTTCCTTTCTGTTTTTTTCCCCCCTTCTTCTCTCATACTGCCCTGTGAGTTTGTTGTTGGGTCTAAAAAGGTAGGCTGTGATTGTGTATCTTTGAAAATAGTTAGCTTTTCCCCATGTCCTGCCTCTCCACTTCGCCTTCATTGCATATTTTAGTGTTGCTTTTTATCTTTATTTGTTCAGTACACACAACAGCAGTTGCTGCCTGGAGCCTCACCACTGCAGTTGCCCCCTTTTGGCGCGTTTGGCAATTACATTTGGTAGCAATGCTGAGCTCTTTTGTAGGACACACATAGTCTGCTTAGGCGGCTGCTGGCCTCTGGAATTTGCTTTATTTTTTAAACTCCAAAGCCATGAAGCTGTTGCTGCCTGTGTTTGGTTTCCAAATTCAAAAGTTCTGGCAGTCGATCCAACGCCGTGGCTGTGTCTCTTTCAGTCTGGGTAATGTTATGATTGGTGATATCTATAGCTCTGCATGCTGACTGGAATCAGTAGAACTTGATGGAAATTTCTGTTGGAGCATTTTGCATGAATACACTTTTGAGAATTGATTTTGCATGTTTCTTGTTTGTAAATTTGGCCAAATTTTGAGGATCCAGAAATTCTGTCAAACCCGTTTCTGGATGGTTTGTAGTGAAAATAAATTCTGTCTTGAAATATAACACTCTTGCACTGAATTTTCCATAAATTTTTCCTGGGATCCTAGAAAAGAGCTGGAGATGAAAGAATAAAGCACATATCCTATAGAGCAAATGAAGCAGAAATGGAAATCAAATAGTTTTTTGTAGTTCCTGGAACAGATTTATTTGAAGTAGTAGCAGTGGTCACTGGTCATGATTGTGGTGATTTCTGTGAACATGAGAGTGTGTTTGGTAGAGCATGAACCCAAGTAATTTCAGGAAACAAGATTTTAAACTAGTTCTGTAATCAATGTGTTCTTTCCCTGTGGTGAGGACCTTCAGAAGAGGAGTTTGGGTGACTGATGCCATGGAGCATTCCATGGGTGGTCCTGCATGAGGCAGCACTGCCTTCCCTGGGGATGTTTCTGAGTAGATCACCCTCAGGGAGGGCTTTGTAGGGT
This sequence comes from Notiomystis cincta, assembly GCA_013398075.1. Taxonomy (NCBI): domain Eukaryota; kingdom Metazoa; phylum Chordata; class Aves; order Passeriformes; family Notiomystidae; genus Notiomystis; species Notiomystis cincta. The sequence continues at coordinate 102,546 of VZRX01012904.1, read as the reverse complement.
GACCTTGGGTGCTTCTTTGAAATTTAATGTTGTAAATGATCTTCCAGAGGAAAAAATAATAGCAACTGCTCTTGGCAGTAGGGTGCTGCAAGGAACTGGCCTAGAAAAAGGTTGTCCTCTTACCCTAGAGGAAGTAGTTAATTTACATGGGCTTCCTGTCCCCAGATAGATTAGGGTTAAGCAGAAGAGAGCCAAAATAGTTGAACAGTGTTTTATTAAAAAATAAATCAGAAACACGGTATCTGCAAATGTGTCACTTTCAGGTTCTTCAGCTAAAGCTGTGAAGCTAAACTAACTCAGTATTAAAATGAGCAATCATCATTTTATGCTGATATATATGAATTTATATACACATAGGACTTTTTTTCCCATTAAATTTGCACCCCAGGATGCATAGAAGAAAAAATGAGTCTCTTGGACCTGCTTTTAAGGGCCTGATGTAGTAGATACTGGATTTTTTTAAGAAGAGGCTTCCCAAATGCAAAGTAAATTAAATTTTGCTGTCTATGGAGAGTGGGTTTTGTTTCAATGAAGTCTTTGCCTTTTGTCTTTTTGGACATACTTGAAGTAATTGAATTAATTGTACTTAATTGTGAGTGCCTAATTAAGGCAGTTTATACATTTGTTTGGTACAAACTTACTTTATAACTAGTGAGAAAATATTTTCCAAGAGGATAGCAATGACTTACAGGGACTGTAGGAGATGGATCCTGTCTTGGTACCACCTTGTAGAACCTAAAAATAGGTGGAATGAGTTCATTCGTTGAATAATTAATAGCAAATTTCTTCATCACCAGGAATAAATTATCTGTTTGTCTATAAATAAGGAGAGTATAAATAAGGAGAGCAATGTTTATTGATGTCTGGGTGACTAACTGCCTTCAAACTTCACATATATTGACATGGGCATAAATCAGCAGCCAGATTAGGTTAGGAAGAGCTGGGGGTGAGGCCGTGTGATCGAAAACGTTCCGGTATCAGGTCCTGATTTGGGAGTCAGGCATCATCTCTTCTCCATTGCTGTGTGACTCATATTTATGAACTTAATCATGTGCTAGCTGGAAAATCTGGAAAAACTTATAGACTACAGTTTTCAGAGAATAAGAACTTTAATTTGTCCACAAACATAGAGATTCCTTGGAAGTGTAGAGACAGGGAATTGGAAGCAGTGGCATCTTTGAAAGGAATTACAGCTGTGTAAGGAAACAGTGATTCTCCAATTCCACTACTTATGTAAAAACAACAAAAAAGGTAAAGTATAACATTTATAATGTTATTTTCATTCTGGAGTGCAGAGATTAGGAAAACCTGATTTATAACTAATTTAAACTCTCCTGTGCAATGCTGATTCCAGATTACAAAGGAACATTTTGATGGAGTTATTTTTTAATAGCTCAAAGCTCAGACTGAAATCTTGGTAAGATTTGGTGCCCTTCCATAGTTCATACAGAGCAGCTTTAGTTTTCACTTTGAATTTTCCTGCATTTTTGTTCTTACAAAGATCTATAAAATACATACTTGAAAAATAAAAGACAAATATTTCAATTCTTGACACATCTGAAAGATAAAGAACAATAGTTTTATCAAGTTTCATTTAATGTCAACACCCTCACATCAATTGTGAATGTGGTGTGATAGATCAGAAAAGTGCAGACATTTATATAGGAATTATTTGTAACTTTTTAGATCAAGAGAAGCAATAGCAGACAGACTACTGTCTCCTTTTATTATTTTCATTTTTTTTGTAGACAATAACACTGGTTCTGATAGCTTTTCTCTTCAGTTTTTATAAAGCCGTTGTCTGTACTTCTGTATATCTTCTCTTTTTCAATTTCTGTCTCCCATCCATATGAATCAGTTACCTTCTCTTCATCTCCTTTTCCCAAACCAGCTGCAAGGAATAAGACATTATTTGATGGCTGAAAAGATGCTTCTCTTTGGTGTGAACTCCTCAAGCCAAACTGATAGCCTTGAATAAAGCAGTAACATGTAATTGTTTGGATTCCTGCCATTTCTCCTGGCCTTTCTGCCTTCAAATCAGAAGGAATTAAATGAGTGTCCTTATTCCTACCTTTACATTTCATCTGTTCTGTGCCTCTTTTCCTTTTTTCCTTTCTACATTACAGACTTCATCAAGACAGTCTGTTCAGGTGCCTTATGGAGATTATTTCAGGGACACTTCAGTTCATCTCCAGTGCTCTCTGGGAAGTTCTTCTCTGGGAAAAAAACCCCACTGCCCCAAACCCAGTTTCATTCCCAAATCTTGGCATTCCTCTTATATTCAGCTCTCACTGTAGGGAATATGAGTTCAGCATCTGGAGAGTGGTGTAACCCTGGGGGTTTTTTGGGTTTCTTTTTTGTTTAAAGTTGTTAAGTTCAAATAGTCTTGGTAACTTTTTGAAAGATCAAAGGCTGGTTTGGGCTGGAAGGGTCATTAAAGATCCTCGAGCTCCAACCCCTCTGCCATGGGCAGGGACACCTTCCACTAGACCAGGCTGCTCCAAGCCCCAACCAGGTTGTCCAGCCTGACCTGAAACACTTCCAGGGGTGGAGCATCCAAAGCTTCTCTGGGCAACCTGTTCAACAACTATTCCAATGAATTTAAATTGAAAAATTATCACTACCTCTCCTAAAAGTTCAAAGTTTAGAACTATGTCAATCCAAGATGGTTCTTTGTATTTTTACCAGATTCTTTGGACTTCATGTATACAATAAAAAATGACATCTACAGCAATTCTTTTCATTAAAATTTCATTTTTGATAAACTTTTATTTTAGTTTAAACTATCCAAAGAAATAAGAGTCTGTTTTTCCTTGGTGTCATGTGTGGAAAATAAACTTGCATGCCTCTCTCTATGTACTTGGAAGACACTGTTAGAACAATAAGATATACTATTGGAAGTAATGTAGATAAATTAGTAAAATATCTAAGTTGACATTTAAATTTATGCCTCATAAAACAATTTTACAATTATAGTGCAAGGACATTCTTGCCAGGGAATGCTTCTGCAGGAGGGAGAACAGGAGGATTGTTCACAGACTTGGGAGAGCAGAGTTGTTCTAAACTATCACTTAAACCATGGTTGTTTTCCAAGTCCTTCCAAGCAAGTGTCTTGTTTTGCATCTGAGATGTTTCTTTAGCTGAAATGTACTAAAAAACCAAATAAACCAGTAAGGTTAGTGCCTTCATCACACAGATTTATGCCCAAGTTGCCTTTTCAGCTGTACCAGGGTGTCTGTTGAATATATTCAGTAGGTTTTGTCTGTTCATTTGGAAAGAATGTCACCATTGATTTTAAAATGTGAAAAAAGAGTAGGAAGAGAAACCCTGCCAGCTGTTGCCTGAAGTGATTGTGCTTTTTCACTCATCATCCCTTTAAAAGAAGGTGCTGGGAGCAGGAGGAGGTTTGTGAGGTCTGGGGGGGTCTGAGGGGTTCTGGGTCCCCGAGACCTTTGGGCTGTGTGTGGAGAGGGTCCAGCAGAGGAGAGCAGGGGCCCAGAGCAGGAGTTTGGAAAGGTCACCTCGAATATGCTCAGAGCCAAAATGTGAGGGGTTCCATGGGAAGCATCCATAGAATGTTGGGATTTATTCAAGAACAGCTTCTTGGAAGCACAGGAATAATCCATTCCCTCCTGAGGGAAAGGAAGAAGGCAGAACAAGAGACCACCCTGGCTTAGCAATGAGCTTTTGGGTGTACTGAAAAAACAAAAAAGCAGCATATCAGCTATGGAAAGGCAGCCAAATACTCATTGTAGTCTGCAGGAACCTTGCTTTGGAGGTTTTCTGGGGGTGTGACTCTAGCTCTGTAAATGCTGTGTAGCCAAAAGATGTGATACATTGCTTTTTTCCTGTATGTCCTCAAATCGTGGGTCCTTTTGCATAGTTTGTTAGTTAGCACTCAAATTTGCTTAGAGGCAGAGAGTAAATTAATGCTGCTCTGCTCTAAGGGGGAAAGCAAGTTGCCTTTCGGTGTTTGTTACCCAGACAAGCATTCCCTGCCGGTGCCTGAGGCTCCCCTTTCCTTTTGCAGACACTACAAGAAGCGCTGCCAGGGCCGGATGCGGAAGCACGTGGGAGACCTGTGCCTGCAGGCTGGAATGCTGCAGGATTCCCTGGTGCATTATCACATGGCCGTGGAGCTGCTGCGCTCCGTCAATGACTTCCTGTGGCTCGGAGGTACGGCTGGGTGGTGCTGCTCGCTAAACCTGGCTTTTGATTCCATGGAAAGGGGGCATCCTTTGTATCCAGGACACTGTGGCTGGAATTCGGCCTCCCACCCTAAATTTTTCCGCACGGATGCAAATTTCTCCCAGAGGAAAGGTGCCAGCAGGTAGGACTCTGTCTGCTTTTGGACTGCCAGAGGGCACCTCCGAACTGACATCAAGAACATGGGGTGGTGAGTTTTGTTTCCCATGGAAAAGGGGCATCCTTTGTATCCAGGACACTGTGGCTGGATGTCGGCCACCCACCCAAAATTTTTCCGCACGGATGAAAATTTCTCCCAGAGGAAAGGTGCCAGTAGATAGGACTCTATCAAACTATCCTCTATAACTTCCTTAGGCATTGCAAAAGTAGGAATGGTTTTGGTGACCAAAATCTGAATATCAATTCTTAATCACACCTAAGTTGAAGCAAAAATCGGTCAATAAGACATGAGAAAGGAATGTGTTTAGGAAAACCTAATCAGGATAAATTGTGTTACTGTAGTAAAGCATGTTCTTAAAAAAAACTTGTGCCTGATTTTTTCATGATTCCTTGGAAAGGAATTGATTTTTTTCACTGGGTTGTACAGGTGTTTTAAAAATATTTCCTATGGGTGTCCACTGTGGATCGTTAGGAAAAGATTTTTGCCTTTACATCTCCCAAAGCCTCAAATGTTAAACTTCCACTGGCATAATTTCCTTTCATGTTAGGTCTTAGGATTTGCTTTTTCTTCTTGTCTTTCCTCCATCCTTTTCCTTTTTTTCCTTTTTTTTCTTTTTTTCCTTTTTTTCCTTTTTTTTTCCTTTTTTCCTTTTTTTTCCTTTTTTTTCCTTTTTTTTCTTTTTTTCTTTTTTCCCTTTTTTCCTTTTTTTCCTTTTTCCCTTTTTTCCCTTTTTTCCCTTTTTTCCCTTTTTTCCTTTNTTTTTTTCATATCTGCTTATTTATTATTTATTATTGTCTATACAAAAGATCTTTGAGCACAATTTTTGCTTCTGAATCTCATACCCTTTAAAGACAGTTACTGTATCAAGTTCTGCTTTCACCATTCTCATTCCACATGGAAATCCTCCTAATGGCCATCTTCCTAATGGTCCTGTAGGTTACATACTATGAAAACCTTAACACCTTTTGACCTTCCACTTCTTCCCTTCTCATGTTCCAAGAACTTAAATGGCTCAGGGTTCCTCAAAAGAGCCCTCTGGAGGACTCTTCCAATCCAAATTATTTGATAAGGCTGTAGGACTGATCTCTTGCTTATATCACATCCAGTTAAATCAGGTTGTTCAGGGACCTCTCCAATTGAGTTTCAGATATATTTAATGATGGAAGCTCTGCAGTCTTTGAGCAGCCTGTTCTGGCATTTTGCTGGTTATAATTTGAAAAAACCCAACAACAAAAGATAAATTGGTCCCATCTTAAAGCAGAACTTCTTGTTTCAGCTTGTGTTAACCCTCATCCAGTCTCTGCACCTCTGAGAAGCACCTGCCTCAATCTCTTCTCTACCTTCCCACTGGCTGTTTTAAAGGCAGCAGGAGCATCACCCTTCAGCCTCTTGTTGTGTAAGGCTGAGCAAGCCCAGTTCTCTCTGCTTCTCATATGCCAGGAGCTCCAGTCCCCCAACCCTTTTCACAGCTTTCCACCAGCCTTTCTTTGGGATGAAGCTCCTGCCAGCCCCTGTCTCCAGCCTGGCAAGTTCTCTCTGCACTGAAGGCCTGCCCTACTCTTCCCCTCCCCTTGGTATCACCCAGGAGGTTTCTGGGTGTGCTCTATGCAATCATCCAGGCAGTTAATGCAGACATGAGAACTGTCCCACTGAGGGACACCCCTGGTCACAGGCAGCCCTTTGACTGATCACAGGCCTTCCAGTCTGTCTGTCCAGCTGATTTTCCACCTACTTTATAGGCCAGCTATTCAGTCTTACTAATTTGGCTGTAAGCATTCTGTGGGAGAGCATGTCCAAAGATGTTTTGAAAGCCAAAATACACAACATCCACTGCTGTTCCTTTGTCTGCTGAGCTTATCATCTCATAGGAGGCAGTGAGGTTGCCAAAGACTGGTTTATCCTCAATAAATCAATGTGTGCTGTTCCCAGATGCCTTCTTTTGCTCCATGTGCTTCCAGCAGGATTTCTCTGTAGCCTCTCCATGGAGCTGATGTTGATCTGCCTGTGCTGGTCCTTCCTTCTTGAAGAAGATGACATTGCCCCTTTCCCAGTCATTAGAAACCTCCACCAATGGGCATGAACCTGTTGGAGGTGATGAGAGCCTGGTCTCACCTTGGTCAGCTCTCTTGGCATCTTACCTGGTTTTATGGAATTGTATCCAGTTGGATTAAGTGCCTTTCATATGAGTTTCCTCTGCTGTGACAAGTTCTTACTCCTACAGATTATTTTAGTAGGACTGGGACATTGGGAGCTCTGAAGGTGAACACAGGTGAGAAGCACATTGATTATCTCAGAATTTTCCATGGCCTTTGTCACTGGGTCTCCAGTTTCAGGCATGTTTTGTTTGTGCAAATGGACTTTACAACATGATGCTTCACTTCATTGCAAATGTCTCTACTAATCTGCTGGCTTTGTTTCTTTTCTCTACAGCTGCCCTGGAGGGGTTGTGCTCAGCATCTGTCATCTATCACTACCCAGGTGGCACTGGGGGTAAAGTTGGATCTCGCAGGGCTCAAGGAGGTTCTCTTTCTGCTGAGGCAGGCAACAGGCACAGGCCAGGTAAGGGTGGCACTTCAGTTTTTATTCTGTGTGCCACCACTGAACATCTGAAAACTTCTCCCTAATTTTTAACTCTGTAAAATTAAACAGATGACAGGATTAATCAGAGGAGGGAGGTCAGGGGAAGAATATTTTGGTTTTTTAAGATTTTTGCAGTTACTTTTCTGTTTTGGTGTTAATGTCAACACATGTGCTTGGCATAGAATTGCAAAGCTTTTGATTTCTTCACCTAATTGTTAGTTGTGTCTCTGTTAGTTTGAATTTTGCTGGAGGAGGTGCAGACAGTTTTCATAAAATATGATATGGCAGAGCTGCATGTATTAAAAAGAATAAGTTTGGTACATTTTATTCAGAGTTCTTTTGCTATTCAAAAGTCAATAAATATGTGTAATAAATAGATTTTGTTAATGAAATGCCAATAAACCAACATAATTTTTAAGGTTTAGCATTATTCTTCTAAACTCTTGGATTACAAAAGAGATGGCTGAGGAGAAATATGAGAGCTGTCTGCAATACAGTGAATGTTCTGGAAGAGGATGGGTAAGGATCAAAGGTTCAGTGTTTCTTTCAAAAGAAGTGGAGGACATCAAACAGAACCTAGCAGATGGAGAAGCAAATGAAAGGAATTACTCTTTGTCCAGCCTGTAGGTGTGACATGGAACTCTTTGTCACTCAGAGTTACCAGATCTGGTTGTGTGTGACAGAGGCAAGGCTGCTGCAGCTCCCTGTCCCCAGGTCCAGGCAGACAGGAGGCTGAGCAGGCATTCCCAGCAGGCCTGGAGGAACAGCAGGACACACACACAGCCTCAGTCTGTCCAGGAGGTGGCCCCTGGACTGCCTCAATCCTGGCACCTCAGCCCACAAGGCTGAGACCCAGAGCCCATTCCAGTTACTGGTGCTTAGACCAACACACAATGCCCTCCCCTCTGTTTTTCCATGCTTGTTTCCTAAACTGCCTCAATCCCTCCTTCTCCTTGTCTTTGGCTTGTCCTCTACACCCCAGAAGGAATCTTGTAAAATTCTAAGCTGTTCTGTCCCTATAATGAGCCCCATATCCCTGTAGGCAGTGACCCCCCCAGTCTGTCTGTAAGGGGAGCAGGGAGCTGCTCGTGTAACTGAGCTGCTGGGTTCACCCCCACACTGCTCTGTTGGCCCTGAGTTGGTTATTGGGGTTCAGCTGATGGTCACTGATCCTCTCTGCTCCTTTGTGGTTGTGCAGCTGAGCCTGTCACATAACCTGACACTTGTCACATGGTGTTACAGCTCCTGAGAGTTTCTGTGGCTTCCAGAAGAGGCTGGGCTAGGGTAGGGAAATGAAAATACATTGATTAGTGTGAGCTACATGGGCCTTTGGGCTGACCCAGCACAGCTGCTGCTTTGTATGTACTCACCCAGGACTAAAACAAAGCTGGGTTTAAGTGCTGGGGTTAAGTTCTCTTTAAGTTCTTCTGTGTGCAGTGTGGTCAAAAAAATTCCTTCATCTAAAAGAAGCAACCACCCATCTTTATTCTTCTGTAAGTCACAATCTAGTAAACACTTGCTTTGTATTACCTTTATTATGAACTGTGTGTTGAAATCAGATAATTGTGATAGTGAAATGACCTTATTTCAGGACAGAATACTAATTTTTATACAATATCTAGTCATTAAAATCTGTGCATTTGGTCTCATGACCTATGAATGCATTTTACATTGGCTGTTATAATTTCACCTGGTTAGTGAACTTTGTCTATTTTTCAATGAATATTTATCAGGAGGTGCTGCAATCTGTGTGTTTGTCATGGGTGATTAAAGAAGGTAACAAATAAGTCACAGCTGTGAGAATAATTGAATATATTTTGGGTATATTATTGGTGGGTCTCTATTTAAGTTGTATTTCAAAGTCCTGTTTGCAAATTTGTTAGTGCAGTTGTATTTTAAAAATGTTTTAGTTTCATACAAGATCTTTCAAAAGACTTTTCTGTGAAGAAAAACTGAATACAGGTTTTTTTGTCAACCTTTGCAGGTGAAAATATTACTCTGTGGTCCCTTAGATACTCTTCCCTAACTCTAGTTATGATCTCTATGTTTTGAGGTCTAAACTGCTGAGCTCTCTCTGACCAAACAGCTCTTGCTGTGCTGTCATTTTCCTACAAAAAGTTTTCTGAAAGTTTCTTTTTATTACCTATTCTTGACTCTGCAGTGCCTTTCATCTAAAATCTATTCAAACTACACCTTTGGTTATAATCTCTATTGCTATAATTGATTTTCTGAGGACAGTGCTTAATCTGGGGAACAAATTCCACTGTATCTTTCTGTGGGATAAACACAGAAAAAAAAAGGAGTTCCAAATTCTGCACAAATCAAGAAATGCCACACTTAGAACTGACATTTCTGCCTGGTTTTGAGGCATGAGAGTTACCTTTAGTGCTTCCTCTTGTACCTGGAATTGCACCTCTTCTTGTGCCTGTACTTCAGCCTTCACAGGATGAAGTTTCCTGCGCAGATCCAGCCAAGAGAAACACCTTCCTCTGGAATCCCTTGTGCTTTCCATCATTTGGCATTTTTAGGCTACAGCACAGACCTGGCTGCTCAGCAAATAGGGTGTCTGCTTTATGTAGAAACAACTTTGGAAAGAGAAGCACCAAAATACAAATGAGCTTCTGCTCTATTTCATGGCTGCCCATCCCTGGAAGTGTTCAAGGCCAGGTTGGATGGGGCTTTTCAGCCATCTGCTCTAGTGGAAGGTGCTCCTGCCCATGGACAGGGGGTTGGAACTTGGTGGTCTTTAAGGTCCCTTCCCAAACCATTCTGTGGAAAGGGAGCTTTGACTTCTCAGGTATCTGAACACCTTTGTTTGTATGGGGACAGGCTTAGGCTGTGTCCCCTTGACTTGCTGGATGTGTCTCTGCAGCCCTCAGTGTAAAGGAAGATTCTGAGTTGCTCAGTTCCTTCTGGCCAGGAAATCTGGATGTGGTCTGTCAGTTATGGGATTTGTATGTCAAACAAGATGAGTCTGGGTTGCTTTATGCTTAGGGCACTGGCTGTTTTGGATTTCTCCACTGGACTTTATTTGCTGGGAGTTCTAAGCACTTGATTTTGTTGCCTGACCTTCCTTTTTCCCCAGACAGAATTACAACACCTGAGTGAAATGTTGGTGTGTATTTGGATCGAGATCTAAATCTCTGCTTCACTTGTCTGGCATCTGAGCAAATCAGCTGAAGGGAGGGCCTGTCTTGCTGATAAAATAATTGGTTTTGACTGCTTAACGCTTGATATTAACAATTTTATTGCCACGTTTAACCAACGTTTAGGGCAGTGAGGTGTTACATACCTGGTAATCCAGCTCTGCAATACTCTTGGCAACTCTTACATGGACACTCTGGTTTATTGGGTATGACTCAGTTATTCAGAAAATTTTAAAGAGTGAAATGAGTGACAATTAAAAGGGATAAAATTATTTGGAAATGTTATTCTAGAGTATTGTGCAGATTAAATGTGCTCCCACAAGAAGATTTAAGTGCTGTAGATCCTGGCTAAAACTAAGTGAACTGTAATGGAAACTTGCTGACCAAAACTATAAAGATAAAGGAAAAAAAGATATGGCTTTAAATTATACACTGAAAATTCTGAAATTCTTCCTAATGTGTTTTAGAATTCATTGCAACTTTATAGATGTTTACATTTATTTATTAACAAAATGAGATTTAACATATGGTGACTACTGGAATTATAATTGGCAATCCTTCACAATAGCAGTGATAATCCTGATAAATTTGATGATTTTGTTCAAGCCTGATGTTATAAAACATTATAAGATCTTACTTTGCTGGCTCTATTTAAGGCTGAAAAAAAATCATTTTTGTTCCTCCTTTTAGGGGCACAAGAAGTTCTCATTGATCCAGGTACATTATTTTCCTGCATGTTTCCAAAGTATTTTCTTCTATTACTTGATGTGTTTTGCAATTGTATAGATATTGCCACTTACCAAAACTAGTAGTGATCTTGGGTGCTTCAGTTTTTGGCTGTAAATCTTGAAAAATTACAGAGATTGAAGGGTAACTGGCAAAAATAAACACTGTAGTTCTGTGATTGTGTCTCCATACATTCTAATCAACAGGATTTCTTTCCATGAGTAGTGAGGATTTAAAAATATTTTTGAAGTGTCCAACCTGAATGGTCACATGTAGTTGTGTGGTGTCATGGTGCTCTCTCAGTCATCATGAACAAGCATCTTTCACTTCCATAAAAACACTCTTAATCTCCAGATGTGCTTGGTCTGATTCCTTAAGGTTAATAAACATATTAAAAAAATTGACTTAACATTTAAGTATGTAAAGAAACATTCTTTCTGCTCCCTCACTATATTCAGAAATATCTTTCACAGTAGTTTTTAATTGTCTATTGAGAGTTAGGGCCAGCTCTGAAACAGAGATTTTTTGTCAGCAGAGAAACCTATTGAAGAAATAAATTACTGTATAATCCTAAATAAATTACAGTATAATCCTACAGATTAAGTAACACATAAGATGGTATCGAGCCTTGCCAAACCTTTGATGTATTTTCACTTTTGTTATGTTAACTCCTCAATAAAATCAAATTCTATAAATAAAATTTTCATGTTCTTTCTAATACCCGAGATTTCCTTGGCATCTATTTCACATTCTTATCCCTTATATAGACCCTTTCTGTCTCTTGCCTTCTTTCTTATATAAGAAAATTAATTTCTTACTGTTTTGTCTGTGCCTTTTTTTTCCTAAGATGTGCTTTAGAAGCACAGTTTTAACATAGAAGAAGGAATAGTTCAAAGATTAAAACTGTCTGTTCAGATGTGGCCATAATATAATTTTAACAATCTATTATTTTATTCATAGTCTAAATATTCAGATAAGTGCTAAAAATCGTGAATGTATTTGTTTTTTACTAAGTGAAAGATTATTTCCTTTCTTTCTGGGTAGGGCAAGTGTACTTTGTGTATTCTGTGTCAAACCTACAGCATACCTACCCAGTTTGCTTTTTAGATATTTAGCATTTGCCCAGAGTCCTTGTGCTCATTTTTGACCCTGTTCTGTTCTAGGTGCTCTGACTTCCAATGGGATAAATGCAGATACCAGTGCTGAGATAGGACGTGCCAAGAACTGCCTGAGTCCTGAAGACATCATAGAAAAATATAAAGAAGCCATTTCTTACTATGGCAAGGTAATCCTGGTTATTTTATATAAACATTTTAAGTTCTTTTCAACAGTGAAATGCCAAGGCTTTGCTTTTGGAGGATCTTTTAAAGCATGGCAGTGAAGTTTGTAAAACAAGTTCCACCTCTGCTGGGGCAGTTTTTAGCTTTCTGTGCAAATGCTCAGAGCCTGAGATAGAAAAAGAGCTTAATGTCTGCATTCATAATAAGAAAAGAAAAGTAATTATTTTGTACTGTGAAAACAGTGGCTCGGTGTCCACAGCAACAATAAAGGTAAGTTTAATTGTGTTGCAGTGGAGCTATTTAATCACTTTTTCATTTTAGGTATTCCTCTTGCTTGATAAAGTATCTTTAGACTAAGCTTGTAAATACTTATTACAGGCATTTTCATGTCCATGTTGAAGGGAAACTCTCCAAATGAAACAAGTTCAATTGTGCATAAGTTAATTTATGATCAGGAGCAATGAAAGGTGATAGTTCTGGTCATAGTGTCAGATAAATTAGAATCCATCAATAAAACAATAATTGTCAAAGATTTGTTCAGCTTTTTAATGTTACCTTAAGGGTACATTGCTCATCTAGAAAGAGTATGATGTCTCTAGAAGTACAAAATTATTGGACTTTTCTGGGCTTAGGGCAGTATGTTTATATTTTGATTATAATTTGATTTATAATATGCACTGTGCTGTCAGCAAGTAATAACTGTGCTTCACTGCAGCTTCACTTGAAATAACAAAGAGCTGTGTGTCAGAACTGATTTATAACCCTTCAAGACAAGCACAGTTACCTTCTGTCTGTTCCACACCTACAGAGTAACTCCTTGCTCTAATGCTGAGGAGGCAGTACTTTCTACATACTTTTATGTTCTCACTGAGCTGAAAAAACTTTTGTAGCACCTTCTAAAATAGATTCAATCTCCAGTGAATTGCTTTTACTGATATAAATGCACGAGAGAGGGCTGTGTGACAGCTTTGCTGGTGTACGTCTTGCATTTTGTCATCGAGCTTTCTTTCCCCCTTTAGTTTTCAAATATGAATACCTGAAGAGAGCTTAACTTGAGCAGGAGGTGGGCCAGATCAAATATCGAGTATCAGTGTTGTCTGAGGAAATCACCAGGTCAGCTTGTTTAGAAAATTGCCCTTGTGTTACCTGAGCCAACAGTTCAGTGCACACCTGCATTGTCTCCTTAGCTTCCTTAAGCAAGCTAAATCACTAAACAGTCATTTACAGCAAAGGTTTTGTAAACAGGTACTAGAACACTCAGATTGGTTTCTAATTCTCTTGTCATCAGGAATATTGTTTCAACTAAACAGAAAATGGGTGCAGTAATAAAAATATTTGCATTGTAAAGGTAGCCTTTATTTGCAGATGCAGCCCCTGCAACCAACCATTTATATGAGGTTGTGCCAAATGGTTCCAATATTCCCAGCTTTTCTCCTCATCTGAACTCTCAGACTGAAGCTGTGCTCTGTCTCAAAATTAGAGCAGTGAGTGAAGAGGCTGAAAACTGTTATTTTGCATAATAATATTTTAGATGACACCTTAATTTTCACTTGGGCAAATGTTGATAATTTAACAGTGTAGTCGTTAGCATTAAGGAATTGCTGGGTTTGGAGGATGTGACAGCTGATTTATGTGCTGAGTAAAAATGCTTATAAAATCTAACAGGTGCAATACTTCAGAATTATTTTAATTTTCTCTCTCTTCAAGTACAAGAACGCTGGTGTGATTGAATTGGAAGCTTGTGTGAAGGCTGTGAGAGTCCTGGCAATACAGAAGAGGAGCATGGAAGCCTCTGAGTTTCTGCAAAATGCAGTTTATATCAACCTTCGGCAGGTCAGTCGGAAAGTCCAGTTATTTTTCTCTTGTTATTTGACAGAATTTACTCAAAGTTACTTAGATTCAGGAGACTCCAGTTTATTTTCTCTACCACTGCCTTCCTTCTGATGAGAGCTTGACTTCTGAGGATTTTCACATCTGTGAGTCTGGGTTACAAGGTACTGCGAGTTCATCTAAAAACATGAGGGCTTAGTTTGAGATTAAAGACTCTCTTGCTTGTTCTCCCTTGTGAGGGTAAAAAATCCCATTGTTGCTCTCCTGTGATGCTGTACTAGGGAAAAAAAGCTGCCTGGGACTGATCTGCAGTGGATTTTTAAAATTTTCTTGATTGCATCTCATTCAATGAAACGGAGCAAATCAGGAATGGTCTGTTGCAGAGTGAGCTGAAGGGTCTGATTAGTGTTCTTAATCAACTGAATTTTTGTTGTGTAGTGCAAAGTCTTAATTAAGCCAAATCAGAAAGGAATTCAGGGGGGAAATCAGTGTTTGGAACTGTGTGGAAAGTGCTCAGGATCACCACAAAACAACATTAACACTTGAGCAGTGTCTCAAGCTTGGTGTCACTGCTCATAGAGAGACTGCTGTGGTTGAAAGAACTAAAAAAGCTGTTTGGTTTCTTACTGGTTTTTGGTTTTTGCTCATTGCACTTTGCTAAGATGAGCAGTTTAAGTCCACACCATTGACCTTATTAAGCCCATACAGGGACAGCAAACTTATGAGGGAGGTAGAATAGTTTCTTTCATTTGCAGACAGTGCTTTCTCTGGAATCAGTTTTCTAACAAAGCATAAATGAGACATTAATTAATTGATAAGCCTTCATAAAAATCATCAGTCTTGTTACAGAGTGCCTTAATTGCCATAATCCTTGTAGTGCTAAAGGCCTTCTCTTTAATTCTGTAACCTGTTGGGGTTTTTTCTGCTGGCTGTTCTGTACCCTTTGTTGTTCACCCATCTTCTTGTTTTGGTGCTGTTATTCTTGTTGCCTGCAAACTTCAGTATTGTTTCTTTTTCTGGAAGTGATTACTGCCATCAAGAGAATCCCGTTTTCCCTGACACCACTTCTATTCCAGCTTTCACTTTTTATCAGAGGAAACATGTAAGACCCAGTGTCTTGGTTTGAAAGACAGGTGTCTGCCAAGGCATGCAGGAACCTCCCTTGGAACAGAAAATGAGACCCCCTTCCCTCCAAGTTATTATAACTCTGAAAACCTGGGGCTTTTAGGCAAAGATACAGGAGAAGGAATGACAGTTCTTTACTAGTATGGATAGCAAGGCAAACAAACAGCTGTGGCAGTGACACCGAACAGACCCAGAACCCACCCACAGCCTTCTCTCGGCCGCAGGCACTTTGCCCCTCGCTGCAGTTCCGCTCTCAGCCGCCAGGGGCGCTGTGGCTCCCGGCCGGGCGGGGGCTGCGGTGATTCCGCCGCGCCTGCAGGGGGCGCTGTGGCGCGAGCTCGGCCCCATCTCCCTCAGGCGGCAATGGCGGGCGGGCTGGGTGGTGAAAGGGGCTGCAGCAGGAACTCGGGAGCAGAGGCGGAAACACCCCCTGGGGTGGCAAACAAAATGTGACAGAAAACTGGAGCTGCCTGTGGACACGGGGTGCTGGGTTAGACTGTAGCAAAAATGCCCGAGGCAGCACAGAAAGCAGCAGGGCTGGGCAGCGGCAGCCGGGCTCCTCTATGGCAGCTGGGAACGCACACCCTGAGGGGAGGGAGAGAGGGTCAGGGTCCCAGGCTTTCCTGAGGCACCCCAGTAGATGGTGAGGGTCCGTCCCAGTCAGACCGGGTGTTAATAAGGTCCCAGTTCAACAGCTGATCTAATGAGCAAAGCTCCA
The DNA here is from genome assembly GCA_013398075.1 of Notiomystis cincta. Lineage (NCBI taxonomy): Eukaryota > Metazoa > Chordata > Aves > Passeriformes > Notiomystidae > Notiomystis > Notiomystis cincta. Next base: position 86,775 of record VZRX01012904.1, on the reverse strand, counting down.
CTCATGGTAGGACAAGACAGCAGGAGACAGAACTCCACAGTGGTGGCGAATTCAGACCTCAGCCTGTCTCCCTTCAATGCCGAGAGCGAGAGGAGCTGAGCCCAGTCCCTCACTCCCTGGCCAAAATCTCTCCCTGTCTTTGCCCTTCCCAAGAGGAAACCCCCAGGTAAGAGAGGAGCCAGCTGCACTCTCCCCTGCCTTGGCCATTCCTTTTGTCTCTCTGAAGTACCAGTTGTTACTGTCTCTTAGCAACAGATGGGACAAAATTCCATGAGAGAAGGAAACAAAAGTAAAAATCTTAAACCCAACACGGAGTGAATGGCAAAGTGCTTGTCACCTCAGTAGCTGATAGATATTGCCTAATAATTCTCAAGCACAAAGCTTGATTCCATGAAAAACAAGCCCAGATCTAAGCTGCCAGTGAACCTGCAACCAGTACAGCCCAAACCATACAGACTGGGAGCTCTGCGTGGCTGGGGAGCAAGTTGGCATTGTTATGGGAAATAAGAATAGGATAATCATTCCAGAGCTTCCCCAGGGCTGGGAAATGCATTTTCCATAAAGAGGGAATTGTATTTACAGCTTTTTAAGATGTACTGTATAAAGCATGGAAACAAATAGTAGTTGTATTTTTAATTTGGACTAACTCAGAGGAGGAGTCATCCTGTGGTAGCTGAGGAAATAAACTGTAGGTCAGTGCTTTTCACTTGCAGTTAAATAGAACATCAACATGACCTGTATTCTGCAGCAGAAAAAACACCTCACAGGTTAAAGTGTAACACTCATAAATAGAAAAACTAGTTCCTATCCATAAATTCAATTTCATGCTCAGCCTAGTAATATTATGTAATTGGTATTTTCTGATGAGCTGCAAAATAATAAGACTTAACTTTGCATCCAGTTATGAGAAATAAATTGTGAAATATAATTACAGAGAAAATGAGATTATAAAATTTTAATGTAGTAAGGAATAATTAAAAAACAAATAAAAAGCTGCATTCTTTGAAAGCTTGACTTGAAACAAGCCTGAGAAAAAACTCTCTCTATTACCTGGATAGTGACCTGCAGCCTTTCCAGGTGCAGTTGTAGCTTGGTTTGGTAGAGCAGTTAAATAAAAATTAACCAGGTGAAAATGATGCTGTGCTTCAGGTGGTGGCTGTTTTGCAGCCACTTTACTGGCATTAAGCTTTTATAAATTTGTAGGATCAGGAAAGATGTTTGTGAATGCTACACCCATGGCCTGAAGAATGCCTGCTGCAATCTTCCCAGAATTAATTACTTGGAGTATCTGGATTTTTGTTCTCCTTTTTTCTTTTTCTTCTTTTAAATTCCTGAATGGTGAGTGTTTGTGCTCAGGGAAAATGCATTTTTGTTGTCTTTGTGTTGATGAAAAAAACAGTTTCTGCAGCTAAGGAGAATAGTTGAGTAACTCTGGGGACAACCATTAAGCAACAAGTTATGTAACAGTGGCAAAAACTTAGATGTGATGAAAATAAAACTTTCTGGGACTCTGCTGCCTCTCTCATAGTTGTTGCAATTATCAGTGTGTGCTCGTGGCTACCTAAATACTACGACCCTGTCTTTTCTCATCTTGAAGAATTTAGTTGCCATAGGTGTGTGAATGTTGTATTTGTATTTAAGGAACAGCTTTTGACAGGGTTTTTAAAAGTTCTTTTGCTTTATTTCCTAATCGTGTGCTTGTGCCCTTTTCAACTCTGCTGCCATATTTTGTATTGTTCTAACCTGTTAAAAATGGCATAAATGGGTAACTTCAATGTGACTCCTCGTGTTCTTTCTGAGTGATTGCTTTTGAGAACTCTGATAAACTTCTCTAAAATTTTTCTGTATTTCCTTTTGTATTTTCTTTTTTTTCCAGCTGCATTGGTTTCTGAAAGTTTTCATCGTGGTGCAATTGCCTTTTTTCACAACTCTTGGTGCAGGGATGGGTACACATCCTTGGCAAAACTCTTTTTTAGGGATGGGTGGTACTTCTGCGTCAGGCACTGTCTTCTCTTGTCAGTTCTGAACAAAATAGCAACTTCAGCTTCAAAAATTGCCTGAAACTTTCCAAAATGCTTTGCTACTCTGTCTCTTCATATCCTGAAGTACAAACATTTGAACTGACAGATAAGGTCGTGGTGCCCTGTGAAAACTTCTCTTTGATGTGTCTCATTTCCCAATGTCCAAAATTAGAAGTGACTTTTTAGAACAGACTACTTTTTGTATTCATATCAGGATTTAAGTGGCTAAAAGACATTCTGAAGTTTTGCTTACAAGACCTGATCATTTCCGTAAAAACCAACCAGTGTGGTGAGCAGCTTCCTGTGACTGTCCAAGCCTTGAAGTGTCTGAAGTTAAACACACTGATTGATACTTCCAGTTTTGAAGAATGAGTTGCTGTTTCTGTCCTTCAGGGCTATTTTTGGGTGAAATTTGTCACTTGAAACGCCTTTGCAAAACGTGTTGGCAGCTTTAGAGTAATTTAAAGTACGTTTTCTGGCTTTTGATTGTGCCAGATCCTGTGCACTAGGTGTCAGCATTGGTCTGCACTGCTGGTTCCTGGAACGCCGAGTAGGAATCACTCAGAGTTTCTGTGGCAGTTTCTTCGTGGCTGGCTGACTCCAAAGCAAGATTATCATTGAGGCAAAAAGAATTAAGTTACCTAGGACTTATGCCAGTCCCCTGATAAGCTAAAGAAGCACATGGTGGTAGTTCCTTATCAAGTTTGTTTCAACTTTAAGCCTAATGGGACTTTAACTAAATTCCACCTCACTTGTTAGCAGTGTGCAAATGTATCATGAGATTGTTTAGGTTGGAATAGACCTCAGGACCAACCATTAACTCAGCACTGCCAAGCCCAACACTAAACCATGTCCCCAGGTGCCACATCTACATGTCTTTTAAAGCCCTTCAAGGATGGTGACTCCACCATGTCCCTGGGCAGGCTGTTCAAATACTTGACTCAGTGAAGAAACCTGAGTCTTTCTATGACATTTTGCTACTTTAACAACTTTGGGAAAAGCTTCCATTGAACTCACTGCTGCCTTCCAGAACTTGCTTCATGCAAGGCAGTGGGGAGGCACTGGCACAGGTTTGCCAGAGGAGCTCTGGATGCCCCATCCATGTGAGTGTTCAAGGCCAGGTTGGATGGGGCTTGGAGCAACCTGGTCTAGAAAAAGATGTTCCAGCCCATGGCAGGGAGTTGGAACTGGATGATTTTTAAGGTCCCTTCCAACCCAAACCATTTTATGGTTCTGTGATTCAATCTCACAGTGTATAAATCACAGTACAGTTTCATGGAATGAAAATTTTGTGGTTTACAAGATTGGAGATATAAAAATCAAGACAGTAGTTTCTTGCTTTCATAGCCTGAGATTTCAAGATCAGATTTAATCTTAAAGGGATGAAAATCTTAGTGAATCAGTAGATCTTGGGAGTGGTATATTTTTGCACTCCTTTCATTCACATGAGCATCATGTTAAGGATCTTCCATACAATGTGGAGCTGTTTAGCTGTTCCTGTTTTGACTCCTTTACCTGTTAGTTCCACTGACAAATAAAGTTGCTGCAGAACTTCATCTTTGCAGTTTTTGTTAACAATTGAACCAAGCTTAAATTTTCCTGGCTGTAGAATCTGTCACGCCTGGCTGTGTGCAAATCCCCGGCCTTCTGCAGCACCAATGTCTGCCACTGCATTTCCCTCCCGTTTGTTTTTCAAAACTCAGCACTTCAACTCTTTGGTGAAAACCAGTCCTTTCTTCTTTTCACTTCAAACTCCAGCTCTCAGAAGAGGAGAAGATCCAGCGTTACAGCATCCTGTCGGAGCTGTACGAGCGCATCGGTTTCCACCGCAAGTCGGCGTTTTTCAAGCGCATCGCGGCCATGCAGTGCGCGGCCCCCAGCATCCCCGAGCCCGGCTGGAGGGCCTGCTACAAGCTGCTGCTGGAGACTCTGCCTGGCTACAGCCTCTCCCTGGACCCTCAGGACTTCAGCAAAGGTCAGTGTGGATTACCACAGTGGGCACTTAGCTGGCTTTCCGTAATAATTTCCTTGAGAGATTCCATACCGGACCTAAATTATTTGCTAATTTGAAACTAATTCCTGCAGGTAAAGCAGCTGTTTAACACTGTACCTTCGCTTTTTCTTACTGTTCCAATAATTTGAAATTCCTGCAAGCCACTGTTGAATGTGTTGCTGTGGTTCCTTGTTTGCAGGAAATAATTTTATGTTATTTATAAAAACTTATTTTCTTATATTTTTCAAAAATGTCTTTGTTTTGATATGCTTCTCAGCACATAAAAAGAGCATAGATTATTCTGTATTATTTTTTCACTCAAAGTGTCTTCAACTGTTGCATCAGAAATTATATTTCTTTTGGTTTTGTAGCTGTTTGATCTTATAAGGAAAGATTAAATATCCTTTTACATATTTTTGTGTATAGACACACATGCATACATATAATGTAATTTATAGGGTCAAATATGCCGCATTTCCCCACAAATTAGATCAGAGGCAGCTAAAATGCTGCTTGGCAGCTCCTTTTGAGTAAACCTTTCCAAAACCTTGTGTTGTGTTCTGTAACAGCAGTTTTGGGGACCATTCTCTAAAAAGCAGGAGAGGAGCAGGAAGTGATGGGCTGAGCTGTATTTGTGGATGGTTAGTGTTGGTTTTTTTAAAACTGTTGTGATTTGGCAGTGAAATTATGTGTGAGAGGAGGTAGAAAATGCCAAGTGAACTGCGTGGAAAGATGCAAAGAATCTCGGAAGAGGGAATGTGCTGGGAAAAATATGCTGTGGCCTGGGATGGGACTGTGTTGGGAGAAGAGGTTGTAGAAGTTCTGCAAGAAATTATAATTAAAAGAGCAAAGAAAGGACGTGATTGGTGTTTTTCTTTCATTTTTACCATACCTTTATGTTGCACTGAAGTGTCTTGTCTCATTTTTTACCCCCAAAATGGCTCTTTTAGAGACATATGGAAAGATCACTGTAAACTCTAAGATAGAAATGACATTTCACACATGAAAAATAATGAGACTCTCAAAATATAAACTCTCAAGGTTTGGTTGCAGTAAATATTCCTAAAACAGTTTGCCAAATGCTGATGGGTGATATTACAAGAAGGGCTGTTGAAATCTATGAAGTATTGCACATCTTGAAATATCTGTTATTTAAAAATTATTGCTGTTGCTTACTACTAAAAGCAGGTTAAGCTTCATGAAGAGTGCTGCATATTATGGTTCTGAAAGGAAGGTTATGTTATGGTGATCTATTTATTCTTTCCACAGATTCTCTGCAAATATGAAGTAATTCATAGCCTGAAACTTAGTTTTAAAGACTGCAAATCAGGCATGTGTCTCGTATTCTAAAGTTTTATTGCTTTTATTGGCCAGAAAACATTTAGAGAAGACATCTCTTGGTTGATCTTTAAAGAGAGTTAAGAATTACTAGATCTTTTTTTTTTACAAGGGCATGGAGTGACAGGACAAGGGGGAATGGCTTCAGAGTGACAGAGAGTAGGTTTAAACTGGATACTGGGAATAAATTCTTTTCTGTGGGAGTGGGGAGGCCCTGGCACAGGTTGTCCAAAGAAGCTGTGGCTGCCTCATCTTTGGAAGTGTCCAAGGCCAGGTTGGATGGGGCTTGGGGCAACCTGGGATAGTGGAAGGTGTCCCTGCCTATGGCAGGGAGTTGGAAACAGATGATCTTTAAGGTCCTTTCCAGTCCAAACCATTCTGTGATTCTATGATTTCAGTTTCTGTATGAAATCTCACGTGCAAATATAAAATTTCCAAGGTTTAGTGTATCATTTTGATTTTTGGGAAGTGTTAATTCTTCTGAATTTTAATGGTCCATTTAGTAGTCGATAGACAAGCATATAGACCAAAACTTGATTTCATATTTAGATATTCAAGCAAACACAACAATCCTAATTTTTGTGTTGAGTACTAGATTTGGATTTTGTAACAACCACTGAGTGATTGGTATAAGTGCCATAAAACTACTGCTTAGCACATAAAGAAAACCAAAGTCAAACTTCCAACTTCAAAACAAATGAAATACCTGCATTTTTTCCAGGGACCCACAGGGGCTGGGCTGCAGTGCAGATGCGTTTGCTCCACGAGCTCGTCTATGCTTCCAGGAGAATGGGCAACCCTGCCCTGTGTGTCAGGCACCTCTCCTTCCTGCTCCAGACCATGCTGGATTTCCTTTCTGACCAAGGTAGGACTTTTTAAAGAGGCAGATATTTGCAGTTTCTTCTCACCCATGGTCAAATAATGTGACTCTGTTTTGAAACACAGTTTGAGAAGGAACAGAGAGCATGGAAGTTGGAGGATTTTGTGTGTGCCTTAAGTGGATTGTTGATCGTAATCAGACAACAGAGAGTTGAAATTAGATGATCTTTAAGGTCCTTTCCAACCCAAACTATTCTAAGTTTTAGAAGCTGAATGTGATGGACCTGAGTTAAACAGTGTTTAAGTGGGACAGTGGCCTTAAGTTCCTCTAAATTCCTGCAGTTTCT
>VZRX01012904.1:0-76567 GCA_013398075.1 Notiomystis cincta | reverse complement strand
TTTTTTTTTTTAGTGGGCTGGTTCCTTAAAGATCCTCCAAGTTCATCTATTTTGTTTTTTGGGAAATAATGTGCACTTTTCAATGCTTCTCAGTGTAGCCCTGCCAAGATCTTCCTGTCCTGTGGTTATTGTTGCTGCACTTGAGTGCTCTCCAGTCTTCTGGTGAGGTGACAGCCTTCACATGTGAACTCTCAAGTGCTCTGTCATGCACTTAATGAATTAAACTGCTGGTTCTGTAATGATTCTGCATTGAATGTGGAGAAGTATTTTTTCATCTGTTGATAAAAAGGAGTTTGGATGTCTTTATTCTTGAGCTGACAGTAGGTGATGGAGAGAACCAGGATATCTTGGTGTACCTTTCTGTCCTTCTCTGTGTGGTTGATTCTTAAATCATTGGATGCTACCAAAAGATGCTTTTTCTCAGCCTGTACTGAGATCTTTGTAACTATTGAAGAATTTCTGCCAGATTTTCTGCTGAATGCAGTTTCAGTTCCCCTCATCCTCTAGATGAGTTGGGATGGACTTGTCAGTGTTTGCTGGACAGGCCACCTTGATGCCTTGAGAGCTTGGACTTCTTGGTGGTTGAGGGACTTCACACTGTTAATCTGAGAGCACTTTCAGAACCTTTTCCTTTCAGCCTGTGCTCAGGTGATGGGTGAGATGTCAGCTGCCAGGGTGAGGTTGTTCCTTTTGCAAAGAAGTGATGAGCTTGATCTAAGAAAGAAACCCCAGACCTTGTTTATCTCCTGAAATTATGGTTAAGCCGAGACTGAGCATAATTTGATGATGTCAGACGTGGTGTCTTACAACTCCTAAAATATGTCTTTCGATCTTGCAGTTTGAAAGAGGAAATTATGCAGTATTTTTGACATTTTTATTTATAGAGCAGATTGCATATGCATTCCCTCGGTGTCATTTAAATTTCAAATTGCTATGTAGAAGTATGGGAAATAAGGAAGAATATTAAACTGGGCTCCTGAAAATTGACAGCTAGACCACAAGTAAATGTGGAAATGACTTTAAGTATAACCCTTTGTAGCCCTCCTGCCAAGCTGCAGTAAAGACCAGACTCAGTTTCTGAGGATCTTTACTTAAAGTTGTAACATTGTCCTGAATTTCCATCCGAACCTGGGAAAATGAAGTGAAGCTGCACAGGCACTTGGTGGGTTGTACCTCCCCACAGAGATTGGACTAAATGGATTTCTCTGGAGCAGGGGATTAGAATAACCTGTGAGCCTATAAATAAATTTTGGGCATGGAATTATTTAAAACTGCATCTTTTTTTGAGGGACTGCTGGAGCAGCTTGTGGCTCTCTGTTCACCTCACTGCCTCCTGTTCTCCTGCTCATGTCTCGCTGTCACTTCCTGATTTCCCCATGTTAACAGAGTTGTAGCCAGAGCTGTTGAGAGTTTCAGCTCATTTCAGTTTGAGCTGGTTGCTCACCATTTCTCCCCTCTTTTTGCCATTCCTTCTGCCTGTTCTCATAATGCTGCTCTTCTTTTTTTTCTCCTGTTTTTCATATTTAGGTTAGAGGAAACAAGATTATAAGTATTACAAATAAAGACATAAGCCCAGAAAAGATTTTGAGGTGTAACTTGCTCAACTCATGAAAAATAATAACTTCACACAGAAGCAGGAAGCCTGCCAGAACTGAAAGATAATTGAGGTATGGAAAGAGACATTCAAGGAAGATTGAGCTGTATCAGAAAATCTGGATCAAAATTTTCTGTTTAGTAAAGAAGATTCCACGGCTGATCCTTCCTCTACAGAGGATAAATCTGTGAAATTATTTTGAAATGTAATTAGAAGTGGTTTATGGTAGGAAGTGATCTGAACTGTAAAATGTACAGTAATAAATTTCAGGTATCAGATAAGATTCAAAGGCACTAAAAGCATTTTAATTTTAAACAGCTGAACTACAGTTGCAGTTAATTTCTGAAACTGTTTTTATCCTCACTTTAAAATTACAAATGGCAAGTGCATTGCTGTATTTTTCTAAGAGTTCAAGAGGGATGGAAGTTCTTCCAAATGATGTATGTGTGTCATAGTCTTCCTAAGGACCCTGGCCATGCCAGTGGTTCTTTTGACAGGATTTATCACTCTCCTTACACATCTGTAGTACTGACTAAGTGACCCTGGTCATGGATGCTTCTCTTGAAGTGAGGTAAACCAGATTCCATCCTTTGAACCCCTCTGGAGTTCAGTAAGTTTGGCCTCAGTACTGTGTGCATTATAAGAAGCTCTGGTAAATAATAGTAGGTGTATGGCTAATTGTGATATAAGAGGAAGAGGTTGGAGCCTTTGAAGCCTGGCTTATTTTCAGGGAATGGTGGAGCATTTAAATGAGTGGGATTTAGTTAATGCAGTGTTCCTGAATTAAAAAAACCTGCCAAAACCAACATCTATTGTTACATTGGGTCATTGATGATTAGAAGAGATAGAAACAATAAGTGAATGAGTTTAGGCTGTTGAGGAAAGAGATTCCCAGTCATATGCTCAGCAGTAACCAAATCATCCCTGTATTAGCAACAGTTTTCAGCACAGATCCAAAACACAGCCCCAGCCCAGCTACTGAAAAGAACATCAGCTCTACCCCAGCCCAAAGCAGCACCTGTCAAAGCAGATGTAAGCTATTAGGAAACTGGCAAAAGTGACAATATCCCAATTTGTTGCCGAGCCAAGGTTATTTAGAAGAGTTTCTGGAGTAGACTTGACTGTGATAATGTTACTTGAGAGTGGAGAATAAGAGATCCTGTGTTGGAATCCTGCTCTTAGGGAGTCTGCTGATGCTGTCACAGGTAATCCCCCAAAGCTGTGTAATGAAGGCACCAACTGCTTTGCTCCTTAGTTTCTCTTTCGTGCTGCAATGCTTAAAATACTTTAAACTGTGTTTGAATTAGAGCAGCATTTCTCCTAGGATCATCTTGTGTGTAAATTGATTTCTAGAAGGGTAAATGTTACTGATTGCAAGGGCTGAAAAGAATGATGCTTTAATCAGACTGAATAGAGAATTTAATGCAAATTAAAACTTGATGTAAACTTCAGAGTTGAATTAAGGTTTACTTAACTGGCACTGATGAACTGGTTTTAATGCACTATGTTATATTTTAGTTGACAAAGTACCTGCAAGTTGGTTTTACCCAAACAATAAACCTTTAGAAAGGGAGCTACTTTGGTTGGTCTTATAATATTCAAATTAACTGATTCCAGGATGAAGATGGAAATGTACAATATAATTACCAGGGAATATTTATAGCAGCCTGGGTAGTTCTTAGCCATTACTTTGAAATATTTTACAGCTTCAGCTTAGTGCCATATCTTGCCTGTGTACTTACATATAAATAACTGTGTGTGTGTATATATGTATGAAAATATAATTAAATAGGCTTGTCACCTCATATGTTTGATGTATAGCAGTGCACAGTGTGGTGTAAGAATGAATATATTAAAAAAACCTGAATGGAAATGCTTGCTGATGGTTGGAATAAAAAACTTGAGAGATTGTGTATGAAGTAGGACGGGACTCCTTAAAAGCCACTTAAGTCTTATTCATCATAGTACTGTGGCTTCTGCTGCTTTTCATCTACTTCTGTGTTTTCATCAGTTCTGCACTATCAAACTTTAGTACTGTTGTGTTCCTGCTACACTTCTTCCTGCTTTATTTAACCCCCTACTTTTAAAATGTCTCTCTGAAATTTGTGTTTTGTGGAGACAAGCCAACTTATTAAATAACTTTGCTCAAACTGCTTTATTAAGAGGGTGTAGTTTATTTTCCTGAATTACATGTCTTTTAGACTTTGATTTTTCTAAAGTGTAATAAATAAATGAAATGGAGTAAACTAGCAACAGGAATGAAAGATTTAAATTCATTTGTGTAGCACTAAATATGAAACACAATGATTTTTAAGTCATATGTTTTATGACAATAATAATGTACTGTGAATTGAATATTTAGCACTACAGACAAGCCTGAAAGTCTCACAGGTGATTTACCTTTGCTTAGAGTTGAGTGTCAGTGAGGTACAGGCAAAACCTCCAGCCAATGCTGTAGCCAAATTCTTAGGCTGTGATCACCAGATCAATTACTATAGTAAAACAGTGATTTTTTTATGACAAATTCTATTAATTTTTTTAAGGTCACTCATGTACAAAACGAAGTCCTTGAGCTTTAGCCCGAAATTGCTGTCCTTGTGTCAGTACCTCTGATCTTGAAGAAGTGTGATTTCCCTCAGTCAATTGAAGGAAAAGATACAGGTGTGCAAATAGAGGCACATTGCAAGGTTTTTATTCCAGTGGAAAAAAAAATTCTTTGGGGAAGATCTGCTTTAATTGGCAAGATGAAGACATGAGGAATTTGTGCTGTATTATTAAGTGCTAATTTTTTTGTACCAAAGGAAGCTATTTTAGGAGGTGCTATATTACTAAAATTCAGATACATTTTATATGACATTTAACAGACTCAATACTGCTCTCGCAGCCTAATTTCAAATTAAAGCACTGGAGTCAAGGCTGCTGTTGAAATTGGCACTTTGTATCGAAAAAGAAATATTATCCATGTTTAAAAATGGATCGTCCATGTGCCTTAGTGAACTCCTGATATGATGTCCATTGAGTGTGACTGGATGTGATAAGAGGTGAGTAGGAGTGATACTGAAGAGATGTTTTTACAGAGGAATGGGAAAACTCAGCTGTACATTAGGAGAGAGACCTGACATGTTTTCATTTGAAGTTTTCAGAGAGTTTTCCAGTTTTTTGAAACAGTCAAACCATCCTTTTCTGAAGCAAGTTTGTATCACTAGTGGAGGCATTGAAACTTTGAATCCTGATAAACCTTTCTGGCCAAATTCCTGTGACATTGCATAAACAGTAACAGTATATGGGGGAAAATGTTCTGCAGAAATCAGTGTGGTGTTCTTCCCATCCTCTGTCTCTGCTTCTTCCACACAAAATGCAGAATCAGATGTGTTTAACAGTTGTGCCATTGTATCTGTGAATATTTACAAAACCTGCCTTGTCCTTGCTTTGCAGCAGTCCTTAACTTCATTTATCATTATAGAAGTTATCTATGCCTAATTTACTCCACTTATAGTAATGGCAGGACTCCTGGTAGCCCTTAAAATGAAAAAGTTATTATTGATTTCAGTGGTTTATATACCAATTTTGTGTGTACAAAATGCATGGTTTTAATATTGAAAGTATGCAGACATCTGAAGTTCTAAGATATGGTGGAGAACCAGACACTGAAATTTTAATGGTGTCTTTATGAACTCTGTCTTCAGCTATGTTGATTTTTTAAATGAGTTTTTAACTAGATATATTTTTCTGCAAACTGTCTGGGACTTCATGTGTACACATTTTACATAATTATTAAGAATCTTGTAGTGGAAGACTCTGATGTGTTTGGTCAGTCTCTTCCTGTGGCAGACATTTTAGAAGTGGAAAACATTGTACTTCTAAAAGACAACTATTTTTATTTGTGTCTAAAATAATATTTTCTTCCCCCTTCCTGCAAAATTAGTAGTAAATTGAGAACTTATTTTTCAAAGATGAGCTATTACACAGCAAATAACTGAATCCTTTGTGTGAATGGAGTCAGTCTCTGGTACAGCTCATGACTCTGTTCATGAAAGCAGGTCTAACTCTCTGGTAGCATAGATTAATTACTTTCTTGTAGTTTTTACTCTTTTCTATGTCAAACAGTGTATTTTTTTTAGTCTGTGTTGTTTATTTAGAGATTTATATTGCTTGATTTCTTAAAAGGAATGGTTCCTACTCTGCTGACTGCAGTGCCTTTCTCCATAGGAAAGCTTTGGAGTCTGTGGGGAACACACACATTTATTGCAGTAGACAAAACTGGGATGAACACCCAGGGTTCCTGTGTTGCTTCAGAGCAGCTTGTTCAAGTATCAGATTTCTGAGCAGTTTGAAGTGGTGTTTACTTGCTCCATGTATTTTCCAGAAAAACATTAGAAGTGCAGTTTGTTACTAAAAAAGTGCCATTTCCCAAGCCTTGTCAGAGTTCAGGGGGTGGAAGAGCAGGGGGTGCAGCTGAGAGCAGCTGCTCTGTTCTGCGGAGTTGCAGCCCCGGGGCTGCAGCCGAGGATCGATCGCGCGGCTCTGGCCGAGGTGCTCTGGTGCTTGGCTCACACCTCTGGCCTGGTTCTGCTTGGGAAGGGGATGCCCTGAAGGTATTAATGGGTGCTCCCTGTCTGTCTGTCTGCATCTGCCCAAACCAGAGCTCAGGCACTGCTGAGGAGCTTTGCACACACTCTACAGTCTGTGATTAACTGCAGAGTAAAAAGTGTGTAGGGGTTGCTGTCTGTGAATAATCAATTTCTGCTGCAGCTTTTGCTGTGAGGGATTTTGTGGTCTTTCTGAAATTCTTTAGTTTAAAGAGGGCACCGCATCCTCATGGCAGAGTGAGACTGAAGATTCCTCTGGAAGCAGACACAGACTTCTTCTTCTCTAGGCCTCACCAAGCAATTCTCATTTCTTGTGTGTGTGTGAAGGAAATACCATAGAATGATGGAATAGTTTGAGTTGGAAAGTTATCATCCCAGCTGTGGGCAGGGACACCTTCCACTAGACCAGGTTGCTCCAAGTCCAGTTCAACCTGGCCTTGAACACTCCAGGGATGGGGCAGCCACAGCTTCTCTGGGCAACCTGTGCCAGGGCCTCACCTCCCTCAGTAAACAGGTTTTTTTCTAATATCTAATCTAAACCTGCTCTCTGTCAGTCTGAATCCATTTCCCCTTGTCCTGTCACTATAGGCTCTTGTAAAAAGTCTCTCTCCATCTTTCTTGTAGGCTCCTCTCAGGCACTGGAAGGCCATATCTAGGTTTTTGGGTGTGAAAACTGCTTTTTCTCTTGTTTCTCTTCTGTCATCAGACTGACTTTCCTGTCTTGTAATATATTACTATTTATTCAGGAGATGTTTGAGTCTGTCCTGAGAGTGTTGAGTCAGGACTGCTGCAGAAGCTCTACTCAGACTCTGGTCACATCTTTGTGACCATTCAGTGTTTTCAAGGGAGATGGAAAAATTTCAGGCAGCACAAAACACCCTGAGCAATGAGGGTCTTTGTTAAAATGTTGATTCTGGGCCTATCACCGAGGTAAAACTGAAGTCAGAAGGTGTTCAGCTATTTGTTTTCAATAATTTAGTGAGCTCCAGAAGGAAATGAAGTTCCAGTGTCATTGGTGGTCAGACAGGAAATATTCCCTTTCTTTATTCCACCTGGCTGCAGGTTGTTCTACAGGGGACACTGTGACTTGATCAATGTAATACAACCAATTATTGCCAAAGAACAAATGTTGCATTTTTACTCTTTGCCTTAGTGGTCAATGGGTAGTGACTGAACCTGAGTACAGCTATTTTAAATTTCTTCAAATATTAAAGAGCACAGTTACAGCCATTGTGTTCTGATTTTCTGTGTGATCTGCCAGCACATGAACTGCTGTTTGTGGGATACTGTTAAATCACAGTTTTACTGAAGTGCTTAAAAATGTTAGTCTATAACTGACCTTCTGTCCTGTCCTGGTCTGATTTTTCAATGGCTCCATTATTGTGAAATACTGCTCCACATGACTGTGAAACGAGCAGAAAGTCTTGTCTTTTTCACATTTAGTAGCTTTCAGTCACTAATGGTTTCTGACTGTGCACCTGAAGCTCTCAGATTTTTGTGTTCTCATTTTAGAAGGTTTGAAGCAGCTTAGACACAAAACCAATGTTCATTATGTTGATGTGAAGTAGTTAAGCATTGAAATTCCAAGAATATGGGTGGATTTTCAAAATTTTCAGTTGCCAGAAACAGCCAAAACCAATTTGGTATGAAATGGGGAAACTACTATGGGGTTATACTGAACAAAGTGAGCAGAATGTGCTCCAGTGCCAGTGCTGACAGTGGCTTTGCTCAGCTTTATTTGGTTACAGCCATTCTGTGACACTGGTCTTTCAGAGAGTCTGGAGAGAAACTGAGGGAAGAAGAAATTGTGAACATAGTTAATCCAGATGAGACAATAAACTGTCACTCAATAATCACTCAATAAATGAGTCTCTGATTCCTACACAAGACTATCCAGTAGTGCTCCCAGCTGCAGGACAGGCTTTTAAAGCTGTTGAGGTGAATTCACAGGTCACAGGATCAAGTGGTGATTGCCTTCCTGCTGACCTGTACAAGCATGAAGGCACCAGGTGGGGAAAGACCTCCAAGAACAGCTGGTTTTTGTCTCTTCTTTTGAAAAAGATAAGTGCTGGTGATAACAGTCACAGAAATCTCCTGTCTGTGGGTCAGGAAGGAGGTTGAGGAGTTCAATGACTGCTCCCAGGAGGTTCCATCAGAACACAATGACAGGCAGCCAGAAGCTGTGAGAATTCAGAGCTGCAGTCTGCTGTAGCAAGTTTTTGGCAACCATTAGGCCACAGAGGTCAGGGAGCTGAGGTGCTCCTCGAGGGAGAAGGTTCCTGTGTTTGCTTTCAGAAATGACTCTCGGGCAGGATCAGGCAGCTCTTTTGCATCATGAATACTTCTCATTGTGTTCTGCTGATGTGGATTCCTCCAGCATCTTGGCTGAGATGTGGTGCTAAGAAGGAACAGAGCTGCTGGCCTGGTAGGAGCATGTTTAAAGCTGTGTTTCACCTCACATCAACATAGAAAAAGGGTTTAGTTTGGCTTTGTTCTCAGGAAAGCATGAGGAGCTGCTACCATTAAACAACCACACCACTCAAAAATGTGTAAACAAATTCTTTTTGCAAATGGCAGCCTGCTTTCTCTGAGAACAATAACTGCCAGTGTTTCACACTAGGGAATGAAAGCCAGTGCTCTGGAATGACAGACCTTTGGTTTCAAGCACAATTAAGCACATGCTGTAGTGTTACCTTCATCATTCTCGGTAGCTGTGAAGATTTCCATTTCAGTGGATTCAGCTTGCACTTTGTGCCCTTGTTCATAATATGGCAAATAACCTGAAATTTTGATGGCAATATTCAGTCTTGAACCACTCTAACTGCTGGCTGTGCTGTGCTGCTCTGAGTATATGTGGATGTCTAATTGATGTGGTTTTGGGAACATTTCCTACAGGCAATTAAAATGTGGGGAAGAGACTGTGGCTCAAGAGACTGTTCAGTGGAACACAGACACGAGCAAGGCAATTTTTCAGTTATGTGGCATTAATGCCATAGTGAAGGGGATTACAATCAATGTTTATTTGCTTTGAAGGAGTGTGTACTCATGGCTGTAGAATTCACAAACTAAGCTGGTTTGATGTGGGTAGCACAAGCATTGCTGGATGTTTGTGCTTTTCAAGGCCCGAGATGGTGTTTTGGGCAGGTTTTGGTATTTCTGGCACGGTTTACAGGATATATTTCTTTCACATTTTTCTCACTCCTCCCTCTCACAGCTGCTCTGCCACAATTTTTTACCCTTTCTTAAATATGTTCTCACAGAGGTGCCACCAGCATAACTGACTGGCCCAGCTTTGGGCAGCAGCAGGTTTGTTTTGGGGTTTTCAGGAACAGACTCCATCATGGAGATGCCCTGGTGCCTTCTCCCAAAGGCCACCCCTTGCTACCAGAACCTTGCTGCATAACCCAATACACCTGTCTAAGCAGTTTTTTGGTAGTACTACTACTGATGACTACTTGTTATCACCCTCCCCTTGCTTATTTAGTTTTATCATTGAGTATTTTGATATTTTAAGTATTTTATAGATGCAGTTTGGATGTTGAATAATTATTTTTATTGGTAGCATGTACACAGAACAGCCTGGTCTAGTGGAAGGTGTCTCTGTTCATGGCAGGAGGATTGGACTTTCAGGTTCCTTCCAGTGTTCTATGAATGTTCACTTTAAAACAATATAGATCTTTTTAGCTGCCTCATTATTCCCTCTAAATACACACTCTCAGGCTTTTTTCTGTTTGCAGACTCCCATTTCATCAGAGAAATAGGGAATCATAGAATCATTGACAGGTTTGGGTTGGAAAGGACCATAAAGATCAAATGTAATTTTGTGTTGAGGCTGTATATTTGCAAATAGACATTTTTTTCTGGAATCACAATTTTATACTGTGTTGAAAATAGTTGCTGGATAGAACTAATATGCAGTCATTGTACATTCTTGAAGATAACCCAAATAATACATATTTATTTGAATGTTCTTGTATTTTTTAGCAAAACCAAAGAAAATCTTTCTTACCAGTTATTATAATTTAGTAGCATAACACAGTACAGTTATTTTGAGGATTAGATTGGTTTTACACAAGTTAACATCAAAAGTAATTTGTTTCTCTTCATTGCCTTTGGTATTATTTAATCTAATGTTTCAGAGCAGGGCTTGTTCCCATCCAGTGCTGTTAATAACCTTTGTACATGTGAGGCTGATTGTTTTGTTTGTATATGTAGATTTAATAGATGAAATTGTAGAAACTTGTATTTTGACAATAAAAATCTACAAAAAGTAGGTATAGACTGGCATTTGAAAAATTCTGAGAAATCTGAAAATTCTTTTGCTTAAGGTCACTTAATAATATTTGATCCATCTGTTGAGGTTGAACACAACTCCAAGTGCTGAATGCAGAAATTAGTTGGTGTGCCATTAGAGTTATCTTGTACCAAAAAAGGCTATGGTCTCATCTTAATTAAATGTGAGTTTGAAATTGTTTTCTAATTTTATTTTCTAGAAAAGAAAGACGTCACGCAGAGCTTGGAAAGCTACACGGCAAAATGCCCTGGGACAATGGAAGTCATCACTCTTCCAGATGGTCTGAAGCTACCTCCTGTTCCCTTCACCAAATTGCCTATTGTGAAGTAAGACCAAAACACAATCTTTAACTTTTTCACAGTACCTGTCAAATTTTAAAGGATACTGAAAGGATGCAGTCATCTCAGTTTATGCATGTGGATCACAGGAACATGGAAAAATGTCAAAATGTCAAGTTGTTTTGAGAAGCTCTTGAGCAAAAATAGAGCCTTTGACCAAAAAATACCTTGTGGCCTTTAGTTTCAGAAAGAGAGAAGTTTTGTTTTTTGAAGAACTGTCCTTCAGCAGTTCCTTATTCGATTGAAGGAAAGTATTTTGCTGCAGCTGAGATTTTAGTTGGATACTTGATCACTTCAGTACTGAAGGTCCACGAGTTGGAGGCAGTTTCCATCCATGGAGCTTGGAACTCACCTGGAATTGATTTTTGTTACTCTCCCTTTCCAGATGCTGCATTCTCAAGCTGGCACCTTCCCTGGCCTGTTCTAAGTCTCAGTTCCATTCAGGCACATCGTGCAGTCAGGCCAGTGAATAATAACTTGTTTCGGTTACAGCCTGGCACGAAGCATTAGAGAGTCAGAGAGAGAGAAAGCAGCCACTGGGCATCAATAATGGAAGACCAAAAGAAAATATTTTCTGGGGCAAATGCTGATTGAATCCTTTTTCATGGGAGTCATGCATTTTGTCATAGCATCACAGAACCATGGAATAGTTAAAATTGGAGAAGACCTTTAAGATGGTCAAGTCCAACTGTTAACCCAGCAGCACCACCATGTTTACCATTAAACCATGTCCTCAAATGCCCCATCCACACATTTTTTGAACACTTCCAGGGATGGTGACTCCACCACCTCCCTGGACAGCCCCTTCCAATGCTTGACAACCATTTCCATGAAGAAAATCCGTCTAATATCGAATTTAAACCTCCCCTGGTGCAATTTGAAGCCATTTCCTCTTATCCTGTTGCTTGTTACTTGGGAGAAGAGACTGGAAAAGGCCAGTTAGAACTCTGGCAAGAGATTCCCAAGACTTCAATGGGAAAGACTTTGTGTCACTTAAAATGTTTTTTGTATTGACAAAAGGAGACAAACACATTCACTTACATTACCAACTTGTCTTGACCTGTCTGTGCTTGGAATGTTGGGAATAATTGCTTCTGTTGTGCCATGGGGTGAGGAACTCAGCATCAGCTTTATTTAAACATTCAAAAATTGCTGCTCCTCTCCTTCTCCTTCTTGTCTTTTAAAATTTCTATAAAAGCCATAGTAATAAAAATTTGTGCTCCAATCAAACATTAGTTGAATTTAAATACAAAGCCTCTGGTTACATCTGCCCAGCAGATCTTGTGTTGTATAGCTCCCAGCCCATTGGGAACCAGCTGTGCTGCAGGACTGCAGAGCTCTCTGAGCTAAATCGTGCTAATTTTTGTGGCATCAATTATAAATGTGTGGAAATGGCATTGTGATCAATGTTGAATAACCTCAGCTTATGATTCAGTCCATGTTAGAGCTCTCCAGAAACACACATTTACTGATGGGGATGACTTCTATTTACTGTTGGCATTTCATGGTCTATGAGTTTTAATCCATCTAATGTGGGGTGCTTAGTTTGGATGTGGATTTCTTAATCAAAATACTGTCAGACATGGAAATGCCACAGTGAAATAGGAACACAGTGGCACTGTTACCTTTTCTCCCCAGTACTTTAAAAGCAATAGAAGAGATTTGGCAAGGCAAAATCTTTATATTCTGTTATTCATGTTCATTATGAAATCACCATCTAGTATTTTCTCAGATAAAAAATGCACTATTCCCATTTTTATAATATACCTGTGTTAAAGGTAATTGTCTTACTAATATATTTAAAAGCAGCAACTGCTTTTAGTTCTTTCTACATACTTCTCTTACTACGAATTTACTCAGTTCTATTTTTTCCCTTCCCTCTGTTTACTTAGTATAGTGGGGAAAAAATACTTTGCTTTCCCCTCTAAGCAAGGTTGTTTTTAATTAACATTTTCTAAATACAGGATTTTGATCTTCTGGGTAGTTAGTGAAATTGGTTAGTAATTCTCAATTGTCACTCATTTGCATTCAGTGGTGTCAGGCCAGGGGACATGACTGAAGCTTTTCACACATAGGATTTAAAAAGTCTGCTGTGCCCTGTGTCTGACCTGTGAGGGTACAGCTCTCTGATCGTGGTTGAGGAACATTCCTTCCACTGTCACACACTCAGGCAAAGCAGGTTTTCCACCAGTGTTTGTATCATAACTATGAAGGAGGCAAAGCACTTTTCCTCTATATAAAAAATAAAATTCTTTTTTATTACCTCTTTATCAATTTCAATGTTTGTTTCCTCAAATCAGTATAATTCACAGTTTTGCTTTAAGTTGCATTCTAATTTGTAAAAAAATTCTGTCAGAAGAGGTTTTAAAATATGAAATATCAAGGGTCTCTTTACAGTTTCCTTCTTATTCCTCAGACTCGTTGTCTGTGATTTTGCATATGATTTTGGTGCTGACACTAAGTATCACCAACTCATAATACATGGATGTGATTTATTTCTTGTTCCAAACTACTTTTAGTGTTATTCAGTAATTTCTTACCAGGTGTTTTATTTCACAGAGAGGACTGTGTAGTGTTACTCTTCCAGCTTCATTATTTTGCAGCAGAAACACATTATCTTGGTTTCTTGTGTGCCTACTTTTCATTAGTGTGATACTGACATATCTGTTCTTTATTGTGCTGAGTTCCTGATTTGAAGTAATTAGGTGTCCTACAGGTTTATAGAATGCTGCTGATTTTACTGAATATCCACCAATTTATTGTTTGTTCTTTTGCCCAAAATTTAGTCTTTGATTTCTCCTCGGCATTGGAAAAGCAATGATTTCCCTGCATGGCATTGTAGGGAATTGGGTCTAACAGGGATATAATCTAATAAATCATTTGTTTTCTGTCTATTTGTAATTGCTTTCTTGTTGTTTAACAAACCCACTCAAATTTCTGGGACATTTTCTTCCTTCCAGCAGCTGCTCTGCATTTTCACTGTATTACAATCAGCTTTTTTCACTGTGGAGAAGTTTCTTTATTTGTCTTACATTGTCCAGTGAAATCTTGTCTGGATTCTACTTTGAGTTTAAGTTAAATATTCGTCTGCTTTCTGCACTGGAGTTGTGATTCAGTCTGCAAACAGAAATTAATAGCTGGATTTCAAATCACTGTTCTGGTTAGTTTCGATTTTGTTGGTTTCTAAAGAAGATTTTTTTCCTTTGTTATTTGTTTTCTGAGAGCTTTCTGAAACTGCAGTTTCCTTGGGTTGGTATTATTTCCTTTTGTATTGTAAATGTTTGCTTCAAAATTTCCATTTCAGGTATTTTACTTTCAGACTGACATTTCATATTTATCAGTTCTTTTTCAACACAGTATTATTTTAAAAATAATATTCTATAAAATATAATAAATGAAATAATTAGAAATTATTTTTACTCCACAGATCTGTGAAGCTCTTGAACCTCCCAACCAGTCTCCGACCTCACAAAATGAAAAGTTTACTTGGTCAGAATGTGTCAACCAAAAGCCCCTTCATATATTCTCCAATAATTGCACACAGTCGTGGGGAAGAACGAAATAAGAAAATAGGTAAGAATAATTTGCAGTATTTTCTGTTATTTTGTTAAATTAGAAAGTCTTCAGTGGTCAAGGAAAGCAAACCTGAACATTGCTGTCTTTTATTTCAGATAACCAATTTTCTAGCCTTAAGTCCTGGAGGAACAAATCTGTTTTATCTGAGGCACAGTTTCATATTCAAAAGAGGAATAAAGTCTCATAGATGATAACACTGATTTTTCAGAAGAGATAAACTGGTTTTATTTCCTTCTCAAACAAAAGAGACTTAAGGGAAAACTTAGTTCTGACATGCTCTGCTTGGCAGCCCCCACAGTTTCAGTGCCCTGAGCAAAATGCACTGTTGTGGTTTTCCCTTTTCCTCTTCTGATTTAACATAAACTCAGAATGATGAACTGTCTGATTAGTCCCTTTTATTTAAGGACAGTTCAGCCAAGCAAAAGTATAAACCCTGTTAGGAATATTAGTGATTTTCTTTTTTAAAGGTTATAAAGCTTTTCAGTGCAATAATTGTGCCATTGTAAAAAGATTAGAGGTTTGTTTAAATCCTGGATTAAATTACAAATATTGGTAGTTCTTTTTGTGCGTATCATGTGCGTGATAATTTTTACCAGAGGCATTAATGTCAGCACAAAAAAGATTTGTGTGACTGTGGAACAGAACTGATTGAAGAACTTCAGAAATTTGCAGGATGTTTTATCTTAGCTGTATTAGCTCCTTGTTCATCTGGAGTGTGCCTGGGCTGCAGGGCCAGTTCTCAGAGAATCTCTCTGTGGTTTCCTCTTTCCAGCATGTGTGGGCTATGCCCCTGCTGAGGACCCTGATCGTGATTGAGGTGATGTCCCTCACCTTGAGAAGAACATGCACATTTTCTAGTTGGGTTTCTGGTGATGTGTATTTTCAATAAATAGCTGAAACAGGAACAGTTGGTGAATGCAGAGGCAGGGACGATTATCTGGCAGTTTGGATGGACTTGGCTCAGTGTGACTTTGCTGCAGCTCTACTTGGATTTCAAAAGAGAAAGGATAAGAAATTTGAAAATGGATAAGAAGAAATAGTGAAAGGATACATTTTAAAAATGTGCACATAGGGAAACATCTTAAAGTGCTCTTTTGATTTGTCTTAATAATTTATTGAAAGTTTGATCTCTATTAAATTTTCAACATTTAATCTCTTAGCTACACTGTGTCATGTTTTTTTCCTTTAAATGAAACCTTATTCCCAGTTTTGTCACACAGTTGTATAGTGCAGTATTCTCATTCCTTGATGGATACAAGAAGAACTTGCCTTTTTGAACTGGTTAGGATTTGTTTCGGTGCTTTGTGTACCGTAGGAGATTTACATTTTACAGTGAACTTTCTTCTTTTAGGTTTTTATTTAGCCTAAGGAGATGTCTGACTGCTTCTGATCCTGTGCAGCATTTGTCTTTTGAAGTATATAAACACTGCAGTCACTGCTAAAAGCCTCTAATGTTTCAAAGTTTAGTGAACAAAAGAATATACAAAATAAAAGCAGATACTTCCTTTGAAAGAAGCTGAGAAATTTATTAACTTCAAAATTAATGAGAGTATTTTAATGGCATGCATTTTACATTAATTAAAACCAACAATAACAAATGAACTGTTTTTCTTACATGGAGATAGTACTCCATATTTTGGTTAAATTATTGTTTTACAGCAAAGGAAATCAAACACTGCTGACAAACCAAAGGGAAACAAAACCCATTTAGAAAGTCTTGAAATGTTTTCAGCTTTCAACTTGATAAGCTCTTCTGATTGGAAACAATAACAGGGATAATTATATTCTAGTTAAATTGCTTTAATAGCATGTTAGTTGTAAAAAATAAACATACTGATTTTTGACATGAAGTGTTTTGTTGGTTTTGAGTGCTGATGGTCTAAAGCAGCAAGAATATATAATACAGTTCTGCTAGTAAATCCAGCAGCTCTGTCATACCTGTACTAGCTGATACAAATATAGCTCATTTTACCTTTCCTATCAAACCTTTTCCCCCAAGGAAACAATTCTGTAGCACTGCACTGGCACATTTTTCACAGGGGATTTCAATCTCATCTCAAAAACCTCCATCGATTCAGACTCCACCATATCCCTGGGGATGTTGTTCCACTGAATCACTGTTCTTACTGAAACAAAAAAAAATTAGTAAGAAAACAAAACCTGTTTCAGTGCAACTGGTGTGTGTTACCTGTGGCTCCTTGTGAGGAAAGAGCTTCTGTCCTCTTTGTTGCAGCCCTTTAAGTACTGGAATACTGTGATGATATTGCCCCTGAGCCTTGTTCTCACTCCAGAGAGGGGCTCTCACTCCTTTACTCTTTCCTTACCAGGCGAGTTCCTCAGTCCTTTTGTCACCTTTGTGGTGCTCCTTGGGATCCTCTCCTGTCTGTCTGTGTCTTTCCCTACTTTGGGGAATACAACTGGACACAGCTGTGCCTGACAAGCACAGGGTAGAGTAGAATGATCACCTCTCTCTCTGTGCAGTGGAGAAGCTGATGGATTCAGAAGCCAGCAGCTGATGAGTCCAGGGACTGTTAGTCAGGGGTTAGATAAAGGATGGAACCAGGTCACTGCATGTTCCAGGAGGAAGGTTCCTCCCCCTCCTCAGAGTTTTACAAGTAGGACTGGCACCTTCTACAACAGGGGTGAGGCTCTGGAATGAGAAGGGCAAACAACTGATGAGGTGGGTGAAGGTTCTTCTGGGGCCTCCTTAAGCAACACCACCTGGACCCTGCATCACAACCTGCTCTGTTAACAGGAAAAGAAGGGTGGTTCTGATAGGAGACACCCTCGCTTCTAAGGGGAGCAGAGGGCCCCATGTGCAGACCAGACCCAACTCACAGGGAAGTCTGCTGTCTCCCAGGGGCTCAGGTAAGGGACATTACTGGAAAATTCCAGTCTAGTAATACCCTCTGGTTACTATCTGCTATTGGTTGTTCTGACTGGTAGCAATGAAATAACAGAAGCTGGAGGCCAATCAAAATCAGAGTCTCAATCGAAAGACACTTCAAGGCCTTGGGACAGTTGGTGGAGGGATCAGGAGCACAGGGAGCAATTTCCTCAATCCTTCCAGTAGCAAGGATATTCCTATTAATATTGATATTGATTCCTATTGATAGAAAGAGGCAGCTCCATTAGGGTGATGTGTGGCTCCAAGGTTGGTGTCAATGGAAAAAACGTGGTTTTGTTTTATGATGGGATGATCTATCAACACCTGGCCTGCTGACACCTGCCAGGATGAGCCTCCTCAGATGGGAAAAAGAGTTCTAGCACAGGAGCAGTGGGGCTCATTGACAGAGCTTTGAATTAGCTTGGAAGGGGGAGAGGGAGAAAACCAGGCTCCCCAGTGATCAGCAATGGGATTTTGTGCCAAAACTTGAGGATCCTAAAGGGATCCCTCAATCTGCTTCACCAGGTGTTGGCCACAAGGTACCACACCTGAAATGTTTCTACACTGATGCACACAGCACGAGGAACAAACACCAGCTGGAGGCTTTGGCCCAGTCCCAGAGGTTTGACATCATTGGCATAAATGAAACGTGGTGGGATGAGTCCTGTGCCTGGAGAGCCCTGTTGGATGGCTGTGTTTTCAGAGCAGATGTTCCCCACTGTGGTCATGTTAGAATGTGGAGATTCAGGACTGCAGTGCTGCTGTGCTACTGCAGGTGCCTCTGATGCTGCAGTAAACCTTAATGGTTAACTGTGTACCTGTGCAGAGCAGTCACTGGCTGTTTTGGGGGCTGCAGAGTGCATAACATCATGGACTCTAATAAGCAATTAAATAAGAAATGCACAGAACATCTCATAGCATTGTGAATTTGAACATTTCATTTTAATCAACAGTTTTGCTTTTTGGGTTTCACAGTAATATAACCCATTTACATCTCTGGATGTATGTGTTTAATTTCCACTAGCATTAATTGGAGTTAAACATTTGCATTAAGTACATCTCCCTTGAGCTCTCTAATATTGCTTGCAAAATGTAATCAGATAGTAAATGATTGTGAATGTACAATTAGAGTACAGATTGCTTCAACTGTGCATTAAAGTCTTAATATTGATAATCCAGGTTTTTCACTGGACATACTCTAATAGCCTAGTAAAAAACTGTTAGCAATGGATGTTAAAATCATTGTGTAAACTAGTAAAAGCTAATCCATGTATGTTATAATTTAGCATATAATCATGATTTATTTAACAACTGTAATTAAACCACCCTTTGTTTACTTGGACGGCAAATCCTCAGCTTGCAGGGAGAATCTTGCCACATTCAGCTTAAAGTCCAAACATCAGGTGCATGTGGTTCACTGTGAGAAATCTGGAAGGTAGACACAAATTTGTGGGCTGAAAAGGTTATGAAGTGCTGATATAAAATAATCTTTCTGCATTGAACCATTACTCAAAATTTGTATCTCTGCTGCTGACCTTCATAATCTCCCACAGAACCAGAGAATTGCTGCTAACCTCCATAATCTCCCACAGAACCACAGAATTACAGAATGGTTTGGGTTGGAAGGGACCTTAAAGATCATCCAGTTCCAACCTCCCTTGCCATGGGCAGGGACACCTTCCACTAGTCCAGCTTTGTCTCCTTAAAATTATAAAAAACAAAAAAAATTAAAATTGGCAGAGTGAAGTATCTTTAAATTGCATCTCTCTCTTGTGGTGAGATACAAACTGCAAGTACATTTTTTTACCTGGCACACTTTACTTCACTGTCTCTTTATTTACTCCATATCATCAACTGTGTCTACATGAGGACTTGTGATTTCATTCTTCCTGCTCTGTTTATTTCTTACCTGATTGATTCTTATCCAAGTCTCCAATATCAAGGCCATGTGTGCTCTACCTAACTCCAAGTATGGAAGCCTTTAAGTGTTGAACATGAAGGATGTGTTTAAGTGGTGTTTTGAGTTGATGCCTGAGTTAATTTTGCCAGTGAAGCATTGGGTCTTTAGAGCACTATTGCTGTGTTAGTGAATGTTTCCAGTCCCTTAACCTATTGCTTTGCCTGGGATTTACAGCTGGTGTCCCACAATGCTCTTGAGTAGGACTTGGGCTGTGAAGGTTATAGAGAGATACTAAGCATTATAGCAATCTGACAGCTCAGCTGCTGCTATTTATTTATAACCCTATGGTTGGGTAATTCCTGCCTTGATTCTGTGATTTTTCCTTGCAGACTTCCAGTGGGTCCAGGGAGATGTTTGTGAAGTTCAGCTGATGGTGTACAACCCTATGCCTTTTGAGCTCCGAGTAGAAAACATGGTATGTATCTTTCTAAGTCTTCTCTTTCTGCTGTTTTTTTGAAGAAAAATCTCATTTGGACTTTCAAATATGGTTTTCTATAAAGATGGTTTAAGCCAGCATAACCTCAGTTTAATGGCGTGGTGTTGTCAATTTCCTCATATTTTTGGTGATGAGGTATTAAAAAGCAAAATCTCTGCCACTCAGAGTCTTTAAATGCTTTACTGGCACTGACCATAAATCAATTCTGTACTTTTCTACATTGACTAGAACTCCTGCTACATGATTTACATATACTGGTTTTCAAGTAATAATTATATCCTAAAACCTAATAATTATTGTACAATTGGTACTGTAGTTTAAAAGTCCACATTCATCCTTGCTTTTAAATTCTCATTTTGACCACAATTTAAAAACCTGATGAACTAAAATAGTTAGGTCTGAGAAGCTTTGGGTTTTAATAAAACCTTCCTTCAGCTCATGGATTTGTTGTTCCCAGTGATTTATGGTATTTGAAAACACGCTAATGTCAGATGATCAGAAGGGAGTGAAAAAAAGGCTAAACCACTGGAGAAATACGTGGGGTCAGAAGGATCAAGCCCAAGCTCTCTGCTACTTCAGTTGGCTGCTTGCAGTGTATCCTGAAAAAAAGAAAGTTGTGTTGTTTTTCGTTTTCTTTCCTTTCTTTATTCCAACTAACAGGATTTAAAAAAAAAAAAATTGCTCTCCATTTAAAGGTTAAAAGTTCTGTAACTACCAGACCAACTTAATATCCACTCAGTCCTAATCCAGCAATTTCCTTTATGTTAAATATTTTTACCTTTAGTATTGCTTTAAATATAAATCACATCTCTTAGAGCCCATTGTTCTGTCACGCTAATTGAATCCTTGTACATTTATTTGCTCATGATTTTTGTTTGGGTTTTGTTTTTATTGATATGTCTACTGCAGTGTCTAGTCAAACAAGTTGACCTAAATTACTGATAATAAACCACGTATAATAAAGTGTTTTTCCATGGGAAGTGAACATGCCCAAAGATTTTGTTTTTATAGCACAGTGAAATTAAGTTTTGGAAGCTAATGCACCACTTTCTCCAGCAACGTTTTCTCTCACCCTCACAGAAGTATTCAAATTTTTTAGGGATTAATAGAAAAAATAGCTGCACATCAGAAAGGTCTCTGTGGGAATGAACTGATTAAGAACATTTTGATTTACAGTCTAATTTGTATTGTGTAAGTAATGATGTCACTGTATATATTTTAAAAGCTTGGATAGTTTCTAAATGGGGAAATTTCTTCTGAGTTCTTACACACTCAAGAACTCAGAATGCAGTTATTTGCATAGATGTGCACAGCATCCATTCCCTGAGCAAATTAATTGTACTAGCACCAATACTTGTCTTTACTGTTGTCATGATAAAGTTCTGTCTTGGAATTAAGACTGAATTCCAATTCCAGTGGTAAGCACGAGAGGAATTAATTTGCCAGCCAAATGCAAATCATTGAGGTGATTAACGTGACTCTTTAGTGAGTGCTCTGAGAAGTTCTGCTCTGCACTAATGTGAGCTCACTGGGAGAAACTGGTTGATTTTGGTAGATTTGTCTGCAGTATCAGGACTGTAGCAAGTTGAGGAATGTGCTTGTTCCCCTCAATTTGGAATTTTAGAGACAGTTTGGAACCGAGGCCAGTTTGGAGCTCCCCAAATGACAGAAACACCGACATCTGCTCAGTCTGTAGAGGAGAACAATACTGGGGTGATTCCTGCTGCTCTCCTCAATCCCAAAATGGGAAAGTGCAGCAAAACCAGAGCTGGGCTCTTCCCAGAGAGGCCCAGCATAAAGGTGAGAGTCAGAGATGTGCTGCAGCCATGGGAAACTTCCCTCCCCAATAAAAGCCTCCCTTTTTCCAAGTGTGAGGGTGATCATACAGCAGGACTGGTTGTCCAGAGAGAACCTGAGATCTGCATCTTTAGAAATCTTTAAGACTGGAGTGAACAGGATACGAAAAACCCTAAAATACAACCAAAGTTATCCCTCTTTTGAGCACTGGGCTAAACAAGATGACCTCTACCCTTTCCTTCCAACGTAAGCTGTTGATTTTCCAGTCTCATCTGTGAACTTTCTGGAATGTGGGAATAGGTATTACTTTATCATAAGAATAAACTCTTCTGTTTTCATTTCAATAATTCAGAGCGTCGGTTAATATTTTAAAATGTTGTGTTTTATTATTATCATGTATTCAATGCCTGCAGCCCTCATACTCTACTCTTGTCTGATTCCTCATCATGTATCACATTCTTTCAGATATTTACTCTCACAGACTGTTTCACACCAAGCATATCCTTTTCTGTCATTTAGTGGCTGTTTCAGCTTGTTTGTCCCACAGCTTTTTTCCTCCTGCCTGACTCAGCACCTCACCTTTGCAGGATGACTGCTCATTCAGGCTTGTTTCCAATTGTCATTGCATTCTCCATTGCTTGGTTTCATTTTTCTTTGTCCTTTTCATGGTCCACCGTTCACCAGTCTGTAACTGTCCTGAAATCCATAGTCTTGTTTCTTTTTTACAAATTTCCCCTTTCCCTCACTTTCGATGTGTTGTGATCGATTACTGATTTCATGTTAAAGGAAATCCAAGCTTTTGCCATGGTGCTTTTCCTACTGTCTCTTTCTGTTTGTTAAATTTCTATCATGATGGTAAACAACTTAGTATTGAGCACAGGTTATTAAGGAGAATGATTCCCCATGGAAAGGCTTTCCAGGCTTTTTCATTAATTGAAGTATTAATGCTGAGTCCATGTAGGTTAATTGAGGTGTGCTTAAGTAAAAGGCATTGAATTTCTAGACTTGACGTGAGACCGTGGACACAAGACTTTGATTAGTGTTGCTCAGATGATTAAATCCCAAACAATTGATTTTCTTTGTTGTTTTATTTTATTTTTCTCAAAGATCTTGGCCCATCTTTGCTGTTTTTACTGTTAATTTCCTGTCATGAATATTCCTGATTTGGGACTCTAATTAGGTACCTATTCTTCATTCCTGCCCCATTTCTGTCTTCTTCTATTTCATGTTTCTGTTTTGTCCATCCAGTTAGCAGGCTGGTCCACTGAAAGGTGCAGTAGTGTTTGTGAAATGACAACTGTTCAATCAGGGAGCGTGGAAGTGATTAGCTCCCACAACTGTGTGAGTCAATGAGTGAAGTAGGAGAGATCTTGGGGTTGTCAGAACAAATGCTTTAACAGAACTCAGCAGGTGCCTTAAATCAGCAGAATGAGAGACAAAAATGAGCTGAACTAGAATTGGCTGTGATGGATTAGACAGAATATTCTTGCTGTGCTGGTGCTGGAGCCCAGGTCACTGGAGATGGGATGTTCAGCTGTAAATAAGTGCCACCACTTCTCCTTTTCTGCCAGAATTTTGATTTCTGTCCAGACTTGTTTGGGTATGTGAGTGATGGCCTCCAGCCCTTTTGCAGTTTGTTCTGCAGTTACTGCCATTACTGCAGTTTTCTGTGCAGGAAAAAATGATCTTCACGTCTCAGGCCTTCAAAAAAATCCAAAAAATTCTGGGAAATCTCAAGTGGGTTTATTTTGTATCTTGAGACAAATGCTTAAAGCAGCAAACCACAGTGCAGTCTGGGGAGATCTACTACTAAAATGCACATGAAGATGCAGTGCAAAATGTGTTAAATTCTCTTAAGATTTTACCTACTTTTTCATCTTTGTTTATCAAGTTTCCTANAAAAAAAAAAAAAAGGTGAGAAATTTTGAGGCAATGTTATATATTGAGGGAAAGCATTTTCTCTGCTCTTACTGTAGAAAATACAGCCATGCTTCCAAGAAAGCTACAAGATTTACAGACAGCGTAAACCATATTTAATAAATGAATATTAAGAAATGAAAAAATGCTACCCTAACCCATGAGAATATTGTAATTTATAATATTTAGTCATTATTCAAGAATTGAGTATTTGTTCTGTAGTTCCCCTTCTGTTTGGGACGTGTATTTCATTGAACACAGTCAAGTGTGGTATTTTGATTAATGATGCTTAAAGAATGGCTGTTACCTTTTTTTTTTAAACTTCAAAACTCTGCTATTAGTCAGAGTTCTGTGTTTAAAAAGAGCATCTAAAATTTTGGTAAATCTGTATGTATAATCAGTCCCACGACTTTGCTTATGATGGTTTAAATTGTTTCCATGAACTGCTCTTCCCTGAGTTCACATCTTTTACTTTTTCTGCCATCTTGAGAGAATATTTACTTACTGCTACACTACATTTGGTGGTGACTGTATTAGTCAAGAATGTACACAGAGAGGTGAAGGGGCAAAAAGAATAAAAATTATTGTGTCTGGTGTTTTTGTAGATCTGTCTAAAATAACCATATTAGAAATAGTAGGGAAAATTTCCTTTAAAATAAATATTTGACAGTTTTTGTGTAAAGTATTTGACAACATGGTGTACAAGTGTGTTCAGCATGAAAACTAACTTTGAAGGTCCTGTTACTTTAAAAAAGAATGATTGAATTTTGGGATTGGTAAGTAAAGCCTAAAAAAAGCAGTTACATACTCATGTTATTTTAACAGCATCCCCAAATGCTGCCATTTACATGCAAGTTGTTTTGTTCCTCTAAAACTAAACTGAGATTTGAAGTGATTGAAAGACATGCTGTGATAAAGCCTGCATACATTCACTCTAAGACAATTGAAATTGTTTTATAAGAATACAAAGAAATGTAAACATTTTTTGTGTGTGTGTGCATGACTCATATATTCCCTGGAGGCAACCTTGGATTTGGATGATCTTTTCTTATAGGATCAGAAAGAGAAATGATTACTAAGTGATGACTAAATGATTACTAAGTATTACTACTTGAAATAATGTATAAAACCCTCAGGAAAAGGAATCTAACACATTTCCCTACTTTTGGTGATGTGGCTGATATGTTTTAGTTAATGGATCTGAGAGTACTTCAGCCTTGATTAGGTTTTCACTGTTAAACTGCAAAATTGTAGGCACCAGAGGGCAGTGTTGGGCAAATATTGCAGAATCGTCCAATTCAGCAAATTGCGATCTTGAAGTCGTCTTTCAGACAGTCTGAGATATGTCACTGTCTTTTAAAACTTGCTTGTGTGGCCTAGGTAAGGGTAAGTATCTTGATTTCAATTTATGTCTGGAAATGTGAAGTCTAGTTAATTCTTATTGTGAGGGCTTTTTTTCCATTTCAATGAGTTTCAATGCTTCCTTTATATCTTCACCTTTAAAAACTTGGAAGTTTTATTGAACAGTAAAACTCTGAAAGTGGGAGAATTGAATGATGCTTTCTTCTTTTTGTATCAGTGCACTTAAAGCTCTTCAGTTTCTAGACCAGGCATAGTGTGTGCTTAGTGCAGGTGTTTTGCATTGGCATTGCATTTGTTCTTCAAAACATCCCTGTTTTCAAGGTTTGCATTACATATTAGAGAATATTTAGGGGTCCCTGTCAGTTTCATTTACTTACATTTGCTACGGCTGATTGTAAACAAGACATTGGAGATTCTGTGGGTTTTTTATCACTGATTTTGCAGGACTTTTAGTCCTTGGATGGAAGTTTTTGGTTGAAGTGAATCCTGAGTAATTCAAATGTATTTGAATATTGGGCCAAGTGATAGATGAGTGGTTTTGAGACTAAAATAAAGTTTAAAAGCCTTCTGTACCTGTTCTAAAAATGAGTTTTGGGAGAGAAAGGGGTCACCTTTTGTTTATGTTCTAAGATTTGTTTCAGCCAAAGCAAAAGCAGCAGGATTGTGATGGAAACTGAGGCTACATCGGTGTTAAAATGAGAATGTTCATCCCATTTCTGTGGGGTGAATCCCACTGGAAGGGTTAATGTGGGAATCAAAAGGTCTCAGTGCTCTGAGACACTGGGTGGTGAATAAGTGGAAAGACAAACTTAGGTTTTACTTATGTTTTGTGGATTGTTTCTGAAGCTGAAGTCTCCATGTGAAATGGGAGGAAAATGAAAATTCAGTAGAACTGAGGGTGTGACAGGGTATTTAATTACAACTCAAAACAATGAAATGGAATTTTGTGCAGTCTCAAGGACAGAGTTCTCTAATGCAGCTTTCCACAAAGCCAGAGTAGCTTGGGTGAATTAGGTGTTGTCTCAAGAGTGTCAAGTCTACAAAGAAGTAATTGCTAGAACAAAGATTTTACAGATTTTGGGTATGTTATGTGCTTTTCTGTGGCTAAACCCATGAGTTTTTTCATCTCTCTTCAGAAAAGTAGTATATTCCTTTTTAATAGAGTTCTCAGTTCTCATAAAGCATCCATGCAGAGTTGAGATTTAATCCACTTGTGTTCACTGTTTTTATTGATGGAGGTCTTTGTGTAGCATCTTTATTTTAAAATAAAAATAAATACGTGTATCGAAAAACAACTGGTATCTTGGATTTACATGCTTTCCAAAATCACACTTACTTTTAACAGCACATTCTCTGCTCAAGCACTTTAAATTCATTAACCAAGCTTGAAGAAAACCCCCAGTCTACTCAGAACAGTAATGATGCCTTCAGAAGTTTCTTCAATGTTTTTTTTTTCTGCTTCATTTCTCATTTTGTCCCATGTCTTAAATTTAGGATGCTAAAAGATTTCTCTGACACTAAGGGAGTAACTGCAGGCATTTAGGCTTGAGAGAGGATGAGTTCAGCAAAATGAATGCATTATTCCAACTCACTGAATTGTTTAGGTTGCCTGGTTAAGCTAAACTTACTCTGTTATCTGTAAATGCAAATATTTTTTTTTTTCCTCTTAGAAAACATATTTTGGCCAGGTAATTAAAGCTAAGCAAGATCTGCTATTGATGTTTGATTTCCACTGCCCAAAATCTATCAAATATTCAAGTTAAAGTCCCAGGTACAATTACATGTAGGTGCAAAACAGCACCATGCAGGTGCTATCTGTGATTTTTTCACTTTGCTTGGGTATAATTTTTTATTAGTTTTTCATACATAATTCTCAGCTGAGTTCCTGAAACATATTTCTGTGTGGAATACAAATCCTGCTGTAATTCTGGATGCATGCTGCAGTTACTGCAACTTAAACCCCAAAATAACTGCTATGAGTAAATTGGAATAAATCATAAAAGTTTGGCTGATGTAATGCACGGGATTAAAATATAAGTATGTAGCATAAAAATGTAAGTGTATGTCATAAATGGATTTCTGTGTGTAATGTGTTTTTTCAGGGTCTCTTGACAACTGGAGTAGAATTCGAATCTCTCCCTGCTGCCCTCTCCCTCCCTGCAGAATCCGGTCTCTATCCCGTGACTCTCGTTGGTGTTCCCCAAACCACAGGGCAGATCACTGTCAATGGTAAGGGATGGCTCCAGTCACTCTCTGCTGGCAAAACAACCTGAGTTTTACAGCCCTGTGGCTTGCATGGCTTTGTGTGCCACGTGTGTGTTCAGCACTCTGAATTCTCCTCAGAAGGGAAAGGAAAAAGCAGAAAAGGGAATCTGTCCCTGGACCAGGCTTCATTAAAACCAGCCTGATGAATCACTTGGTTGCAGCAGCAGTAAGGAGCACATTCTTAGAGTATCTCATGTGTGAGAGGATGAGGATAATGAACTCCAGCTCCCCTTTATTAATGCTTTCATTTGGAAAGCTTCTGAGGAGGATTACTTGAACTTTTTTCTTGAGAATGCAGAAGATAATCTTGCAGGTTTTTTTCCCTTAATTAATCGTGTTCATGTAAGATTACAGAAGTTTTTGCAGATTGCTTCCGTGGAAACAGTTTAGCCAGGGTGTATGGCCTGTTGCAGTCAAGATATCATTTCATTAATAAGCCTAAATAAAACTGTGTTTGTAGTAAGGAAGAAAATTAAAGAGCTTTTAGAAAAGGCTAGCAGACCTAGAAAAGAAGGCATCTGTGGAGAGGATGGATTCAACACGTAGTAGGAGTGAATCATCTTACCAAATCACATTTTAAAATATGTCTCCTTGGAATACAAAGTTAGGATACAGCATAAGAACCATTTTAGTAAAGGTAAAGACTAAAAGAAGATGACTTTCAACTTGAAGAAACTCAATTCTCGCCGAGTTTTTCTTAAGTGCTTTTGTGTCTGCTCATAAAACAATTTTTCATGGGATTTTTTTTCCAGAAACTATTTCAGTAAATACAGAATAGCATCAAAGCATTCAGAACATTTGTACTGTACTCTCCTTTGAGTTCCACATACTAAAAATGTATTGCAAGTAGAGGAGTTGATTTCTGTACTTGGCAGCTTTTTGTGTGTCAATGTATCAAATTTTCCTTCAGATACAACTCATAAATATTGCCTGGTAAAGAAATCAGCGGAGAGATATTTTTGTACTAAATTGAACTTTCAGAAGTTGTGGTCTTTCATGGCAGGTGTCTATGTTTATGCATGCATATTTTTTCCATTAATAATTTCCTTCAGGATTCTTCTATCCTTCTGGATGCAGTTGAGATTCTTTCCTATAAACATTTTTCTGAGGAAATGGGGAACGTATGTGGAAGGTTGACGTGTTTGATGTGCACCAGTGAATTTGGTGATGAGATATAAAATGGTGTCCATGCTATGACTTGTGATGTTGAGCTTGTAAAGAATTCTGCAGAAGTTACTGCAATGCATTGTAGAAATCAGAGGCTCTCTACAATTTCTTTTACATGCCACAGATACAGAGGTGAGCATGTGTTGTTTGTACATTGTCAGGTACTTTAAAATGGTGCTATTTCAGGGGTTTGAAAGCCCTGTACACATTACATGTCCTGAGATTTTCCTGTACAGAAGGTGGTGGTTTGGGTAGCAGCTACACTGACAAGTTCTGACCAGTAAACTTAGTACTTTTAGACCTGCCAGGAAACAGTAAAATTCACAGCTGGTGTTTTCTTCTAAAACTCAGGTTATCATACTTCAGTGTTTGGAGTCTTCAGTGATTGCCTGCTGGACAATCTGCCAGGAGTGAAGACCAACGGCTGCACTGTCGAAGTCATTCCAGCTTTGCCGAGGCTGCAGATCAGCACCTCCCTTCCAAGGTGGGAAATTAAATTAAATCATGATTTTATTTGGTCATATTTAAGTGTTAGTCACATGCTGAACAAAAGCTCTTTCCACCTGAGTGTATAATTAATGCTTGAGTAAAAGAGGACATAATCTAAATCTGCATTATTTGCTTTAGAATGCAAACCTGAGTTTTTTGTTTTACAGCTTGAAACCATGGAATTTCATAGAAATATACAGAAAGAATTTTGCAATATTGTTGTACTCAAAACTTTGGTTTTGGGCAAAGAGGGATGTGTCTAGTCAAGAATTCACTGCTTATATCTTAACAATCCAGTCCAGGCATCGTTGTTAATTCAGATCAATTATTACAGAAGAAAGAAAAAGTAAGAAAAATATACAGAAGAATCACTAATTTACATATACATTTATACAGTAATTGAAAGCATCATTTGTTTTGCTTTTTAGTACACAATTCCATGATACTTTTGTCTGAATCTGAGGGGGGGAAAAAAGAAATTCCTTCTTCCCTTTGGCTCCACATGCCCAAATTTCAGAGCCCTGAAATGCAAACAGTACATGACAGTACATTCTGAATGATCAAAAAATACTTGTTTGAAGTCCTTGTCACAGATCTGTTCTGAAAGACTGAAATCTGCTCCTGTTTGTGGAGGCTGCTTGTCTTGGAAGGAAGGATAGGATCAAAGGGAAGGGTGGCAGAAGTACCTGCAAAAAGAACTGGAATTACTGGTCATTAATCTCAGTAACTTCTGTCCTTGTATCCTTGATGCCTTCTGACCACTCTGCATTAGCACAGAAAATACAGTCAGGAATGGAACCTCTGCCCATCTGTCTTGTTCTGCAACCTCCTTCCTTCATTCATGCTCCACAAAGTTCATTTCTAGTCACTGTTTCACCTTTCACACTGGGAATTTTTCCCAGGATCCATTGCCATGATGTTCATACCCTGCACTGTCCTCTAAATCTGCTCATTGTAATGACTGCTCTTGATTTTTTTTTTCCTTTCCCCTTCCTTACAGTTAAACAAGCTGTCAGAATATGTATTTTATATTACTTGAAATCTGACTTGTCTTATGCATAAATTATTAAGTTTTGTCCTCAATGGTTCTAAAAATGGGAATGGAAAATGGTATCTCGTGCCTTCAGCAGTAGTTTCTGAGTCTTCCAAGATTAGTGAATAGAGTAACCTGGACAGGCTTTTAACATTTTCATCATAACAATTTGTTTGTCACATTTTGTAGGTCTGCTCATACACTTCAGCCTTCTTCAGGGGATGAAATCTCCACTAATGTGTCTGTCCAGCTGTACAATGGAGAGACCCAGCAGCTCATCATTAAATTAGAAAATATTGGAACAGAACCGTTGGAGAAACTGGAGGTGACAGCAAAAACAGTCAACACCAAGGGTGTGTATGCTGATTTATATTTGGAAATAATCATGCTGACTTCTTCTCTGTTAAAAGGGAGATTATTTGTGTTATACTTCTTTTAGGTCAGTTTAGAATAAATATCGTAGTCCCCATTACAGAGATGAAATAATTCAGTTTGATTTTATTGTAGGAATATAAAAATGAAAGAAAATGTAAGAAAATGTAGAAAGATGAAGGAAATTGTAGAGCCATCTGTGTGTTAAAGGGTCATCTGCTTTTTGGAAATCTAGATTTAATTTTGGTGTTACTTGCGAAAAAAATCCTGAGGCAATTACTTCTAAAGAGGAAGAATCTTGGGTCTAAGTTATTTTCTCCTTATGTCTAAATATGCTGATTAGTTCATTAAATAAATTACTATTAGCAGTAATGTTGTCCTACTTGAGAGAGTGGAAGTAAATAAGCCTGTTTTTATCTTACTCAGTGAGCAATAACAAAAAAATGAGGAGAAGACTTTAAAAGACAAGGCAATAAATAAAATAAGCTATTGTGAGTTAAAAGAGTAATTGAAGCTCTGGGTGAAATACAGCACATCCCCTGTGTACACTTAATTCTCTTGAAATACTCTGTCCATGTTAGTATTAAAAGCAGTCTGGTAGGTGAATCCTGCTTTTGGTTTGTGATGCATTTTTTTTGGTTTGTCTTCTGAGGCATTGTTATGAAAATGATCCTAACAGAAGAACTGCAGGTGACAAGCAGCATAATCTTTACTGACAGTAGAAATACCTTATTTTATTGCAGGTTTTATTCTGTCAGTGCCAGAGCATTAAAATGCAGTGTGATACCTTGTGATTTCTGTTCATTTCAGTATTCAAGCTCGTGATTTTTTTATAGCAGAGTATCCCCTTCTCCACAGCCTCAGAGAATAGGAGTTGCCAATCATCTTAAAATAGATTTTTGTTCTGAGACTTGTTACCAGGAATAATTAAGGAGTATGATGACTTACTGTTCTTATTTCAGAAATTCCAGCATGCTCCTCCTGGGCCAGGGGCTGCATGTATGGAATGGAGAGGCCAAATACAGCACTCAGGTGAAATGGAGAAATTGATGTGTTAAATGGTGGAATACATGGGCCTGTGAAATCACATGTTAATCAGAATTTTTGTACATAACATTACACAGTTAATGGGTTCACAGTGTTGAAAAAGAGACTCATGCCAACTTTAAAACCACTCCATGACAACTGTTGTTGAAAAAGGTGGGGAAAAAGGGGAAGGGTTGATAGACTCACCTCTGAGTTCAGTAAAACTTTTAATTTGTATTTCATCCTGTATTTTCTTTCACTAGTGAAGACATTTACAGTGAAGCCCCTTTGTGTGTCTGACAGTGTCTTAGATGTTATTAGGCATGATAATTGTCTGTCAGAAAAAGGAAAATTTCTGATGAGTCAGCTGTAAGCATGCAAACTCAAAAAATGCAACTTAAGTCCCTGTCTCAGGAAAATGGAAGTGAGTTTTGAGAGGCACTGAATGATATTTGTTCTGACAGTGTGAGAACTGTGCCATCAGAATCATGCAATCAGAAACGTCTGTGTGGGCAGGGACCTCTGGAAAGCATCTTAACCTTCTTTTGAAAGCAGAACTTAAGGTGATCCAAGGTCCTGTCAAGAAGAATGTTCAGTTTCTTGCCTTGTCTCACAGAAGTGAAATGCACCCCTGTATTTGGAGCTGTGTGCTTGACATGGGCTGTGTTCTTGGAGGGAAAAATAAACTTAAATAAGTTACATGTCTGTGCTGTACAAACAATGTGAAGCACTGAAAAAGGCTGTCCATGGCAGAAGAACTAATGGTCCACATAAAGCATGGAGTAATTTTGTTATTTCAAAAGTGATTTCATGGAGCTGTTGCAAAGTGTCATAGAATCAACCACTGAATGGTTTGAGTGGGAAGAGACCTTAAAGACCTTGGCTCATTCCACCTCCTGCCATGGGCTAGGACACCTTCTGCTATTCCTGGTTGCTCAGAACCCCATCCAGCCTGGTTTTGAACACTTCCAGGGCTGGGGCAGCCACAGATTCTCTGGGCAACCTGTGCCAGGGCCTCACCACCCTCATAGTAAAGAATTTCTTCCCAGTAGTTAAGCTAAACCTGCCCTCTGTCAGTTTGAAGCCATTCCCCCTTGTTCTGTCACTCCAAAGTCCTTCTCCAGCTCTCTTGGAGCTTCTTTAGGCACTGGATCTGCCCAGAGCCTTCTTTTCCCCAGGATGAACAACCCCAACTCTCTCTGCCTGTCTTCACAGCACAGGTGCTGTGATCAACTTAGTGGCCTTCTCTGGACTTTTTCCATGAGGTCTTTCTTGTGTTGGGGATGGATCTTTGCTTTTTTTCATGGGCTCTCTTCCATTTTAGTTATGACCATAAACTGATAGAAGTGCATGAGGATGGGCTGACAGTACAGTGAGATGGGAATCTGGAGGTCAGCAGGGAACTAAAAATTTGTAATGTCAACAGCTCCATTTGGTCAGTGAATACATGCATGGAACCCATGGGGATATGACATTAAACCATCTCTAACAGCAGCACAAACTCTTGGTGTTCCATTTCCAATTGAGAGCATGTGCAGGTGCTTATGAAGTGTATTAAGAAGTTGTCTCTTGGTTGTTCTGTTCTACTCCTCACTGAAATGTACCTGTTCAAACTGCTCAGGGTCTCCTTGAAAGCTGGAGGTCACCTTCATCTGCCTGACCACAGCTTGCCTGTCAGCTCAGGAGCCCATGAGAAGCTGTTGGCCAATTCCAGCCAAATACAAAGAGCTTTCAGTCAACCTTGGTTCCACCTGATTTGCTTTGGTTCTTTTAGTCTTGGCAGTTGCTTGTGAATCTCTTGCCTGCCTGACCCAGTTCCCTACTTTCTGTTTCTGGAGCCACAGCTTTGAGCACAATGATGAGTGCTGTAGATGGCAAACATTCTCTTCGTTACTTTTGTTGGAATTATGGGATGGGATTTGCTGTTGCAGTGCAGTGACCTGACCCCCTTCCTTTGTTATGTTAGCATTTATAGCCAGTCACTTTCCTTGAAGAAGCCAACTTCTCTGGCATTGTTTTGGGTGGTGTCATGTTAATGAGAACCTCTGGAGATAAGACTTTCACACTTGCCTTCCCTTACTTCTTTTCTGTCACTGTCAGGTGCACCTCTTTGGGGTTTCCACTCTGGCCCTCAGATAAATAAGAATTTGCAGCTCCCCCTGTGAGTTCATAAAGGACATCACAGGGTTTTGAGTCCTTCAGCAGCCTTGTGTTGTGGAACAGATCCTGAGGCAGATCAGCAAGAGGGACTTGTCATGCTGCCACAATAGACATGTCTGTCACGGCTTTTAGTGTCTCACTGCACCCCTGAGCCAGGCTGTGGCATCTGTAGGTTGGACATCACATGTCCATACTGCCAGGGTCAGCTCCATGTCACCTTACACTGTCCCTCACCAGCTCAGACAGTTTAATCCTTTTTTTGGAAAGATGACCTGTGCAGAGCTGGATGCCTTCCCTTTGGCTCCAGTCAGCTCTTGTTAGAGGCTTATTATGTCTCAGTTAAGGGAGTGCAGTCCAAAGGCTTTGATAAACCAACTATTTGATCCACTCAAGGGCAAATATAACTCTATTGTTTTCAAACTTGAGACTTGAGAAGAGCCCACCAGGCAGTCTTGGCACAAGTGGTGAGCCCATCTGCACACACTGAATGAACCTGGATGAAGCAAATCCTCACTGATCTTTCCCAGCAGTGACAGACCTCAGGAATTTAAACGTAGAGAAACAGGTTCACCTGTCCAACTGTATTCTTCCTGTGGCCTTTGAACACACCTGCCAGACCACAAATGAAAAATCTACTCTGAGGTTCAGGAAGAACTGTGAATATCCAGGACTAGATCTAGTTACCTTTTTTTTTTTTTTCTGAAGAAAACTTTGTAAATTCTTTCCAGTTGGAGCTGGGTTATTGTGGTTGACCCTGGATGGATGCCAGACACCCATTAAAGCTGCTCTGTCACTCCCCTGCACAAATGGCTGGGGGGAGAAAATGCAATGAAAGTTTCATGAGTTAAGGACCAGGAGAGATCACTCACTGATTACTGTCACAGGCAAAACAGACTCAATCTGGGGATATTAATTGAATTTTATTGCTAACAAAATTAGATGGGATAGTAAGAAGTAAAGCATATCTTAAAAATACCTCCCCCCAGCACTCCCTCTTTTCCAGATTTTCCATCCTCTCCCACAGTGGCACAGGGAGATGGGGATGGGGGTTCCAGTCAGTTCATCACATGTTGTTCCTGCTGCTGTGCAGGGAGAGGAGTCCTTCCCCTGGCTCCTCCCTGGGCTGCAGGGGAATCTCAGCTCTGGCACCTGGAGCATCTCCTGCCCTTCCTTCTCCACTGACCTTTGGTGTCTGCAGAATTGTTCCTCTCACCTATTCTCACTCTGCTCTGAACATGGTTACTTCTATACAATAACTTCTTTCTTCCTAAAGGTGTTATCACATTGTAAGGAACATAACAAGTCCTGCAGGTTCATTTCCATCTACCAAGTCTAGGAGAAGTTAAAATGTATGAATAGCAATACCTGTGCAGTTAGAACTGATAGTTGTTTTGAGTTTATAAAACAAACTATTGCAAAAAGCCAGATTTACCAGGGGATTTAAGACTGAAAAGAATTGAGGTTCTTATGATCTCAAAAGATCTTTCTATCAAGTTTCTCTATGCAAAATGTCAGTGTGGGCTTTTTCTTTGGCAGACCTTAAAATCTGTTAAAAGTTAGATTAGCCTAGGATAACCCAAAGTTAGTTTCTGGGTAAGCTATTACATGATATTTGTTAGGATTTTAGTGACTTAGTACCCAGTAAATGAAACAGGTTGCTATTTACAACTCCTGATAACAGTTGCTCGTAACTGAAGATGTTTGCTAAACTCAGATTTTGGGCTCAAGACAGAGCTGAATACAGGCTTGCCCCAGTTTAGCCTTCCACTGAACTGAAAGGTCTGAAGCCAGAGTATAATTCACTGTACTACTGATTACTGAACAAGGTCAACATTGTTAAACTGTAACCAAGTGTCAGATAAATATAAATTCAGTGTTTCTCTACATCTACAGTTTAGCTTTTAGCTCAAGCATTTAGATCTTGTGTTGTAATTACTGGTGTTAATTAGTATCTGCAAGGGCTATTCTCACTTCAAAAGTCCTTTCACTTGTAATGTCTTCAAATAAATCTCTTAATGAGAACACCATTTTGAAGCAGTTTGATGCTCCAGTGCTTGGGATATGTCCTTTGTTTACACTGAGGGAAAACACTCCTTTAGCATACTGGATTTTTACTTACCAGGAAAAAGGGTTGGAGATTGCCATACTTACCAACCTACTTTTTTTCTTGAAAGTAGAAGAAAATAATCAGAATGGTGATATGGTTCCAGCTAAATCATTAAGTGAGGTGGAGGTGAGTTTAAGGAAACAGTTCTTGGGAGGATTTTTTATTTTTACCTCATCTTTGTTTTCATAAAGAAATCTGTACTATTGATTTGATGGAGAAAGACAAAATGTGGTGCTCTGTGAGGAGAATATTTCTCAGGCAAAGCTGTTATTGTTTAGGTAGAAGTTAATGGAAAAAATACTCTCTTTGTTTTTTCCTTCTGTAGAAAGGGAAGACAAAGTTTCTGTGCAAATCAACATGATTTAGACATAATCTGGAATTCTGATTGCTGTTTTTGAAAGATCCTTTATTCCAGGTTGTAGTTGTTGGGGCAGGCTGCCCACCCTGTTCCTCACATGTGGATCTTAGATGATGGTTTTGGAAAGGTTCTGAAATCTCAGCAGATTTTAATTACCTTGCTCTTACCAAGTAGCCTGGGAGGATGTAGAGGTGAACTGTGTGACTTTCAGTGGTCCCTGTAATGCAGACTGTGCTCAAATGGTGTTTAAATGAGCTTTTAGAAGAATTCTCCAATATACTTTGGAGATAACATGCATTGTTATAATAAATCATAAAGGTATCTTTAGGACCCTCCCAGTCAAACCATGATGCTTATTTTATGTATCAATAGACTTTGTTGTGGTATTTAGCATTGTATGGTCTTGATATATGAATGAATTTATGGATGGGGTGGATTGACCCTGGACAGAACTGAAGACCCAGTGTAGATGAACAGTAAATTCTGGGGTTTTTTCCCCTTGTATAATTTTCTGGCATGTCAGACTTATGAGGGACAACTTAATAATTACAGATCCCCTATATCATATGGACCAATGGTAAATAATTGATTAAACAAGTTTTCTTTAGTCATGGACTAATCCTGTCTGGCAACATCCTTAATGATTTGGTCTTGTAAAAAGCTGCTTCTCAGCTTTAAGAAAGGACTTTTTATAAAGATGAAAGCCAGTGGTCTTCTTATCCTTTCCCATTGCTCAGTAAGTAACTGAAGAATGATGTTACAGCAGTTTCAGAATTTCAACTGATTAAGTTTGGTGTATTTTGATGAAAAGTGCTCTGCATTCATGTGACACCTCCGGAGTTGAACTGTGTAGGATTCAGAACTACATGAACTTTGAGAACCCCTGCAGGCTTTATTTAAAGTTTATATTTAATGCTGCCTATTGATAGTGGTCTTCTTCACCTAAATTCATATTTTGAGCTTGGTGATCAGTGTGATTCCAGTGTCAGTACCCACTAACTTCTCTATCTTTCCAGTGCTAGATTATTTTTTAATACTTTAATTCTGAAGATTTTAGATTTTTAACAGGACATGACAGATTGGTTGGTACTCTCTACAGCAGTTCAGAACTGAAACTTCCTTAGTGCAGGGCTTATGCTTATGAAATATTTCCTTATTTTCTTACAGAGAAGCTGTATGGAGATTTCTTGACATGGAATCTAGAAGACACCCTCAGCCAGTTTCCTCTAAAACCTGGAAAGATTGCAAAACTTACTGTAAACATTAAAGTGAAGCTGGACTTTTCATGCCAAGAAAACCTTCTGCAGGATCTCAGTGATGGTGAGTTTTTCATTTCTCCTTGCTGGGGAGGGTTGTATGTGCTGCTGGAAACACTTTTTTGTGTGCTGTGCCATTTGTGTTAAACTGATTGGTGAGGTGGCTGCGTGTTTGGATATTTGTGTCTTGTAAAGCAAAGACAACCCTTGGCTGAGCTCTGCAGATTGAAGGGTGAATTTCTGAGCCTGCTGTGGGCATGAGAGTCTGGCCCAACTTCCCCATCGTGAGACCTTGCCCTGCTGTCTTTTAAAATATTGTTGGCAGTGTTACTGAGGTATCTCTTTGTATCCTTACCTTATAAAGCTAAAGAAAAGTAATTCTCAAACATTAGTGAGGTTTAAAGAAAAATAGCATTGAGTTGATTATTTAATTATCCAGGAGTGCAGAATTCTGAATGATTGCTGAGTGCAGCTTTGCCTAAATTCAAGGCATAATCCCCCTAATATTGGTTCTGCAGAGAAAGTCTCATGTGCTTAAACTTATTTTGAATAAAAGGAAGCTGCAGTGTTTGCTTATATTAGAATTATTTGGAATTACAAGTACCAGATACTTTTAATAAGGATTTCCTTTTTATAATAAACACACAGTTTTGCTGGAGTAATTACTCTACTCTGTATTTTTTCATTTGTCTGATATGTTTACATTGATTAAATTAACTTGACAAAACAAGATATTCCTGTATTAAAAACTCTCTGTTATTTGGATTTTTTCCCAGGATCCACTTGCAGGTATGCATTACCATTATAAGTAATTTTCAGTATAGAAAGATACAACAAAATTGCATGCAGAGCTTATTCAGGTTGAATAGGAATGATTTCTGTGAGGTACCTTGCAATGCATTTAGATAAAAATTATAGTAATTGTTAGCAATGATTGAAAGATTTTAGTTTTGAAACCTCCTTAATGTAAAATATAAAGATACTTTAAAAATATTTTAGGACTTAACTGCACAAATTCTACAGTATTGCTACACTAAAGTTCAATTTAGAACTCGTTGAAAATGCTGACAGTGAAGGAAGAGCACACCCTGACACTGTGAAAACACAGGAGCCAGGGAATTGAGACTTTGAGAAAAGCCCCTTGATAGCAAGTGAAATTTCATAGTAGA
Source organism: Notiomystis cincta (assembly GCA_013398075.1). Taxonomy (NCBI): domain Eukaryota; kingdom Metazoa; phylum Chordata; class Aves; order Passeriformes; family Notiomystidae; genus Notiomystis; species Notiomystis cincta. The sequence goes on along the minus strand of VZRX01012904.1, from coordinate 38,415 downwards.
TAGGTATATATAGATACATGTGCACACATATGTGTAAGATTTCCTTCATTTGCCCAGTGTCCACAAAGCTCTGAAGCTGCCCTTGTCGAGGAGCTTCTCAGATGGAATAACAAACCCAAAGTATTCTGTAGGAGATGAAGATAACATTCTTGGTATGGACACTGAACAGTTGTGGGGTTTGGGATTTGGATTTTGGCCTCTGTTTACCTTTATCCAGCTCTTATGGGACCACAGATGAACAACATTTTTACCTTACTGTTAACTCCTGCTTCCCTGAAAGGTTGTGTAGCTGAAGTAATTCAACCTTTTCTCATTCAGTGATGATAAAGGAGTAGGATCCATTAATGTTTTGTTGGAACTTTGGTATCTGTGGGTGCTGTGTACTCTGTGTCCTTTGAAAGTGTTATTAGGGATGCTAAATATGTGGACAATTTAGTTGCTACTTTATTTTTTATGTATTGCTTTTAACTTTAAAAATGCTGTGCTTTCCAAAGCAGAGGTAAGAGCATGATGGGAAGGACAGTAAAGAGCTAGAAAAATCAATGGCAGCTATGACATGACTTTTAATCATAGGGGAGCTGTGGTGCCTTTTTGTTTTGAAGACCAACCACATTTACAATGATGATCAAAATACTTTTGTCTCTTAAAAGTAATGCCTTTAGTAGGGCAAATTTACTTTCATGTCTTTTCATTTGCTGCTGGAATTGTTTCCTTTTATGCTGTTTTTAATCAGGACATGGTGCAGAAGGGATAAATTACTGATGTTTCTGATGGTACACATGTATCCAATTGGAAAGCAAACCAAGTTATCAGTCAGAATTGCCAAAGTGTTGGTGGTGTGCTGTCTTACAGAGAAAAATGCTGAGTGTTTTTCTAGATTAAAGGAAGCAAACCCAAGAGTGGCTGTACAAGATCAGATCAGTGACCATCCAGTCCAATATCCTGACTTTGACAGTGGCTAAGAGCAGATTCCAGTGGGACAATACAGGAAATATTTTGCACATACTTCTGTTTTCCTCTAGGCTTTTAGCCTCCAACTGGTGTTAGCTCAGGAGCTTCCAGGGCTGAATATGATTTCTCAGCTTTTAGGCACTGTTAGTCATCCTTAGTGGGTTTCTCTTTCCTAAAATTTCTTCCTTCTTCCTGTCAGCACTTTACAATGTGCCATGGCAAGAAGAGTCACAGCTAAATTACTTTTTAGCAGCTTTGCCTTTACTGTTGTCCTTGTGTTCCCAGGTGTTTGTATTGCATGGGAGAGGTGATGGGACATCTTCTAAACATGGTTCCTGCAGGGATTTGATTCATTTTCCCAGGTTATTGTCACGGCAGACTGGAGATTTCTAACTGTTGAGGGCTTAGCTGTCCCTGCTATGAAAACTGTTCCACATGTCAGCCTTGTCCCTTTTGAACTCTCCATTCTGTACATTTGAGGGAGGCTGTACACACTGTTTGAGAGGGGATCTGTGTTTCTCTAATGACCTCATGGTGCTCTTTATTTTGTTTTATATTGCTTTTCTTATAATCATGGGGTGATGCACAATTTATCATTTGCTTTTTGGACTGTTGCTGAACACAGATTTGGGAGATTGATGAATGTGTGAACCACAACTCTGTGATCTTGCTTCTCAACAGAAATGACATGCTGAGAGCCTCTTACTGCTGTAAGAGGTTTATACTACTGTGTAAGTTCAGGATTGTTTTTTCCCATTTATTTATGTGGAATTTTGACATTTTATTGGGTATTGGTCCTTTCTCCCAGGTAACAAAAGACAAGATGAGATGAAATGGGCTCAAGTTGCACCAGGGGATGTTCAGAATTGGATGTTAGGAAACATTTTTTCACTGAAATGGTTGGAAAACATTGCCATAGACTGCCCAGGGTGGTGGTGGAATCACCATCCCTGAAAGTGTTCCAAAAAAATATGTGGATGTGGCACTTGGGGACATGGTTCAGTGGTGAACATGATGGTGGTGCTGGGCTGAGAGTTGAACAGTGACAATCTTGGAGGTTTTTTCCGACCATAACAATTCTGTCTTAAAGCCAGTTGAGCAGGATTTGGGAGATCCATGCAGGAGATCTGTTTGCTGCAAATCTTAGTGAAATTTTGGATCTCTTGTCCCTCAGCTGGATGGTTCAGGGTTCCTCCTCTGGCTGGGAAGGTCAGTGTGGGCATTTAATTTGATTCTGAGGTTGTCACACCACGTGAGGCGGGGAGAGCACTCGATCTGCTTGGTGCAGGCAGCTGCAAGGAGCTGAAGCAGTGAGGACTCTGTCACCTAAAAAGGTCAGCAGGATACTCACATTATGAGCATAATGAATTCCCCTTTCCAGCTATTATGCTGTAATTTCTGAAATTCAGCATTTCCCTGACACTAAATGGGGTAAGAACAATAGCTGCTCTTTCTGGATTGTATTGTACGTGGTGACTTGTTCAAGGCTTTTAAAAAAGCTCCTGTTACATGGGGACAGTGTTTTGCAAAGTTAATGAATTAATTTACAATGAGTACTTCATTATGTGGAATGTTAATGTTCATTTATTCCCTGCATAGGGAACCTAAAGACAAGTGTGAGAATATTTAAATTCATAAACTCATCAAAGGAACTGATTAATTACATGTTGAAAGGGAAGCAAATCTATGCCTTAAGTCTCTCTTTCCCTTCTCTGGGGGGAAAAAGGTTGCAGAGAAATAATAGTGTATTTCTAGAAGCACTAATCTTGAATATTTTTTAACATTGGTATTCAAGGCCAGAGTATATTTCATACCCACTTTGTTGTTTTTCTGCTTTAATGGCCAGATTTTATCTACTTCAAAACGTCCCTGCTCTTACATAGTGTACAGACTGTGCAGTTTATTTTTTTGTTGGAATGATACCTGGTTTGGAATCTAAATGTTCTCTTGACAGGTCTTCCAAGAAACTGTGTAGCCCAGAGGACTCTATTAGGATAATATCACTGATGATGATGATGGGGTCCTCAGAGATGTTTCAGTCTTATCATTTCTGTGTTACTCTGCTTGGGAGCCTTTATAACATTCAATCATTCTGAGTATTCTTTTGAAGTGACTTCATTTCTAAGAAGTTTCTTTTTTGTCTCTGCAGTTTGAAGATGTCAGTTTGGTTGTACTGTTAAAATGAATAAATGATTTTTTTCTCTTTTGTTGTGTCTTTTCAAATACAAATGCTTCTGTGTCCTCCATAAATTCAGCGCTGTAACTTTAAAAAATATTCTTAATTTTTTGAGAACTTCTGCAGACTTCTTCTTGAATTGTATCTTTAGTACTTACAGAAGATAAGGGGCCCTTTTCTCTTCCCACTGCACTTTAAGCTAGATAAATAATCTTGTCTCATGATTTGACTTATATAGGGTGGGATTTTTTAACAGTATGTAAGTGCCATAGTACTTCAGCCTATACCAGTTGTACCAGCCACTACACAAACACACAGACAGGTCTGGTGTTCCAGACCCTGAATCTTTACATGTAAATAGCTAAGATAGAGATGAGACAAATAACAATAAACTGATTATTGGCACATACAGGCTCATAAACCTGCCATCCTGTTACACTGTTCCTTTTCTGAGGTGCTTTATTTTAGCATCTAATGTAATCTGCATACATAATCCCTAGTGTTTATTATGAATTTCTTTGTTCTCTTTCATTGCATTCACCCTTACTGTAAATTTATCTTCCAATTTTAGTTCAGTTCAGCAACCTCAGGACATAAATCCTAACTTACGGTGCATTTGTTATTGTTAATTATTGTCTTCAAAGGTAATGGGGTTTCAAAGAAGTGCTGAAGTCTGGTACCTGTCATCTGTGCCCTGCTCCAGGGAGCCAGAGAGCTGATGCATTCCCAGGAACTTTGCCTGGGATGCAGCTACCTGGGATCCCTCCTGTGATAGTCCTGAGCATGTTTTTGAGAGAGGGAAGGAGCTGCATCTCAGTGCCCACCTGCAGTGTGAATTATATTTATATTGCCTCAAACTCTGTGTATTCTGGTGTTGTTCTGCTCTTTGTTGCTGCAGACAACGATTTTCTAGAATTCTGCACCCTTCATGAGAATGCAGTACTCTTTCTAGGGGGAAAAAAAAGGCATTCAAGTTCAGCAAGCAGAGTCTGTCTCCTGTCTTGAGTTGTTTTTTTTTTTCTAATTTTCTGCATGTTTAAAGTACTTTAAAGATGTTACAGAGATGTTGTCTACCAAGAGGTTTTTGTTTTGAAATTTCAGTCAGGCAAGGATTGACAAAATAAACAAATTGCTTGAGGTGGCATTTAATTTTCATATGTTATCATCAAGCTGTGTACTTTCCAAATAGTCTACAATTCTATGACATAGCATCATAGAATGGTTTGGATTTGAAGAGACCTTAAAGATCTTCTCATTCCACCTCCCTGCCATGGTTAGGGACACCTTCCACTTTCCCAGGTTGCACCAAGCCCTGTCCTACCTGGCCTTGGACACTTCCAGGGATGGGGCAGCCACAGATTCTCTGGGCAACCTGTGCCAGAGCTTCACCACCCCCTGGCTAAAGAATTTCTCAGTTTAATGCCAACCCCCCCTTGTCCTGTCACTTCATGGCCTTGCAAGAAGTCCCTCTCCAGGTCTCATGGACCCCTTTTAGGCACTGCAAGGAGCTTTAAGTTTTCTCCAGAGCCTTCTCTTCTCCAGGCTGCAGAGCCCCAGCTCTCCCAGCCTGTCTCCAGAGCAGAGGTGTCCTAGCCCTTGAATATCTTTGATTCCCCTCTGGACTTGGTCCAGCAGCTCCAGCTCCATGTTTGGAGTCCCAGAACTGGATAAAACACTCTGGGAAGGATCTCCCCAGAGCAGAGCAGAGGGGCAGAATCCCCCTGGAAACATCCCTGGGCTGCAGGAGGGGATCCTGCTCCGGGCCAGCAGCCCCTCCTGCCCTCCCTGGAATGGGCTGCCCTGGGTGGTGGTGGAGTCACCATCCCTGGAGGTGTCTCAGGAGAGACTGGACGTGGCACTCGGGGCTCTGGGCTGGTTCACGTGGTGATGTCTGGTCATAGGTTGGACTCAGTGATCTCTGAGGCCTTTTCCAATCTAAATGACTCTGGGATTCCTTCTCCTCCTGTCTCTCTCAGTGTCCCTGTGCTGCTGTTCAGGAGGCTGCAGGAAGCAGGTCTGCAGTGCTGTTGGACTGTATGAAATTCTCCTGGAAAGAAGCAGCACTTCAGCCTAAAACCTTCCACTGTTCCATCTCATGTGCCATCGTATTGCCCAGACACTGCCTCAGAATCCAAACCTCTGTGATGTCCTGCTGTCCATGGAACAGTTTTCAAGTGTTCTCTTGCTGTGGAGTCTAAGACCTCTGTAGCTGTGATGTACCTGCTGAAAAAGTGGATCCATTTTTGTCCCCTGGATCAGCACAGTGTGACACAGGACAGGAGCTGTCCCATGTCACCTCTTCCCTCAGTGCTCAGTCACTGTGTTGTAAATCTATGGGTTTAACTCCCTGAGTGCACTTTCCCTCATTCAAATAAGAAATTGTGTGGGATTCTTCTGTGCAGTGTGCTGGGAAAGTGGCTAATGAAGTTAAATTGACAATTTACTTAACATTTGAGAGGAGAGAGGAAATGCTGGTAAGAGATTTTGCTCTGTTGTGACAGCAGTGACTGGGATGTTGGAAAGGCAAGCTGTGTTTTTGCAGTTACCATGGAAAAAGTGTTGGTCATATGCTGTTACCATGGAAATATTCAATGTGGATTGTTGAAATTAGGAAAATTTCTGGACAGAGTAGAAAGACAATTATTCTTTTTATAGTACAAGGCTTGTTCAGGATGTTTGACAGTAGGGATTGACAAAAGAAAACTATGGAGGATTTAGCATCTTCATCTCTCTAAACTTCATGAGAGAAAATAAAATGTATAAAATCTCAAAAAATATAAGTATCAATAAGGTAAAACTTCGAGAGAACTACTTCATTGATGGTCATTATTTTCTCCTGCCATCATTCAGTTCTGCAGCTTACCAGGATTTTTAACAGGATTTCTCCCATTCTGACTAATATATTGCAGAGGAGCTGAGCAAGGTCTTTCCACCATTGCTGCCTGGTCAAAGAACAGAAAAACCCAAAATAATGAAAAAAAAAAATTGTTTGTGGCAGAACATGATTTTTTTTTCCTCTGGCAGAGAAGTTGCCTTGAGCAGTCCAGGCTGTGAAGGGCTGAGTCATTTGCAGCATAACAAAGTGCCTGGCACTGGCTCTGTGAGAGTGCCACAGACTTGAGACAGAAAGCTCAACCACTACCAAGTTACCTTGGACTTCCCTTTCATCCTGATGTCTCCTTTGCTAGAAAACCTCCTTTTTCATTACAGTTTAGAGAGTCAAAATTTTCTTCTTCCCAGAGAAGATGTTTAAACTATTGTCGTCCCTCCCTGCACTGCAAAAATAAAAATAAAATGAGGTTTTAAAGGATAAAAAATTTAAGAAAGGCATTAGTTGTATATCTGTGATGTAGTTTTAGGTATTAGCTATTCTTCTCTCAAGGAAAAGAAAGCTCATGCCATGTAAAAAGTGGAAAATTTGACTAATGCCATGCAGTTTTTCATACTTTTTTCCTTTTGTGTTTTAATTTGCAATTTTATGCACCAGTCATTGTCAATTTTTGTTCTAAATATAGAACTCATGAAAATCATTCATCAGTTGGAGAAGAATATTTTTCTCAATAAAACTTGTAATTTTCATTTTGAGAGAGTGGCTTTCAAAGCCTGTGATCAGCTGTGGTTCTGTATTTCTGTATTTTATCTCGTTCATGGTCCTGCTGCAGTGCATGGACAGAGTGCCCTCACCTGCCTGTGCTGCTCTCCCCAGGAACTGATAGAACAGGATATTTATTCAGTGTTAAGGTGCATTTTAGAACTAGTTAGTGAAGGAAATTGCAACTAAGGGAATATGGGAATACTCTCTTTGTTTTCTCATTTGGATACCTGTGAAGTTTAATGGAGCAAATCCCTTTCATGTGCCATCTTGTTCTTACTGTTTCTTCTTTTGAGGAATGTATCCTCAACATGTCCAGCCTTCATAGGAGCAGTTTAGGAGATATGTTTGGGTTTTATTTAACAATTTGTTCAGTTGTATATCTCTGCTGCTGTACATGAGATTTTGCTTGTATTTAACTGGTGTTTGTAGATTGCAGTTGCTCTGCACAGCATCAAGGAACAAAGTCTTACTCTTCTTTGGATGTAAAACTAAATCATAACAAATAACAATAGTGAATCCAGTTTTACTGTATATTAAGGCTTCATTATTTTAATTCTCTTGTTCTTCTCTTTCAATTCAATTTCATGCCATTTTCACACATTTAAAGTTTGTGTTTAGAGTGTAGCCTTGGTTTGGTTGAGAACCCCAAATATGTTGCAGTGCATTTATTTACCTTCAAGTTACACCTTGTTGGCAATTAACAGACACAGTTTAGTTGTTGTGTTGTATTTTGCTGCCATCCTGTGTGCCAGTACCCAGACTGAGAGTAAACACCAAACTGGGGACATTCCTCTAAGGGTATTTCTTAAGCTTTTTTATTGACTCTTACAATGGAAACCTTAAGTTTCCATTCTGCCTCCTTTATAAAATAGAACTATTTAATCTATTTTTGTATCAGTAGATGTACAAAACATGACATCTCTATTTTCTGTCGTTTTCCACAATAAATAATTCAAAATTAAATCCTTGTACCAGAAATTAATTTAAAGATCCTAAGGAGCTGATAGGGTCACTGTCATGAAAAATCACAAACTTTTACCTTTATTTTAATTTTGTAAATGTTAAAATTGATTTTATATTATTAACTCTGACATCTCTGTTGTGATATTTCGAATGCAGTTGCCATCTTTCCCTGTAATCTTCACTGAGTTTTTGGTGTGTTTGATTATTTTTGGTGTCCAGGGAGAAACATTAGAATAGTCTTTGTCTTTTGTTTTGTCTTTTTGTGTAAAAAGTTAATATCACTTTTTGTGTCTTTTCTCTCCCTTTGACAATACAGATATAAATTAACTGGAACAAAACACACCATTGGCCAAGCAAAAGCAATTCCATTTCTTCTGTTTTCCAGATGGAATCAGTGTCAGTGGACTCCCCCTGTCCAGTCCTTTCAGGCAGGTTGTCAAACCAAGAGTGGAGACCAAGCCTCTTAATCCCCAAGAAAGCAGCAAAGTTGGTGATTTCAGTCACGTCAAGGTAAGGGAATGACATGAAAATAAGTAAAATCTGTGGGTGTTTGTTGTGCTGTGCTATATCTTGTTGTGTGATTAAAAAACAAAGGTTTCCTTGTCTCATAAATATTTCCCTTTGGTTTCCTTTAGCACAGCTTGATGTTCTGTGTTTGGATTGTTTTATTAGAGCCAACAAACAAAAAAGGTGAAGAAAGATCAGGCTAAGAGTGGAAATTGCAGAGTTGGTTATCCCTGTGGTGTACTGGGGGAGCTGTCAGCTCCCCTCATGGTGCTTTCTCATGCTATTTACTCTGTAGGAAGGTGCTTCTCTATGAATTCTTGGCTTTCTTGCAGTGAGGTTTTTTTAGTGGTATTCATACAAGTAATAAAAGAGAATAGTTGAGAGAGTCAAAGGAAAAGTAAAGTAGCAGGGTGGAAGAACAGTTGTGTATGTGGAAGCTGCACTGTGCTTCCCAAGAGTCTGCCTTGGACTAAGCTGCTCTTTGCTTTTCTGTGGTAGATCTTTCCTGTTGAAGGTGTAAAGTTGTTGTTTCGAGCATGAAATAAGTTCAGCTTCATAATGGCTAGATTTGAAGGAGATGTAATTTAAGATGAAGATAAGAAAGGTTGTGAGAAGTGGACTGTAGCACTTCATGGGTCTCTTCCCAGCTCTTGGTGAATGTTGTGTTGTGTGCAGGATTTGACACGTTCCCTGCACGGATCCATGTTCTGCACCAGCTCATCCCATCAGGAATTAGAGTGAGTGCTGTACATGGCAATATTTGGCTTCACATGTGTTTGGCTGAGAAGCAAACACAGGCTCTGCTTTTCTCAGTGACTTGCTTTGCCTGGGAGCTTGCTTCCTTCACAGTGAGAATATTCACAATTCTGTCTGAGCAATAAACAGGTGAGACAGTTTGTCAGTGTGTTTCTTTTGGACCATTAGCACTACTAATTCATCATCAGTTGGTTCTGCAGCACAGAAAATATGGCTGCAGCATAGGAAAGGAGTTAGGAAAAATTACTATAAAGCCTTTGTGGTTTATGACATAGCAAGGTGTTTCCCAATTGTTTATAAATACAAATCAGCATGATTGAGGAAATAATTTGATAGTTAAGTGGGTAAAACGTCCAGCATGAGTTTTTAAACTCAAAACTTTGTGTAGAATGTCTGACCTATAGAGACTTCTGAGTCATGGCAGCAAGGGGAGCGTTACTTCAAGATAGGACTAAAAATGTAGAAGTGCAGAACTTTGCACCAAATACATGAAGGAAAAAGCATTTTGGTGCACTTTTTGCTTGTCAATCAGTTGTCCTGGAAACCAAGAACTTGCAGGTTCCCAATGATTTGTGTGATAATATTACAAAGGTATTGGAGGGCTGTAAAGCAGAAACTTGGTTTTTAGCATGTATGGCAAAACAGTGTGGTTGGAAGGCACATGTTGGATTCTGTTACCAGGTTTATGGGATGAATTTTGATTTAATTGGAGTTTGTGATGGAAGAACCATTCAGATGATCAAAACTCTGTTGAGTAGAGAATACACATTCCAACAAGATTCAAGGGTTCTTTGTTGAGTAAATGTCTCTGTGTCCTGAGCCTGATGTGCATGACTGCTGTGCAGCACCTGCAGCATGCCTGCAGTTTGTCCCAGTTAAACTACTATAAACCAATAATTTGATCTGCTTGGATAAAAAAAATCATATGGAGCTCAAAACTGTTTAGAACTATCTTAGAAATGTTTTTTGATTCACTGGACTAGCCACATAAATAAGTCTCTACATGGACAGACATAGTGGGTAGTGGGCAAATGAGCAGAAAAAATTACCTGTTATAACTGAGGAGATGCATTTGTCTCTTCAGCCAGTCATTCTGTGATAATGTGGATTTCTGCTTGTGATTTCTGTTTTAACACTGCTGTTTAGTAGGAAAGCATAAGAACCACCAGTAGCTTAAAATGAAAGCTAGATAAATTCCAAACTGTAGACTCAGAGAGTTACTGTAAACAATCCAGTCAATTAAGCATTTAAAGATACAGTTAGAATGTGCTGTGGTCCAGTTTTCTTGGCTGAGTACTGCTGTTTAGTAGGAAGTTTTGGACTTGAGTTTCACTGTTTTAGACTGGGTGTCTTTGAGTAGATGAATTATGTTCTTTGTCATATGTTTTTGTTCAGACATCGCTGTCTGAAATGAAACAAGCTGGGATCTGCATGAGAGAGATGATCCAAGGTTCCCTTTGATCCTGAGTCTCAAAACATTTGATATTTACGAACCTTTTTGAGTTCCCCAGAACCTCCTTAAAAGATCCTTGAGTTTCTCCCTGTGGCAGCAGAAGAATTGTGGGTTTCTGGGCTGTTGGTTTGTCCCTCATGATGCAGTTTGGGATGAGTGCTGGGTTAGATTTGCTTTATAGTTGTGTCAATTAGAGTGGTTTGACAGGGACTAATGTAAGAAGCAAGTGGGAGTTTTTAAGTTAAGAAGCAAGATGGATCTTAAACAATTTGTATGTGTGGTGAAAACGCTCTGCTGTCACTTGTTCATGATTTAACAATAGGTGTCTGGTGTGAATATTCAGGGGTAGTGGTTATTTTTCAATCCTACATGCTGTGCATAAGCTCATCTTCAAATAAAAGTGAATTTCTGCAAATGAAAGTGAATGTAAATCACGACTTCTCGTGTTGCTGATTCTGAAATGTCCTTGTTCAGATATTTATAAGCCTCATACTTAAACCTTCCCTCCCTACTTGTTTGCCTTACAATTCTTGTGCTTCAGTCTTGGATATTGCAGTCGAGCTTCTCTGCAATCTCCATTTCCAATTTTGCTGCAGGCTGTCTCCTAATAAACCAGTCACTGGCTTCTGGAAATGACTGTTACAATGAGCTCATAAATTCAGTGTAAAAATTGCTTTATGACCTCATCATAAAGCTTGCTTATACCCTCAAGCTGAATAGAATCTCATGTTGTAATATTATGTTCAGATACTCTTTTCTGCTGTTCAGTGCTGGATAGTTGTGCTGAGCCTTGTCTGAACTCCTTGGCTGTTCCAGGGTGCATCTGCACAAAAGGATGAGTTACCCTGCTCAGCTCTGCATTGCTGTGGGGATACTGGTGTGTGAATGTCAGTTTTGAGGCTGAATCTGTTACTTTCTGAGTAACACTGCAGTGTGTTTAGATATTCAACTGTTCTGTCTTAATGCAAAAGCTGCAGCGAGGAATTTAACCAGATGTCACATTCTCTCAGCAAAAACAGTGTTGGTTTTAACCTAGGGAATTCTGCACTGCTTTTCATGCTCGGAGCTGAGATTGTGTGGTGTGGTCTAGTTCTTGTCAGTCATGGAAGAAACACCCTGGCACTTCATTCCATATGGACTTGAGCTTTAGAGATCAGTCCAAATAAAGAGCTGAAATGGAGAATTCTTTCAGCTGGGTGAAGAAAACTTTGGAAGCATATTGGGAGATTTTTAAAACCTTGGTTGAAGCTGTTAAACACACCCAGTGCTTACTGGCCAGTTGTTTGGCAGACAGGGCTGGTTTATAATTTATAAGGGATTTGGCTGACTTCTTTATTTGTTTTGAGACTTGTTTGTTCAGAAGAATTTCCCTCTGCATCCTGAATGTGAGCTGTAATTCTGGAGATTCAGCTGCAGAAGCAGGAGAGGTTTAAGTACTCTCATAAAACTACTCTGTTCCTGCACTCTCAGTAAATGGTAGGAAGTGTTAAAATACAGTATGTAGAGCTAATTTAATTTAACACACTGTCTTTAATGTATCTTTTCTGATTTACTCAGCAGTGTATTAAGATGAGATACAGGCCTTAATTGGATTTTTTGCTATTCAGTTCTCGGGCTTTATTCTTCTCTCTGAAATTGTGCTGCTAATAGGGATAAACTTTATATTGTTGATACTTTAAGCTCTAACTCCTTTTGCTCATAAGCCTTATATCTATTCTAAGTTTAAGCCCTTAAAGAGAACAAGTGGGATTTAAAAAAAAAATCAAATAATTTTGGGTGCTGCTGAAGTTAATCTGGATGTTAAATCTATAGAACACAACTGAAATTTTGATTCATTTTCATTCAATAAAAGTGAATACAGGAATGAGATCTTAGGCACAAATATATAGCCCAGTTTAGATGTTCTACTTCCACACTGCCCTAATTTGGAACTCAGTACTATGCTTGTAAATTTTGTGTCCCTGAGTTCTCCCTCAGCATTAAACATGTCAAGTCTTATGTTTCTATCTCTTTTTTCCCTAATAACTTTCAAGGTGGTGGAAGAGAAGATAAAAAACAAAGCTCTTTCATTTTCAAATCTGATTTTTATCAAAATAATACATATATAATTTTTTGTAATTGACATTTGTGATATGAGTGCCAGAAAGCCACTCACATTTCCTGAAGCCTGCTCAGATTGGAGCCATGAGCTACATCAACCTTTGTCAGGTCAGCAAGCAGTTTTTTCTTGCCTTCCTGGCCAAGAATAGCAGTTTTCTTTGAGATAAAGTGGATTATAAAAATAGAGCTGTTCTGCAAAAACAAGGGAGAGATGGATTTTTGGCAGTTGGTACCTGTCTGGCAAAATTTGATTATGGTCTGGATCTGGATGAAAGCTGGCAATGTTTGAGCACTCTGGGTCTAAATGCTTTTAACTTTCCTTCCCTGCCCAGTTCAGCATTGCTTACCTTCCCCAGAGTTCTGTAAATAGTTGAGTATTCCACCCAATTTCTGCTCACCAGTCCTCTTCCTCTCTTCTGTGAATTGTTCTGTCAAGAAAGGAATGGTCTCTTGTGCCCTAGAGAGGATTGTAATTCAGAACACTAAGAAAATATTTGACTAAAGCTATTCCCTGGAGCCAGTGGTGGAAAACACCCTACTACCCCTTGGATTTGGATAAATTCATTCAGCTTGTCTGGTAGTTTCCATTCAATATTATCACAGTAGCATCTACAATTTCAATGCAATATGTTTTAGAACTTGTAATTTTTGCCATTTTATTTGACATGAAAGAAGGATTAAAAATGTTATAAAGTACTAATAGAAAAATTTTGGAGAGATTCACTGCCTGCCTGTCAAAAGCACTTTTTCTGTGGACTTTCTTCACTGTCACTCAGAAAACAGGTGTTGATACCCTGCTTATACCCAAACAAATCTCTCATCAGGAGTAGCTGCAGGTGCAATCTCCTGTATAAACCACACTTCATCTCTTTCTTGGCTAAAGATGAACGAAGAAAAATGAAAGTTGACACCCACACAATAAACAGAGCTTATGTGAGCAGCTGGAGGTGGTCACATCCATAATGACATTATGATATCAAAGGAAAAAATCTTAATAGTGAAGTTGACTTTTGTAGGAGGCTGTATAGAAAGTGAGGGGAGAAAAGGAGAGGAAGTTGACTGGGTTAGAATAATGGAGAAATAGTAAAGATGGGCTCATGTGAAAACCTGCTGAGCTGGAAACCTGAAGTGGAGGCAGGGAGGGTTGGAACAAACACCTGGAACAGGATGGTGAAAGTTCAATCAACTCTGTAGGAAATGTTAAGAATAATTAGAACCTGAGATGTTTGTGTGAATGCTCTGCTTGCATTGGATGATAAATTTCCTCACAATGTTCTTCCAGAGGTCAGAGAGTCCCTGCAGCCTGGAGCTCTCAGAATGTAACCTGCTGGGTGCCCCGTGTCAGGTGTCACAAATTCAGAGTCCCTTTGGGGTTTTATACATTCATTTTGCACTTGAAAGTTCTTGCATGTTTAGTTTTCCTCTTTAATGAGAACAGATGAGGTAGGTCAGACAGGCTGTGGATCAAAGACCACTCTGGTTCAGGGGCCTTACTTACTTGTTTCTTAGCCATGTACATTTCCACTGCTCCTGCTGGAGATCCAGACATTTGTTGCTGAAGTTGGTTTCAGCCTCATGCTGCATTTTTTCTTAAATACTGCTCATCCTGCATATGATAAAGTTTTCTTTCCAAATGTTCGATGGAACTTTTCTGAAACTCCATAAATTTTCTTGATCTAATAATTTTCTGTGGTCTTTTACCCACAAGACTCAGTGCATTGACAAGTAATGAAGAACAGCTTTACTGCAGGCTGTGATAAACACTGTGCCATAGTTTTTTTCTCTCCATTTGAGAATAAATAAATCTGCAAGCAAGTTCAGTTTCTTAATATTTCAAATATCTTTTCTTTGTTGAAGTATTTTCAATTCTCAGTCATAGAGGCAGATCATAGTAAGGCTTGGAGTTTTGTTCTGATATTTGGGCAGCTGGCCAAAGGAGATAAAGAGCATCTTGATAAAAAAAAAAAAGTAGAATCTTTAGACTGTGAATGTTCTGTTTAGCTAGAAGTGGCATTTTTAATAGCTGCCTTCCCCAGGAGTATGAGAAAGAGAATGAAGTTTAGTAATTTATCACTGTGGGGACTTCAGAGGAGTAGGTCAAGTATGGTGGTTTTGCTCAGAAGAAATGGGAAGTGCAGAATGTGATGGCTGTAATTGATGCCAAGGCATTTTTGAAAGGGCACCTCAGAATCTGCTTCACCAACTTCGTTTCACTGAGGAACACGACTGGATAATCATCACAGCAAGCTCCACATTTGCTGTTTATGGGTAAACCAGGTTTTAAATGTCATAGTTGCAAGTTTTTAGTAAGATGGTCTGGGAGAGGGATTGCTTAAGAGAATTTCACTTTATTTATGAGTATGTTTAAAGCTTTTTAATTTAGTACTAAGAATGATGATGTGCTAAATTTATCATTGATCAGTCAGAGGCTGACTCTTTGTTAGGGGGAGTAGAACGAGATTGACTTCAAAATACTTACATTTCCAAGCAATGAAATTTATCTAAAGTTATCAAAAGTAGAGGAAGGGAAATTCCTTGTAAGACAAAGAGGAAAACCCCCTGAGACTTAAATAAATGCAGCCTTTAATATTGTGTTAGATAAAACAGATCCAGCTCATATTTTGTTGGTCATTTTATGAATTGGCTTCTCTGTGTTGTCATTAAATTGCTGATCTTGCTGTATATTGCAATGACTGATGATGTGAGAGAGGGAAAAACAGGTGATAAAAAAATGTTATGTGAAGAGGGGAAATTGTAGGAATTTGAGGATGTTGATCAAATAGAGTGTAATTTCTTAGATGTTTCTCTATGATTCATTTAAACCTGATTTTCTGTAGGTGTAATCTTAGAGTAAATTAAATTCCTAATGTTCTTGTGTTTAAATGGAATAAAAAGCATGTTCTCTGGTAGTAGAAGATAAAAATTACTATGAATATTACACTGGGAAATTGATCCTTTGCACTGGTGCATTCTATCTTTGCATGGAGTATTTGCTGTACCACTTAGAGGTGTGTAGAGTTTGATGGTGCATTAGTATAAATATTTCTGTTAAGTGACTTGGATGTGCTTCAGCTGTCAGTAGCTATTAAATACAGGGAGCATAATACATCACACTTTGCAGATTGGTAAGAGTGGAGAACTCAGAATGACTTGCTAATTTTAAACCTGGGGCTCTTAAAACATTATTGGTTTAGCTGAAATAGGTCTGAGAACAGAAAAAGAGAAATGACAAGAAGCAATTAAAATACATATTTTGTAATAAATTTAGTCTCTGGAGCAAGGAAGCTTCTAGATTGCTTCATGGCAGTAACTAGTGTGTCTAAATTTTATTGAGTTTACTTTCAGCTAGGTTTCATCTTTGTATCAAATGCCCAGCAAGGTGAGCAGTCCATTTCAGTAACTTTGTTGAGTAATTCCACTAAATTCTGCTCATAATTTGTTAGACTCTGTGCAAATGCAAGTAATATTTTTATTACTGTTAAATTCAAGTCATAGACAATTTTATCATTATTGGTGCCATTTGATAGAGCAGCTGGCACTCCAGAACAAGGAATAAATGACAAGATCACACAAGATTTACAGTTGGGAATGTTGTCAAAACAGCCACCAATGCTCCATCCCATGATGAGGGTGAGAAACAGGTGATGTAATATTGTTTCCTAAGAATATGAAAAAATCAGCTGAAATCCTTCATTCTTCACTGCTGGAGAAATTCAACATTTGGTTTTCTTTGCCTAGAACCTTGATTTTTTACCAAAAACCATTGCTGGATTTTGCCCCTTGCATGGTGCTTGTTCCCTATGGGCAGCTGTCTGTGTCTTTTTGTTTTAACCCTTCCATGTTATTCTTCATCTGTTTTTGTGCCTCTCATTGGTCAGTGTGGGGCTGTTGGCAATCCAGATCCTCTCCCTGAGTTCATCTGCTTGCTTGGTAAGCACCTGTAGACTGTAGGTGCTCCAGGCTAGAATAATCAGGGGAATAGCTACAAATGGAGAGCAAATGAGTTGAATTATAAAAAAAGATGGAATGTTATCCAGATGCTGGGAATATGTTCTTGTAGCCTTGGTGGAAAATTTCCTACTGATGATCCATCTAATCTGATCCTGATAAATTTACCTCTGAGGTTCCAGCACCAAGCCAAGTACTCTGAGCTGAACTCTGAGCAGGCATTTTTGGAAGGTAGCCAATTTTATGGAAATATTTCAGTGGCAGAAAACTTTCTCCATCCTTACAGCAGTTCCTGTAATGGTGAAATAGCCTCTCAAAAGTGCATTTTACCATTAGCTCTAATTTGTCTTGCCTTCAATTTCCACCACTGGGTTTTAAAGCAAATAAAGGGCTTTCTGCCCTAGGTATCTCTTTTCTCTACTTATTGTAAATGAGATAATGTGGGACCAATTATATTTAGAATTTTATTCAGAACTTTTGTGTATGACAGAAATGTCAAATTCCAAAGGAAGGAGAACACTGCTTTTCCTTCACTGTTGTACAGCTCAATGATGATTGCCCCCAAAGTGCTGGTTTTACTCTTGAAGCTGTACTTCTGTAAAGTTTTAAAGTTTTATGAATTATAATGAAAATTTTTTTTAATGTTTCAGTTTTGAAACTGACCTTTTGGGTTTCCTTTGTGGTGCTACTGTCATGCAACTATAATGCATAACTTCACCATGACAAATTTTCTACCACAAAAGAAGTAAAATAATTTGAATTATAACTGTTCTTTGTACTTGGTATCCAAGTGTGGGTTATGATCTCCAAGTCTGGATGGAATGGAGTTGAAATGGTGGATGATCATTAGATTTTGAACAGAAAAATTAATAAAAGTAGAAATAATTTTATTACCACTTACTTCACCAAATATTCCTGGGAGTGAATGCTGTTCAAATTAAGAGAGGGGAGTTGAAGAAAAGCTGTCCCCAGATCTGAGCAGTTGTAACCCTATATTTCACTAATAACTTTGAATAATTACTTTGACTATGATTTCTGTAAAAATACTCAAACCACCCCCAAACCCCAAACTGTCCAATCCTCAGATGTTTGTGTGGTGGCAGCTCTGCTCACCTCACCTCCTTTGTGAAGGCCACTCACTTTGAAAAGCCCCTGATGGCAAAGGCAGCACAATGAGCCTGTGGCCATTCTCTTTATTTAATGTTCACAGGCGACCTTGTTTCCCCCTGAAATCAGACTCTGTAACATAACTGTGTGCAAAGCAAGGTGTTTTCTGCACTGTGCACAGCCAGGCAAAGTCCTGCTGAGCTGTGTGTTCATCACACCAGGTGCTCCCAGTTGTGTGTTGAATCTCCCAAGGAACAGGAAGGCAAAAATAGGGATCTGTATATTCCAGGAACAAACATCTAGGGAATACTGGCTGAAAGAGAAAGGGGGGAGGAATCCAGATCAACTTAATCAGTGTAATAATTTTGCTTTGAGGAAAAAAACACATTCTGCATTCTGGACAAAATTCAGAGATGTTTCTCTAATGTCCATTATCATAATATCCAGTTCACTCCAGTGAGGAATGTATGGAAAATAATACCAGAAGGACAGCTTGACAGCAGGCATCCCAAATAGCTCTGCTTGCCCATAACTCCTGGTTGCTGCTGTCCAGTGACAGGAGAAATGGCCCAGATCACTTCTGATACCTGCAGAGTGTCTCTCGTGCACAAAGAACATCAGGAAGAGCAAGGGCTGTGTCACTGATTCTCCTCCTCTGTAACACTGACATGTTTCTCCCTTTGTTACTCTTTTGTTAATGTGTTATAATAAGCTCTTTGAGGCTTTTCTGTCTTATTTTTCTTTCGTTTTTGTTTTTGTCTCCTCTGATCTCTCATAGTATTTTCTACTCACTGTTGCTTTGCCTTGTACAAAATCCTGGCTGGCTTTTTCAGGAATCTTGCCATCTGTTGAGTACCTTGTACCAACCTAATGTGTGAAAATCAGTAAGGTTCAGCTCATGCTCTCTTTTCCTCATTTGTTCAGCTCACAGGCTTGCATCTTACTCAGAAAGAAAATCAAACTATGACCATCAGGCTTTTTAAGGATATGTAAAAGAACATCAAGTGGGAATAGAAGTCTGTCTGTGATTCTGACTGTAGTATATTTTCATTTTGCATCTTAATTTTTACCTTCCTTCCTCAGAGCAACAAAATCTTGCTGTTTCAAAACACTCACAGTGTATATTAGGAAAAAATTCTTCACTGAAAGAGTGGTTAAGCATTGGAAGGGGCTGCCCAGGGAGGTGAGGGGGGTCACCCTCCCTGGAAGTGTTCATAAAACAACTGGATGTAGCATTTTGTGGTGCTGTTTAGTGCACATGGTGATGTTTGGTCAAAGGTTGGACTTGATAGTCTTGGACTGATAATTCTATGATTCTTACCTGGCTCATGTCCCTGCAAAAAAGAACTAAAATGTAAAAACTTTGTGCAGCTGTCTCAGTGACTGAAGGTTTAATTGCCTTCAGAAGAGTTTGAAAGTCTTTCTCTGTATCTGAGGGAAGAGAGGAAACTGCTCAGCCAGTGCTCCCTGTGCTTTCCCAGCAGAGAGTCTGACTTTTACAGGAGTGGAACTTGCTTTTGGGCACCAAAACCTTCAGGTTACAGGATTAGGGAAACAATGGAAAAAGTCCTTTGTAAACTTGGTCTCCAAGACAAGAAAAGCTTTTTCTTTTGAAGGAATTGATAAGAAGAATTCAGAATGCAGCAAGCAAAGTGAGGAGCTGTTCCATCCTTTGTGCTCAAATGGTTAAAATCTCCAGAACAGTGAAACACTTCATTAAAATTTTGTCAGCCAGGCTGAAGAGTTGGCCTTGGAGTAACCTAAAGAAATGTGCTGGACTGGCTCCGGAGCAGCGTGGAGTGCTGCATCACAGCACAGTTTCTCAGCTTCTCTAGCATCTTTGCTTTTCCCCCTCTCTTTTTCTCCCCCTTGCTGCATTCCTTTGAAGGGAGGTACAGATGATTTTGATAATTTAGTTCCTGGGCTTTAAAAATGTATTCCTTTACATTTGCGTGGTTACCTGTTTGGAGTTGTGGTGGGTGTTTTATTTTTCCGACCCTTAAAAATAAGCCTTGAAATTTAGCTCATCACCCAGAATAAACTGAAATTTTCCATACTTCCCTCTCTGCATGCCCAGCTCGCTGCTTTACATTTTTCTGTTGTTTTATGAATTGGGAAAATCTTAAAGAGCAGCAGCTTTGGAACAGTGTTTTCCAAGCTATGCTCTGTGTAGTGCAAATGCATTTCCTTGCAGGTTTCTCTGAGTTTTGTTCAGGCTCTGTTTGATTTGAAAACAGTTAAATGAAAATAGACACTGCAGGTTTAGAGTTGCTCTGCAGTGTTTAATACTCAGGGAGTAGGTTTGGATCTGGAGTGGCTGCTCTGAAGTGATAGAGAAGATCAAATGTGGATTTTCCTATATTTCATTTTTTAACCTAAACACCAGATTCTGAGCTTTTTCTAGGGAATTCTAAATTGAAAGGAATATGGATTGAGTCAAGCCTACTGTTAGATGAATTTTAAGGTGAAGAGATGGTGAATATCTGTATGCCTGTTTTTCTGTAATCTATTCTTTATATCTAAATACTTTTAAGAGACAGAGTGACCAAAATTGCCACGACAGGAAGAATAAGAGAGACTTTTCTTTTTTGTCACACAAATTTGGCTATAGCTGAGGTTTTTCTCTAGATTTGACTCCAGGGCATACACAGTTCCTAATTTGAGTAATGCTTTATCTGTGATGAGGCAAAGATACACTTTTTGTGAACTAACAGTATCAGGATGATACTTTTCATCTCCTCTTTATATTCAGTTCAGGTCCTGTTTTCCTGTGTGCCTATCCTTGTTTTAGCTCAGTAACAATCAGTGGGAATAACTAAGGCTGCAAAAAAATAAACAGAGAAAACTCTGCAATCTGAGGATTACTTGCATTTTCCTTTCTATTCTGTGATAATGTCCAAGTTCTTTAAAATAGTTGTGATTGCTGCTGGGTTTTTTTTCTTTTTTTTTTTTCCCTTCTGTCTCAGGAATTTGCCTAATTGCCTGCCAGTGCCACTTCTTCAAGTCTTTCTATCAGCTTATGATAATATAATTTATTACAAATTGCTACCCTGTATCTTCAATGAATATTCAGAGCACAGAATGAAAACAAATCTGTGACCTCCTAGAAGGAATTAAGATTTCTTTCTGCAGCTAGAGGTTTCAAGCAATAATATAAACAAAATTATTTAACTGCAAATAAACAGAAGGGAATTGTCAACATTCCTCTTCTTGATTTCATCGCTTCCTTTGGTTCCTTCTGGGCAGGTTTTCACTTTTCTTTACTTTTTCATTTGGGGATTTAGAAGGAGTTCAGGCTCTGAAGCTGCTGTGGCTCTGTGAGGCTGCTGTGAGTGCAGTGTGCCCTTACAAATGTCAGCAGTGTCCCCATCCCGTGGGGAACTCTGCCCCTCCGTGCCACGGGACCTCTCCCAGCTGGATCTTGCTGGAAATGTAGGGATGCACCTGTTCTGAAATTAATTCAAGAGGACATTTCAGTGTTGTGGCAGTCTTGGCAAGTGTTAAATGTGTTAATCATTATGTCCTACCAAAACTTGTGTTCTATTTGGATAAAATTCAGCTTAAATTATCGCAGCATCCCAGCAACTTCTGGTGGTTTATTTTCCTTTTCCTTGTTCTATTTTTTTTTCTTACTGGAATCTAAACCTTCTTTTAAAGAAATCTCGTTGAAAGTTAAGCCTTTTACTTAATATGCCACCAAAATGAAGTTTCCCCTCCTTTCCTCATAGAGAGTTTAATTTTAAATAGATTTTTATTTTCCATTAATATATGGTTTAAGATAAAGCTGAGTTAAAAAATAATTAGTGACTGCTAGAGAAGGCATGTGTAAATTAACTCACCTTTTTACCTGCAAGGTATCCAAGACTAAAGTTCATGCTACTTACAAAAATAAAATCTTACAGGGTACCTAAATTCCCAGTGATTTGTAAATTGGTGGTTAAAAATTGTGATAGAATTTGAAGAGAAACTAGAAAAATGACTGTTGGAAATTGAAAATATTTACTGCCTACATGGAAGAAATTGAAGTGTAATCTAAGCAGAAATTCCTAAAGTGAATTTAGTATTTCAAGAGTGGAATTTACACATGGTCTAAATATAATTCCCTCCTATTAATTAAATACCACAAGGTGGATTGTGATGTGAATGGTAAACTTATGTCATAAATACATGCAAATGCTTCATCTGGATGATTTGTTCATATTCTGTGGAAAGTAGTTTATTTTCATATCCCACATACTGGAGTGTGTATTTTAAATAAAATGGCTTTTGTGTGTGTGTGGGTATTGGAGGTTTGTATCACAAAATGGTGGGGAAAACTCCAGAAATAACAGAAGAGAGATCTTCAGCAGAAGAAACATTTATGTTCCTATTGAAAGTACTTGATCTGTTGGGTCTTGAGTAACGTTAATACAAAAGACTGAAATTACCAGTTTTAAGGCCTTTATGATTTTCTACATTTCTAAGACTTCAAAAAACCTGAAGAATATAATGCACTAAACCAATTTGGGCATAGCCAGACTGCATAATACGGAAAAGTGTTCAGAAAGATCATTTTTCTTAGATTCCATTACATAAAAGAATTGAAATAGCTCCATTTATTTAATACTCAGGCTAAGCCTGCATGCCCAAGTAGTCTGCACTCAGTGATTCCCCTTCGTTACTCAAATGTGGGAAGGTTTGTAATATAAAAATGCAACAACAGAGTTTGAAGGAAGAAAACCCCAAAGCAAGCAAGGCTTTGTGAGCACACAGGAGATAAATTTGAGTGAGTACAAATGTTTAGGTGTGGAGCAGAGAGATTTGGAGCTGCTTAGTTTTGAAGAATATTAATGAAAGCTGCCTGGTTACTGCCCTGGGTGCCTTCACGTTCTCTCGTGTCCCTTCTTTTTTGTCATATAGTTCCATGCTGTGTAGTTCCTGGAAAACTGCACTACTTTCATTAAATAGATGTATTGGTGCTTTTAGTGTTCCAATCTGTGGCTCAGGGTTTGAGCCACATAAGCTACAAGTAACTTGGAAACTGCAAGATAAAATTAATTCATTCAGCATTATGAAACACAATTTAAACTGATTAATGCCAAGCTAAGATAGTATATAAACATGGAGATTTTAAAAGAGAGAACTATAAATTCAGCAGTATGAAAAACAATTTTAAACTGATTAATGCCAGTTAAAATTGTATACAAGTAGGTAGATTTAAAAAAAGAAAAATAGAACTTGCCTTTATAAATGAAACTGAAGATATTTCAGTCTTACTTGATTTATATTTAGAAAAAAAATACCGTGACTGTTCTACTGCTTTCAGCTGTCATTTTTGTCAGTTCTTAATTTACTTCTTTCCAAATAAGTTTACAAATTTGTTCATTTAAAATGGAAAGTTGACTGCTGCTGTTTCTGTTTAACACATACTTGAAAATGTGCTACTTTTGAAGATGCTTCTTTAGGTGAAAGCTGAAGTCAAGCCTTTGAGCCTGTTTACTTTCAGAAATCTGTTTCAGTTGCTGCCTGACTGCATCTTCTCAATGTTCCTGTTTGATTTTAACTGGAAAGTGGAATTAAAACCAGCCATTATTTGTTCAATACAAATGTGGGGCTGTTTTATTTCCACTGAATAAGAGATTGCATGGAGTTCTTTACATGTTAGAAAGATTCTTCTCACTTTCTCCTGGGAAGTTCTGAAAACCTCAATGAATCCTCACCCTGGTCGAGTTCTGGGAACTGAATTTTTACCCCAAGGTTCTGTGAATGTTTTAATTTTGAAAGGTGAAAAGATAGGTCGTGGTTGGGATGTCATAGTTTGAATGAAATTTTGTAACTTCCTCTTGTCCAGAGGAGATTTCTTGTTACAAAAGGCTCTAATGCTGGGCACATGAATAGAGGGCACTTGCTTGGAGAGCTTATCCAGCAGGAGAGGCATTTGGGGTAGGTTCTTCACTTATTATAAAAGTGCACTTTAAGGACTGACTTCTGCTAACTGTTCTTTCTTGACATATGTATTTCTGAGGACCACAGAAGACCCAGAATCTTAACACAGTAATTTTGGATCACAAATCCCCTTTTTGAGACCTTAGCCCAGTTCAGGGCAGTACACTCTCTTTGGAGACCACTTTGCCATTGCAGTGTGAGTTGCTCTGTGCCATTTTTCATCCAAAAAATTCAGGGTCAAAGTGCTGAATAGGAAAAAATGGAAAGACATTTTTCAGTATGAAACTGTATTCTTGTAGTTGTGTTATCATATTTCTGTTTTTCTTGAGTGAACTGCAGCATTCCTGTGGCATTTTTCACCAGTATGTGAAAAAGTCTCAAGAATATGTGGCACAAGATATGTTGAACATCAGTCATCACTGTTTGGATGAAAAAAATACGTAAAAGGACAAAATTATTTGAACTTTCAGGTTCTAATCATTAAGGAAAATGAGCAGTTGCATTACAAAGTTGTGTTCACTGGCTAGGAGCTGCACAGCAGAAGTGAGAACAGTATCTGCCCAAAATCCAGGTAAGATACATGAACACAGCACAGGGAGTTCAAGGCAATGTTCCAGTGTCATCTGTTTATTATCCAGCTATTTATTGATGAGGCATCACTCACAGAATCAGGCTCAGAATGGTTGAGGCTGGGGGGCATCTCTGGAAGCCACCTGATGCCTCCCTTTATTATTTTACAGCAAACAAGAAAGTAACACCTTACATGGCTAAGCCAGTCCTTCAATATTAGTACAGTATTTAGTATTGAAATTGCAACCTTTTTGGCATTATTAGTCCAGATTTAATAATTACAGGAAGAATAATAATAGAGTTGGAGGTATTACACACCAAATTCTTAGCACAGGAAAAGGGGCAGGAACTATGTCCACTCTCCCAGTGCTGCAAGGTTGGTCTCTTCCCAGTGCTGGTGAAGTGTCCTTCACTGGGTGGAACATGACATAGGTGGGGTTTTTTTTCCTGAAAACACTGTCTTATGTGTTTTTACACCTTGCTTTTTTCTTCATTGGTCTGTGGTTCCTTGTTACCTCCCAAATCAGCATATGTTAGATGTTACTTGTTCTTGTTAGCCCTGACCAGGGTTTTGTCCAGCTGTGTATCTGCATTTCTTTATCTGATTGTTGGTGAGTGTTTTACAGCCTTTGGGGTTTTGCCTGTACAGCTGTGCTGCAACCACTCCTCTGAGTGTCTGTCATCAGACAGGGCCTTCACTTATTTACACTGCATCTTTATTTTATTCCTAAATATCTCATTTTCCATAGAGTAACTGCCTCCTGCAACTCCGTGTGTAAAGCTGTGGTTGTCCCACACAGCTAAAACAAACTTGATGCAGCATCCTGGTCAGGTGGACAGGTCATTGTGGCAGCTAAAGCTCATACAATAAAGTTGCAGCCAGGTCAATCAGAGCAAACTGAACAAAACTCAGTCCTGAGGCTTTGTGAGGTCAATATAATTCACCAGAAATACAAATTCAGGCCCTTTCCTGGCTTGGACACTGCAGTGTTACGGGACTGCCTAGCCTGGATGAGAATTTGCTTGACATGATGAGCACATGAGGGAAGTGGACACGAGTTCCAGTCAGTTCTCTAATGAATATTCATTCAAGTAAATAGAAAATGATTCTGTGGCACTCTGGAATATTAATGAAAGAGAATAGATGAGTTTAATTACAATTACTTGGGAAAGATTGGGTCTTTTTTTCCCTCCAATTAATCAAAGAGTTGTGTATGCTTATTGTTGTCAGGTTGTATTACCCTTGAAAACCAAAACCTTTCTGGGGGTGAAGTGCTTTATAGAAAACAGTGAATAATGGCAAAATTATTAATAGTATGGTTTATGGAAAGAAAACCTAATGAGAAATTGTTGACCTGCATAGTATGTTCAGTACAGTTCTGCTTTACTGAGTGTGGAATCAGAGCAGTTTCTTCCAGTGAAATAATTAGAAGTGGCAGATTCTGGGTTTTGAACAACTGCCTTTGCTATTTTATGACTGAATAGCAGGCCTGCTGAAAGTTCTTCCCTAAATGGAATGTGACATTGTCTTCTACAGAAAAATAGGAAATAGTTATTCTCCTGAGCATCCCAACTGTTTTATTTATGGGATGGTTGAAGCATTTTGTAACTACTGGTACTGGTAGGAGCTGAAGTAATATTTAATGTTTTATACACTTGATTCCATGTGAATATACTTAATAGCAGAAAAGACTGGAAATTGAGGTAGTATCAGTGAGCATAAGAAACAACAATATGAATTAATTTTCTAACTCATCAGGTATGCATGTTTATTTCATATGAAGTTGGTTATGCCTGTAGAAAACCTGAAATAAGTGTAATATTACATAGAATCCTTTTATTCCAGAAGGAAGGAGAGACACAAGTCTGCTTATACTTTGTGTCCAATAGCTGCCTTTTTCTTAATGTATCAATTTTTTGGCTGCCTGGAATCATAGCCTGGTTTGGGTTGGAAGGGACCTTGAAGTCCTCCCTACCATGGGGACTTTGGGGAATTGTCTATACTGCCTTAACTTCTAATCAGGTATTTTTCTTACAGATTTTTTTTGTTTTATGAAGTTGAAACAGTGCCAGGTATAACATGTGTTCCTCTTCTACAGATATGCAATGTATTACAGTGCTGTCACTTATTTTGTTGTGGGAAGGGGTGAAGGGTGAATGATGGGAATATTTGTTGTGGGTTTGTGGAAGGGGTAAAAATAAAGGTTAACACCAACATAAATCTTTCTCCCATGTTCCTGCTTTCATTGAGGTGTCAGAACTTGGCTCATAACTGCCATAAATTGTTAAAAGAGATGAAATATGTAACAAGCCTGGGAAGTCTATTTGATTTTTGATATGTGGACACAGTAAGCTGATCAATAAATTTAATACTTGATGCTCCGATTTATCTTCACTAAATTTATTTTTGTGCCACCACTTTTTCAATGAAAGCTGTAGTAACTTTAGCAAAGGGACTTGAAAGGCAGTTTGTGCTTTTTGTCCTTGCACAGCTGGCTTTTAGAGGCCAATTTCCAGGGAAAAGCAAACAAAAATCAAACTCTTCCATTAATCTCCTTCTTGAGATCATGCTGTTCATTTCCAGCAATAGAAACTTTATTCCTTTATAGCAATATTCATATTCCTTAGTGATTAAAATCCACTATGTTCCTAATGAACTTCTAAGCTCACAAGAAGAACATGCAAAATGGAAATCTTGAATCATTCCATTTCCTAGAGAACTGTTCCTGTCCTCACTTTCAGATCAAACTTAGGAGGAGGTTAATGGATGACATGAGGTGGTTGGATGAGCCTAAAAGATACCATCTATTTAAAATGTATAAGAGTATAAATAGTCACCAGATGGCACTGTGACTGAGATAAAACACAGCACCCATAAATATAGTCAGCTACAGCTCCAAATAAATGTTAGTTTGCTCTGAAGTTGTTATATCAAACAGTGGTAGGAGGTTTTTTATTCATTTATTTTTATTTTTTTCTGTCTATGTTGAACTTCAGCAGCTCTCTTAGCTTCAGTAGCTTGTGCTTTATCCAATCAAGACCATTTATGTCAGTGGAGCCAGCCAATTGATACTTGCTAATGATTAATTTTAGACTATCTGATAAAATTATAATAAATTCAGGCAACTTTTGGTAGTCTTCTTTTACTTCTAAGGGAATACATGCAACAAATTACTTGAGGAGAAAAAGTCATGTTGATCAGAGTCTCACTTCAGTGCCTGGTAAAGTTATAGAGAAGATTATTCTGGGAGGTACTGAAAAGCACCTGAACGACAACACAGTCATTGGTCACAGCCAGCGTGGCTTCATGAGAGCAAAGTCCTGCTTATCAAACCTGACTGCCTTTCATGGGCAGGACACCCACCAGCTGATCAAGGGAAGCCAGTTGATGTCATCTTGCTGGATTTCGGTAAAGCTCTCAGTGCTGCCTCTCATGGTGCCCCTCTGGGCAAAATGTTCAGCCCCCAGCTGGGTAAACTCATCATGGGATGGGTGAGCAACTGGCTCAGGGGTCGGGCACAAAGGGTGACAGTGACAGCAGTGACATCACACTGGTGACCTGTCACTAGTGGGGCTCTGCAGGGCTCCAGCCTTGGCCCTGTGCTCTTCAGCATCTTTCTAAACGATGTGGGCACCGACTGGAAGGGACACTGAGCAAGTTCCCAGAGGATACAAAATTGGGAGGAGCTGTTGACTCCCTCGAAGGCAGGGAGGCCCCACAGAGAGACCTGAGCAAATGGACTGGGCAATCACCAGCCATGTGAAGCTCAACAAGGGCAAGTGCCAGATTCTGCACCTGGGATGGGGCAGCCCTGGATGGACAGACAGACTGGGGAATGAGAGGCTGGAAAGCAGCTGTGGGACAGGACCTGGAGGTTCTGGTCAGTGGCAATGTGAGCCAGCAGAGCCCTGGCAGCCAGGAGGGACAACCCTGTCCTGGGGCATCAGGCACAGCATCACCAGCCTGGCAAGGGAGGGGATGGTCCTGCTCTGCTCTGAGCTGGAGTGGCCTTATCTTGAATATTGTGTGATTTTTTGGGTGCCTCAATATAAGAAAGATACTAAACTGTTAGAGAGCATCCAGAGGAGGCCATGAGGATGGTGAAGGGTCTGGAGGTGAAACCACATGAGGAGTGGCTGAGGACACTTGGTCTGTTCACCCTGGAGGAGGCTGAGGGGAAACCTCATTGCAGTTACAACTTCCTGGTGAGGGGAAGAGGAGGGGCAGACACTGATCTTTGCTCTGTGGTGACAGTGACACGACTCGAGGGAATGGCCTGAAGCTGTCTCAGGAAGGTTTATGTTGGATATTAGGAAAAGTTCTTCCCCCAGAGGATGGTTGGGCACTGAACAGGCTCCCCAGGGCAGTGGTCACAGCACCAAGCGTGGCAGAGCTCAAGAAGTGTTTGGACAACTCTCTCAGGTGCAGGGTGGGATTGTTGGGAGTGGTGCTGTGCAGGGCCAGGAGTTGGACTCTGATGATCCTTGTTGGTCCCTTCCACTCATCCTGTGATCCTGTGAAATGCTACTTGACTAAAGACTTATACCAGGACAGACTCATAATGTAAGAGTCATATATTATTCTGCTTAGATTTGTAGTATAGGTTTCATTGGAGATCTTAGCGAAGCTTTTGCACCCTTGGAACAACAACACTTTTGTAGCTGACACTGAAGTTAAGTAGAACAAAAATGAATTTCCTTTGCACAGAAGTTTCATCTATTTTTTTTTTTTATTTGTAAAAATCAGTTACCTAAATGATGTTTTAAAGGAATGCTATTGCTCATTCTAAAGGCTTGTTCTGTCATTAATCTTTCTATTTGATGAAGTATCTTACCAGATCTGACATCACTTTTCTTTAGTCTTCAGCATCACACTTTGACTGGTTGAGTAAAGTCTTTGTGGTGGTAATATCACTTGGCAGATATGCAGAAATCCTAGAGAGATACGGAGTAGTACTGTCAGTATTTACATAAATTTTCAGAAGTTCAGAGTTGTAATGTGTGCTCTATGTTCTAATTCCCCAGTGATAAATCTAGAAAAAAGATGGGAAGTGTTTAAACTTTAAAGAAAGTGTAGTTGATAATGGCCAAATTTGAATAGAAGTGTTAATTCCTTTATGCCTTGCAGCCTGAGTTCACTGCCACGGTCAAGTTGATCCATATGCCTTATGAAAACAGCAATTCTAATTATCCCAAGAGCTTAATTTTCTTGCCTGAATATTCAAGTCTCATACTATGATAGAGTTGACTTTCATTATCTAAGTTTGGTATGTCAGATTACACTCCCTTACCAAAACCAAGTTTTAAGGATACGACATGTGGAACTTGTTCTATTTAAATTGTAGTTCATCCTTAAATAATCCTCAGGAAAGATGGAAGGTGTAATACAAACCTGTTTTAGAAGCTGTATTTAGTTTTGGCTGGGAGATAATTTTTCTTTTTCTAGAGTCTTGTTTTCACTTGCATTTGGTAGAGAAATCAAAGGTCTTACATTTACTGCCGAAGAACACAAACTCAGTGCATTTTAAGCTGAATTTTCTTATTTTAATTTCCTATTTTAATGTAGATAATAACCTTCAAAGGCACTGTTAATGAAACTTTACACACACACACATATATATACTCTTATAAAATAAAATAGGATACTTACCTTGCACTGGGCAATGGCACAGGCTGGATGCTGACTGGATAGAAAATTGTGGCAGAAAAAATCTGGATGGACATTGATGGAGGAGGGGTCAGCAGTGTCTGTGTGCCTTTTCAGTGAAGGCCAACTCCAGCTGGGATAAACCAGGACATGTGTAGTCAGCAGGCTCAGGGATTCCTCCCTTCTGGTCAGCACTTGGGAGTGCTGTGCCCAGCTTTGGGTTCTCCCTGTAAGGAAACAAGGAGATGCTGGAGTGAGTCCAGTGGAGGGCACTGGGGTCCACAGTGGATGTGGTGGGAATGAGGGTTCTGCAGCCCCAAGTGGAGGAGGCTGAGAGCATTACCTGGTGGCAGAGTGTAGAGAAAAGGGAGTTGGGCTCATCTGGGAAACACACAGTAAAAAACAATAACAGAATCTCAGAATGGCTGAGACTGGGAGGGAGATGTGGACAGCATCTTTGTTCCACCCTGCTCGAGCAGTCGGGCGTCCAGGATCGTGTCCAGTTGGCTTCTGAGTGTGTTTAAAGGGGGAGACCCTACAGCCTCCTGGGAAACCTGTTCCAGTGCTCTCAGCCTGGGCTGGTTTGGCTGCAGTAAAGTTACTTTGTTCATAGTGGCTGGTGTGGGGCTATGGTTTGGATTTGTGCTGGAAACAGGTTGATAACTGGGGGATGTTTCCTGATGTTCAGATGGAACCTCCTGTGTTTCGCTCTGTGCCCACTGTTTGTCACTGGGCACTACCCAAATTACAAGCAGTAGGGACAAGCTGGAACATAAGAGACTGCAGTCACATATTAGGGAGTGGAATTTCTTGTTCACAGGGATGGCACTCAGACACAAAATGGCTGCTCAGAGATGTTGCAGAATCTCCATTTTCAGAATCTGGCTCACTTAACAACCTGCTGTAGTTTAGCCCTGTGTTGAGTGGGGCTGATCAGAGAACCTCCAGAGATTTCTTCTCAGCTAAAATATTTTATACTATAGGGCATGGTTTACAATGTGAGCACATATTTTTCTTTGTGGAGATCTTCATCATACCTTTTTTTTTTTTTTAATGAGTCACATTTTCCAGTGTACAGATGATTATTAGGCAATTAGCAGTCTGCATTTCTATTCAATAATTTAAACAAATGCAAACATTTCCCTGAGTAATAAAGGACACTTGTTTGTTTTTCATCAGCTGGCTGAACTGGTCACAGTGGTATTACTGCACTGGTATCAGCTGGGATTAAAAAGATCAGGAAAATACTAAAAGTGGCAAGCAAAAGATATTTATTTAGAATGTATGACTGAATTCATGGAATCTTCTGTAATTAGAATTCTGTTTTGAGACAATTTTCCTTGCTTCATACTGAGTGGTGGCTCATACAGCTTTTATTAACAACTGTGTAAACCATCATTTCCCTGTTCCAGTTCTATGGAAGTGCATTAGAATGAAGCTGAACTCTAGGAGCTCACACAGATTATTTGTGTGCTCTTGATTGACATGTGTTCTTTTTTTTCCCTCCTTGAAAAATGATTCTTGATTCTGTTCTTGCTTCATGTACTTTGAATTCTAGGCATCACTTCATGTTTTATAGAAGCCTTTTCAAGATTGTTGCTGTTGTGCTTTTATTTGTAGTGTTCTTGGGGAGAGGGAGGTCAAAAAATGTCACACCGTCTGTCTCCTGTGTGCCACAGAAGTTCATTTTCAGCTTCAAACAGGAAAAAAAATATTGAAATTCGCTCTGTGGATGTGACAAAGTGTTTCTGAGGACAAGTGTTCAAATGCAATATTGTCAAGCTATTTTTAGCCAACTGCTGTCCCTATAGTGCTGTTTAAAGATTCAGCTCAGGCTGCTAATAGATATATTTATAACCATTCTGTCAACTGCCACAGCATGAGTGCTGTTACAGATGATAATTCTATTCTTGGAAGCAGTGCCATGGTTACCAGTCCCCGAGCTGCTCAAATAGAAGCTATACATCTGTACACACTTAGTAACATTTTAATATCCCAACACGTTTTTACACTGCAAGAAAGAACAAAGCTAGACATGATAATCAAAGAAATGGTACATGCAGAAAAGCACACGAAAGTTAAAATCATTAAGAAAACACAATAACTTCTCAAGTATTACATATTCTGAAGTCTGGGTGTGAAACAAACTGTGAGAGGGTTTCTTACTGCATTTGACTGGTGTTTATTGTTAAGCAGTTTGATTTTAGTGGGGTTTATTTCATGTCAGATTGGTAATGGATTGATACCAAGTACAGCATGAGTGTGTGTGGGCATGCACTCAGTCCTGTAGAAAGCCATTATGCTGATGAGGGTAGTGTTGGGCCTTTGGAGAAATAACAGAATTGTACTAAATTAGTGATTCATCTGTGTTATGGTGAAGTTTGATGTGAAAGGTTTCCCATGGTTGGGCATTTATGTGTTGTGCTCCAAATGTGGGTTCTGAGATGCTCCTCATGCGCAGCCTCAGCTGTGGCTGGCGGTGGCTGCCTGGCACCACAGCTCATCTCAGGCTGGGTATCCTGTGGGAGCCTTGGATACTCCTTCATTTGGGCCTAAACCCCACATGATCCAAGGTCCTCTGCAGCTTCCTCAGTCCGACTCCCCATCCCTGGGAGTGTTCCATGATTCTGTGACTCTTTGGGGTAAACATTTGCTAAGTGCGAATACAGAGCCCGGGACTCGGCTGCTTTGTTTGCTTTGTCTGAGCGTGGAGGAGGCTGAAAATGTGACTGGAGTGAGGGCATCAGGTCCCACGTTTGAATAGACTCTGTTTGAAGTGCCTGCCCTGCAAGGAGCCTGCAGCACTGTGGCATGACTGAAAAAGACACCAGGGAAGAGAGCATAGACCTGGGTGGTAGCGGAGCTGTCGGGGCGTTGGAGATCTCTGGTTTATTTTTGTTCTGCTCGTGCTGTCAGGTTTGCAGGGAATTGCTCTGTGGGCCACGAGTGGCAGTAACAGGCTCAGAACGATGGTGGTACAGAGGTTGGCATGATTTGTTATCATCCACCATGCTGGAAAGAGATGACCCAGTCTGGTTTTACTGCTGTGGAGTTGGGCAAGGGGCTTCTGTGATTCATAGACAGCAGATTTTAATTTGCCGTTAAATTTGTTTGTTTGATTACAGATTAAAAAAAAAGCTATATTGATTTTTATAAAATGACTGTAATCATAAAAAGATCAATGTAGGGGTTTTTTTTGGTGCATCATCATTATCATTGAATGTATCAATTTTCTGCTAGATGTTGGGCATGGAATGCATATCACACCTGCCTGAAAAATGGAAACTAAGATTAAGTTTGTTTTTGTAGGAAGATTAATATTTAGAAGAAGACAGCACCAGTACTAATAGATTACTTCAGCTGTGGTGAAATTTTAGTATAATCAAAAGGAAGTGTGTTTTCACAATGTGCCTAATGTAAATTGTAGAATTTATTGTTGCTAAATGTTAGGAAGGCCATGACAAGAGACAGGTTCAACACAGAACAAGAGAAATGGAAAATTGGATTTGCTAGACAGCCTGCTGTCCAGACAACCCAAAGGCAGTGTCTGTGCTAAAAGCTTGTTGTTGGATATGGAGTATAGATGAGAGTGGTGATTGTTTCGTGCTTTATTTGTCCTGTTTCTCCTCAGACAGGTATTGCTGTCCAGTGTAGGATGCAGAGCTATGGGAATGCCAGGTTTGTTCCAGTAACAAAAGCTCTATATTAAGACCCAGAGCTACAGGGCTTCATGTGACCAAAGGACTTTGTTACAGAAACTAAGAAATGGCCACAAGTCACCCATTATATCAGGAAGCATCTTGCTGATGTATGTATAATAAAAAACCCAAGTTTATTTGGTTTGACAGCTCAGAGGAAATTTTTATTTTTAGTATTTTTTATGCTTCTTGCTGTTCTGTTAGGCAGGTTTAGCAATCTCTTGAATTTGCTGAGCAGTTTATTTTTTTAAAAAAGATAATATAGTGGCTTTTTCCGTAATAATTTTGCTTTATGCACAGTTTTCAACAAAACCTTCAAAAAATATTGAAGTAATGCAGGTGTTTTTATGTAGCTGATACAGGTTTAACCAGTGCTCTTGGCAGTAACTTTTGTTGTAATCAGTGAAGGCAAGTGTTCTGTGTCTTCTAATAGTGAAGAGGGTGAGGAGTGGACAAACACAAATGCAGATTCTTTCCATGGGTTTGCTCGAATTTTGCACCAGAAATATGAATTATGCTGCAGTTTATCATTCTCATTCAGTACTAGAATTGTGAAGTGCCTGATTGTGCCTAGAAATGAAACAGATACCCAGCTTCTTGTGGGAGAACTTGGTGTTTAGTTCTGGGAACGTATAGAAAGAGAAAGAAAAAATGTCTGAAGATAAAGTTGTAGTAAAACTTGAAAAATTTGTAAAGATGATGCTGGAGGGCATGAAAAAGTGTCTTGGTAGAGAAGGGAATTTTGAAGGAAAGTGTTACTATATTTTTGAGAAGCATTCTATAGATGGCCTCCAGGTGTGACTTTTGAAGTGATGCAATCAATTTTTTTCTTGAAGTCTGGTGAAGTACAGGGTTTTTTCACACTGAAGGGACAAAAGATTTGAGACTGGTGACTCAGGAAGGTTCCTGATGACTGAAAAAAAGTTAATGTTTTATCTGAAGGAAAGATAAGGAAGCAGATCTGGGGTTGCATAGGTTGCTCAGCCTCATTTGAGTTTCTGATAAGATGATGGAACTTTTCAAAACATGTGGAAGAGAAGAACACAGCTGAGCATTATCAGTGTGGAGTTACCAACCTCAGCTCAAGCTTGACTGACCTGTTTGTCTTCTTGGCAGAAATGGCTGATTCTTTGATGATGCTGAGGCTGATACCATCCAATGATATGAAAAATCCAGATGGTGAAACAGAATGTGTCCTCAGCAAATTCCTGGATGAGACTTGAGTGTTGAGTAAACATTGCAAGTGGTAGAGATTGAATGCAGAAGTATCTTGGAAAATTTGAGGCTGGGAGCAATGGGAATTTCAGAAGTTTCACAAGGAGAAATGCAAAGTTCCAACAAAATGTTCTTTGTAGTGACAATGGATGCCAAGTTTAATATGAGCCAGGAGTGCATTCTCACTGGGAATAAGGGACAGCTGTTCCTGCCCCTTTATATTATGAAGTGTTATGGAGTCCTTTGCAAAGGTAAAAAAAGTTTGATCATTGTCAAGTTCTCAACCATGTTTCATCTACTTCCTCCAAACATGCAGAAATCACACTGGGTTTATTGCTTAATAGTATTACATTGCCAACAGGGGATGTGAAGCACAAGTGCTGTGTTTGGTTTCACTGGCCATGAGAGATGGTTGCCAGGTCTCCATGTTATCTTAGTGTTTGGCAGTTCCATGCCTTAATTACTCCCTTTTTTATTCTCTTCCAGACAACTGAGTTATTTGAAGCAGTTGTTTCTTCTCTTCCAGAAGCTTTCTCATGGAATTTTTTAGATTCCTGCCAACTGTGCCTTTTATGTGAGACTGCAAAGGAGGTTGTGACAGATTGGTTTGCAGTTTCATCAATATGCTGCTAATACTCATTTTTACGTCTCTCTTTCATGAAACACAGATGGTCAGGTTTTTTAGATGATTAGTGTGTCACTGAAATTGGGTTTTGGCTAAGAGTCTTGGCTGAAACTCATCCTAACTGAAGCAGATGACACTGGTTGACTAAGGGGAAAAGATGAAAAGGTAGGAATTTGTTTCTCCAGGAAGGTGTGTAGCTGTGTTAGTTGTTAAGAGATAGGATGCTTGGCTTAGATCATTGCTTTTGCTTTTCAGATATGAAGAAAAAGAGGCATCCAATCATATTTCCTAATGTTAAGTTTAAATGTAACTTTCTCCTTTTATTTTACTGATGAGATGTTTGCTTTAGGTGGTGGGATCAAATGTCATTTTTGTGGCTTTGTCTTTAGGTGTGTTGAATTCCAGTTACCAATAGTATCTGCTATGGCACGTACCTTCCTCTCTTTGGTGTTCTGCAAAGGGCACATCATACACAGCCTTTTGCAAAGAGCATCACCTCTCAGAAGGGGTTTCATTTCTGCTTGGAGTCCTAAACCAAACTTTGTTTGCATTTGTGTATCTCAGTTTCCTGTTCTCTTGACTGAGAACAGATAGAATTCTGAAGATACGGTCTGTAGATTGAGTTGCTGTCATTCATCTTCTGCTTGGCATATCAGTTGCTTTCCATTTAAGAAATAATAATTTCCATCACTCACTTATTGACAAGTGTGCATGGCTGACAACAGTTCACATCTCCTTGTACTGAGATGATCTGGATGATGTTTCTGGTAAATGCCTACAAGTCTCAAGCAATACCTGGGAGAAGCCCTGTATTTGAACTGAGATTTAAAAGAGCTATGAAGTTATATAAAAAACTCAGCCTAAAATATTACTTAGTCTTTGAAAACATTAC
Source organism: Notiomystis cincta (assembly GCA_013398075.1). NCBI lineage: Eukaryota > Metazoa > Chordata > Aves > Passeriformes > Notiomystidae > Notiomystis > Notiomystis cincta. The sequence goes on along the minus strand of VZRX01012904.1, from coordinate 2,287 downwards.
TGACTTCATAAAGGGGTATCCAATTCCGTGTATTGGAGCCCCACATCAAGAGTTCCACTCATGTGTGCATAGAAATCATCCATTTCTAGGCAACTGTGGCTGAAATTTTTAATGTACTTAGACAAAGTGGAAATTTAATTTGCAAAACATTCCTTGGCAGGCCATGTCTGGTTTCTGTGGTGATTTTTTTTTTGTGATCTCTTTAAAAGCTGGTATACAACATTGACAATTATGAAAGGATGCAAGGGATTAAGTCCTGTAATTCCTGAATACTGTGGAACAAGTTAAAACCTCTGAAACCCAGTCTTTAGAATAGAGGAGGAACATGATTCTCACCATGCAGATATGGGACATATTTTTGGATGTCCTGCCTAATATTACAAAAGCCTTTCTCTTCATCCTGGTCTTCTAAAGAAGACTGATGGACTACTGGGTCAGATTTCTTTGAGGTCATCAGTTAACTGAATGGGGTTCACAAAACTTTTTTCTGAATACCTTCTGATAGTGACATGTAAATTTTGGCATCTACATCCACTCTTCCAGGAACCTTGAATTCCCTGCTACACGTTTTTCTTAGCAGAGTTTGGCACTGTTGTATTGCAGGAGAAATCCTGCAAATGATTGGTTGTCCCACTGCCCTGTTCCTCTTAGTTTCAAAAATCCATCATTAGCAAGTTCTTGTTTGTCTGAAAATTTGTAGCCAGCTCAGCATTTATCTGGTCTATCTATATTTAAGGGAAGATTATTGCTGCCAGACTCCATGTAAGGACTCATCATGGTTTTTTTTCGGCTGTTGGTTTTAGGTTTTTTAGTGGAAGCACTGCTGATGAAAGCTGAATGCTCCATTGTGAGAAATAGGAGTAAGCTGCTTCAGAAAGCTCTGACTCATAAGTGCAAGGAACTAATTTTTATAGCCTTTACAAAAGGGCACCCATCTTTTTTCTTGATAAAAGAGCAGACAAGAATACTCTGGTTACTTTAAAAATGCTGGGTGAGCAGATCAGTGCAAAAAGTATGTTTACTTTAATTGAGGTAAAAGTAATTTGACATACAGAAACAGTGCTTCTTTAGGCAGATGGAAGTGTCCAAAAGATTAGAGAAAGTAGGCCTATCCAAGATCTGTGATAAAGTTACCTTTTCCACAGTCCAGAAATCTCATGGATTTCTTGTGTACTGCAATATTACCTTCCTAGTGGATGCTGAAGATTTTTTGTCCTCCATTAGGAGGTGAGAGGGACTTTGATTTGTTTAAATAAGACTTTGTCCACTTCAGGGTGAGTCAGTCTGTGTTAGAATGTCACCGAATCAAGGAATGTGTCAAGTTAGAAGAGACCACAGTGGGCCATCTGGTCCAACCTCCCTGCTCAAACAGGGTCATCACAGAGCATATGGCACAGGATTGTGTCCTGACAGTGCTGGAATATCTCCAGTGAGGGAGACTCCACACCGTTTTTGGACAAACTGTTCAGTGCTCAGTCACTGTACAGTAAAGAAATTATTCCTCACATTCAGGTGGAACTTCTGTGCATCAATTTCTGCCCGTTGCCTCTTGTCCTATTGCTGGGAAGGTTCATCCTGTGACACCTTCCTAAGAGACAGTGATAAAGGTGCCTCTCAGATGTTTCTTCTTGAGGCTGAACAGGCACAGCTCCCAGAGCTTATCTGAGTAGGAGAGACGCTCCAGTCCCTTAATCATACTTTGTTGTTCTGCAGCGGACATACTTTAGGAGCTCCATGTCTCTCTTGTTCTGAGGAGCCCAGAACTGGACACAGTAGTCCAGATGCCCCTCTCCAGGCCTGAGTGAAGGGACAGGATCACCTCCTGCAACCTGCTGGCAATGGTCTTCCTAATGCACCCCGGGATCCCATTGGCCTTCTTGGCCACAAGGGCACTGCTGGCTCCCAAATACTGCAAAGACATCTTCATATCCAGGATGAGCCTGTGGAAGGGCCTCCCTGTGCTGTACCCTCTGCTGCCTATGGCTGCCTGTGGGTCACCACCTATAAGGCTGGTGGTATCTGTCCCCAGCCCTTCCTCAGGTCCCACTGCAGCCTCTCCCTCAGGAAAAGTCTGAGGTACTTAATGCCTTCTTTGCCTCGGTCGTCGGCAGTTAAGACCAGTTATGCAGTTGGCCTCTGGTCACCAGCAGTGTTCCCTGGGCCCAGTCCTCTTCAGTATCTGTCTTGCTGATGTGCACAAGGGCATTGAGCTTATCCTCAGTACTGAATGTGTGACAACACGACGGTGGGTGAGGGTGTCGACGCCCTGAAGGGCAGGAAGGCTCTG